>BDMV01000012.1:23674061-23910073 GCA_008326285.1 Oryza officinalis | reverse complement strand
AAAATACTTTACTTTTAGGTTATTTTAGTGATTTTAGGGGAAATGTCGGTTATTTTACGTAAGTTTAGTGATTTTAGTGATTTTGAATTAATTTAACGAAAATACTTTACTTTTAGATTATTTTAGTGATTTTAGGGGAAATGTATGTTATTTTATCCGTATTTAGTGAAATTCGTATTTAGATATGATGACACTTAGTTATTTTAGTGATTTTGAATTAATTTAATGAAAATACTTTACTCTTAGGCACTATTTTTAGGTTATTTTATCCGTATGTAGTGAAATTAACTTTGTTATTTCCTAAGTTATTTAGACGATGTCTCAGCAAGGTGAACCAATGTCGACGACAACCAGTGGGTCCTCAAGGGCACGGAGTCGTAGGACAGGGAACAAAATCCCTAAGGAACGATACACCATAGCAGAGGTGAACCAGGTTGGACTGCCGACGCGTCCTCGGACTGTCCTGGCCAAGTTTAGGTCGACGTGCGGTGTCCTAGGGAGGGAAAACTTCACAATCCTTGTTGATGACATCAAGCATGTGCCCGAAGCGGAGAAGAACGCAGCTTGGCTCAAATTCAAGGAACGCTTCGAGTATCCTGCAGCCGACGAGGACCGTCTCAAGCGGGCTGCTATGAAGACTATGGGCAATGCTTGGAAGAACTTCAAGAGCAGGCTGGTCACGGAGTTTGTCTTAAATCCGACGACCCCTGATCCAACAGAGCAATGGCCCTTCATCACGGCTGAAGCTTGGGAGCAATTCTACGAGAAGAAGTCGACCCCAGAATCCCGGGCCAGAAGCGAAGCTTTTCGAGCACTGCAGGCCAGGAACGTGCACCCGCACCGGCTAGGCACCGCAGGATATGTCGGGAAGCTAGAGGAATGGCAAGAGGAGGATGAAGCGGCAGCAGCAGCGAACACACCGCTGGTGTTTGCCGATATCCCACACCCACGTGCAAGGAATTGGGCCCGGGCGAGGTACCAGAAGAATGAGGATGGGACAGTTTCGCTTCCAAATCCCCAAGATCAACAAGTGTACGATAATATAGTAAGTGCCTAATCTCAGTATTTGTTCGCACTGTTTCAGCCTGAACTTTTCATTGAATCCGATCTCAATTGAACTGCAGAAGGAGTTGGTTGCCTCCCAAGAAGCCTCGCAAGAGGTCAGCTCTCAAAGACGCGAGGACGACATCCTCAGTAAAGCGTTGGGCAACAAGGAACACCGTGGACGGACAAGGGGACTTGGCGCAAACGTACCATGGAAATTTGGATTTCCAGACTACGCGTGGCAGTACAAGAAGCGGACAGTCACGAAGGCGGAGAAAGATGCCCGCCTTGCCGCCCAGATCCGGGAGCAGGTCAGAGCCGAATTGAGCTCTGAATTCGATGAAAAGCTTGAATCGATGAGGGCTCGTATCAGGCAAGAGATTCGAGAAGAGCAACATCTCCCGGTGGCTGCCGCTGCTGCTACGCAACAAGATTTAGCTAGTCCCACGCAGAGGCGCAGCAGTTGTGCATCAACTGAGGCGGGGGAAGATCCGCCATCGGTCCCCGCCGCCGTCGACCAAATAACGGTACGATAATATAGTACGCATGGAGTTCTTAACGATTCCATATGGTAAGTACTATTCTAACAATATTTCTGAATCTATCGCAGGAACCAACTAGCTGCACCCTGACAGTAAGGGTGGTGCCGACCTTCTCTGTTCCTGCAGCTGAGGGCCTTGCTTTCAAGCCGACCCCGGAGACAAGAGTGCATGGGGCGCAACTTAGGGCTGATTATGCGAAAGTGCAAGTTGACTCAGTGAAGCCCGAATTCGATCATTTCCCCCTCCCTCTGGCACCGAATGACGAGGTCCTAACCCTTGGAAATGCTCGTGGAACCTTCATCCAATGGCCCAAGGACCTCATTGAGATAAGGGTGATCCCCAGGCCAAGCACTGCACCAAGCGGTCGTCTAATAGTACAAACTACCCCTGCTCCTTCAGCCCCTCCAGCTCCCGGTCGTCATGAAATTGACGATGTCCAGCTACAGTACGACACGGACTTTGGGGGCGAGCCTATGGAGGTCGACAGCATGGCGATCACTAAACCCCCACCCCTGAAGAAGAGCAGGAAGGCGCATTCTTCCCCCCAGAGAAGAGTTATCGAAAAACCTGCTGCAGGGGTGCGAGGAAAAGGAAAGCTGCACCTCTCACGTCTTGCTCCAACAAAGTTAGATCTGAGCAAGGGGCCCATCACATATAGGAAGCCCGTACCTCCATCGTCCTACCAACTAGGCATGCCATTGGTTGGAGACGACGTGCTAGCAACGATGGGCACCGCTTGCAAGGAGCTACACATGTACTACATGGAGAAATCTAACGTGAGGAGGAAGAATAGAGAAAATGATATAATAGGCGAACACGCCAGAGCGCCATTCCTTGGGCCATCAAATTATATCGTGATAGACTTCAAGGATCTGTTCGACCTCTACAGGCTCCGCTCGGTGGACACAACCCTCCTCAAGTGCTACTCCTTGTAAGTACTCTTGCTCACGAAAATTATTCATCTCAATCCGTGTAACATGCTTATAAGAGCGTTTGGCTTGCGTGTAGGTATAGTTGGAAGTGGTGTCTCAAGAATGCACCGGAAGTTGCCTTCCTTGATCCTCAGGTAGTCAATGTCACAAATCTTCAAGGGGACCGTAGTGGAATGGTAAACTACTTATTTGATACCTTTTGGGCCCGACAAGACAAGGAGTACATCATGTGCGCCTACAATCAATAGTAAGTGTGTTCCCTAAATACATTGTATTACACGTCTAGCTTTAGTATTAACCTTAACTAATTTAATGCCGCAGTGGACATTGGATCCTATTGGTAATAACGCCTAAGTGGAGTACATGCCACTACTTAAACTCCAAAATTGACAAGCAACTGTACGATTGGACCCCGATTCAACTCGCAATAGATGAAGCGTGGGGCCAATATGTGCAAAAAGGAGGCCTTCGAAAGACAGGACAAGACACTCTTATCCACAAGAAGGACTTCCCAGTCAAACAACAAATAGGCGACCAGTGCGGATTCCATGTCTGCCACAACATGCGCCTTCTGTGCAAAGAAAAGGTGAAGACTTTGGCTGAATTGGAGGTTTGTAGTCTCATTCCTGATATGTTGTAACTAAATTGAAGTATATATATATATATGTATATGTATGTAAAGATCGTTCGACTAATTTCGAATTATGTACATGTAGGACAAATTTTCAGAGGATCCGCGTAGCAGCTTTGAGGACATTCGTGAGGAGATTGCCGACTTCATCCTCCGCGAAATTATTCACCCTAAAGGAATGTTTAGGGTTCAGGTGTAAGTGATGAACATTTTTTAACGTACTGTTTGAATTGTCAAACACATGTTATTATGTAATATTTATGTTTATTATATTTGTTATTTCTGTAAAATATATGTGAATGGCATATGTGAATGGGGATGCTGGGATGTATATGTGTGAACGGCATATGTGAATGGGGATGTTGTGAATGGCATATGTGAATGGGGATGCTGGGATGTATATTATTTCTGCTTCTGTTATTTTGCAGCGGGCATGGCTAGCACAGGCCTGAGGCTAGCCAAAAAAACAATATTTATTTTTTTTGTGGTCATACTCATCGGTGACGGGCTATAAGTTAAAGCCCGATTGAGTTATATCAACCGTGACGGGCTATAGTTGGGGCCCGATTGAGATAGACAGACATCCGTGACGGGCACTAGTTGTAGCCCGATTGAGATAGGTCATCCGTGACGGGCTATAGTTTGACCGGTCGTCTGGGTCAAAGCTATCGGTGACGGGCATTAGTTGAGGCCCGATTGAGATAGCTTCATCCGTGACGGACTTATGCCCGTTTGAGATGATTCCTCACATCACTGACCTTTGCGCTGTGTCGGACGCCATACCCGACACAGATGTCGGTTGCAGCCCGACACAGATGAGGGTTACCGTTGTAGTGGTAATTCATAAATTCAGAGTTGACAAATAAAAAGCACCCTACTTGTCATTAAAATTTAAATTTATCATGATTTGATATTTTAAAAACTCAGAATTAATAAATATCTGAAATTTTAATTATCCTAAACTCTCCATTTTAATATTTATTAATTTAATAAAATGGACATTTAAATTTATAATTAGCAAGTGGAATCATCTCTCTTTTCTAATCTGAGTTTATAATTTGTTGTCACCTAGATAAATGAAAAAATTTAAATTACAAATGATTTTTGGCATTTAGTAGACAATGGAAATTTTACTTGCCGTAAGGAAGTACTGTACCTCTTCGAAAGTTCTGCTGCTTCAGGAATATCGAGATGAATATAAACAATAAACTTAGGTTGCACTTGTGGAATATAAGTACGTCTACTCATAGTTAATGTTATTAGTTTTTTCAATCAATTATTACGCATACTAGTTAAAAGAATGAAATGTATTTAATTAATAAAACAATAAATTGGATCATTTTAATGGTTGTGGATGCTACAATATTTACACTACCCAGGGAATCATCATCAATTAATTTTAGTTTTTCACACTATAATCTGATTCTAACTTTTTTCATATCTGCATATATTGAGAGTCAAAAAAATTGCATCCACTGCTATAGAATATGAGATAGGTGCCAATTTGCAAGGGTTTGTAGGTGCCGGATTTTCATCCGGCACCAATTGGTCAGCACCAATAAAAGATACCAGCACCTATGAACCCTATAGAACCGGCACCTATACATTCACACGAGCCAAAAAAAAAGAGTCGGCTCGAATCGAGCCGAACTCACCAACGGCGTCACCGCACCCGTTGAATCGAATCGAATCGAGTTGCTCATCATATCCCAAAATCAAATTGAAATCCCCGAAACCACACTACAGAATCCCCAAATCCCCAAATCCCCAAAGCTGGGCCCCTAGCTATCGGGCTTCTCTGGCGGAGGGGATCTGTCGCCTCCCATTGGGCGTCGTCGCCCGCCGCCCGCCGCCTCCCGTTGGGCGCCACCGCCTGCCGCCTCCCCTCCCGCCGGATCTGGCGGAGGGGAAGGCACCGCAACCACCCACTACCTCCCCTCCCACCGGATCTGGAGAAGGGGAGGGCGCCTCCGCCGCCTGCCACCCTCCGCCTCTCCTCGGGCACCGCCGCCTACCGCCTCCCCCTCAACCACCGCCGCCTCCCCTCCCACCGAATCAGGCGAAGGGGAGTGCGTGCGCCGCCGTCGCCCGTCGCCCCCCGGTGCCACCGCCTGCCGCCTCCTAGCCAGAGGGGGAGAAAAGGACAGAGAAGAGCGAAAGGGAGGAGGGAAACGGAGGAGGAGGATAAGGACTCCAGGCTAGTCTCGGACGGATCGCGCGTGGGTTCTTATGCGGTGCCGGCTAATCAATCGGTTCGGCTCGATCAGTTCTTATGGGTGTTGGTTTTTTTAAAAAACCGGCACCTATAATATATTATAGGTGCCGGTTCTTTAGAAAACCGGTACCTATCATATATTATAGGTGCCGGTTATTTTAAAAAACCGGTACATATAGTATTGATCTCGGTTTTTCCTGAAAAACCGATACATATAGTGTTTAAAAGTGCCGGTTCTTTTTTTTCACCATGTGGAGGTGAGAAAAGGCTCATAGGTGTTGGTTTTAAATGAACCGGCACCTATAAGGCCGGTCCCTATGAGGGTTTTTGTAGTAGTGATCTAACACTTACATGTATTAATTGATTTTAATTGAACTCGCTCAATATTATTATGCGCAGACTTTTTTGCGGATCTTCAGTCTTTAATATGTCAGATGCTAAAGCCAGTAATACATACAGAAAGGGGTAGGGCGGTGTCGCTATGAATGAAAATATAAGTGAACTTTCTTTATGTAAACTAATTATTTTTTGCTGCCAACAAATAATGTTCCGAATCAATAGCTTGTTAGAAAAAAAAACATATTTTGCAGGCTATTCTTTTTGAAAGAACCTCGATGCTGTGAAATCAAAATGTTTGGTATTATATTGTTATGTTTGGTGCAGTTTTGATCTCGTGAACATTGGTAATGTTTCAGAAGTTGAGTGTTTTTGTCACTATCAACTGGATGCTATTATGCTTGTGATGGAACCTTGAATGTAGCTAGATTGATTATTCGGTTGTTAATGGCCTAAACTTATTACATTGTCGTTGACGATCTTTAAATATTAAATCTGACTATCATTTCTACATAAAAAAAGAAAATAAAATAATGATAGAGTTTATTGCTAACCATTTTCATAATAATTTTCATAAGTGTTGGTGAAATATTTACATACAGGTAATTTTATATGAAAACACTCCGCCATGTGAAGAGACACACCTCCAGCCAATTAGACACGAGCACAAGGATTGGAGAGCCCACAAAACAGAGAAAACCGACTTATTTGAGCCAATCCACCGTGCAACCACACAAGGACCCACCAAGCAGCCACTAAAGCGAAGGAGCAGCTAAGAGGTGGGGCCAGGGATAGGCCGAACCGACCTTGGCCCCTCTCATCATGGCCTTCCACATGGCAGCTCTTCATTGGATGCCAATAGCGGTTGTGGGTGAAACCAACCTCCACAACCGTCATAGCTGCCTATAAAAGGGTGTTTCATCTTCACTCTCAACACAACACAACTCAAGTGGAGTTCCATCACTTTCAACTAGTAGAGTTAGAATATCACGAGAGAGTGAGGAAAAGCTCTGTAGGAGTGCCGGAGTTATCGGTAATCTCTCCACTCTCGTATCACGGCAGATGCTTCTTTTATATAAGTAAACATTCTTGATTTATTTTGGGTATTTAATTTTTTTATTTAAGCAAGATATATTCTCATCATTACAGGTTTGTCGCTTAATATTTATATTAAGTGTTTTAGTACTAAAACTCTACATGAAGAAGGAAGTTTTTGACTGGTGCTAAAGTAGTAGTTGATAACATAGACGTGGTATCTGAGTTAGAGGTTACCTTTGTTTGTTATGTGTTTCACGGGTTGTAGAGACAGGCAATAGGTGATAACAGCTCTATCTATCTTTTGTAATCCTTCACGTTTGGATACATCGTAAAGTTATAGATCGGACTCGCTTGGCAGACTAGGGAGAGTCGATGCTCGAAGCAAGTGATAGAGTTTACCTTAACTTAATTCAAAAATATTAACCCATATGGATCTTCTCTATCCTCAGCATACCATTTAGCTGTTGTCTTTGGATGAACCTGTTTTTTAGATTTACACACATATTCCTTACAATTTGATACTCTTAAAATACTATAAGGTGAAGTGTTACAGCGATATCCATCCACTTGTGGATTTATCTATGATCGTAACAAATACCAACAATTATGCTCTTCTAACAATAATTTATTGAGAACAAGCATTTAGGATTGAAGACTCATTTGAGGGTGTGTGCGTGCGTGGTGCACTGCACGTGAGTTTGTGGTGTGTATAATTAGTTTGCGCCTTCCATGTAATACTTGCAAATTAATAGGTGATGGAAGGTCGGAAGCAAGAACATAAAGGTACATGCAAATTAGTTAGATTGTACCTTTCGATTAGTTGTATATAAGACGGTCTAGATGGATCTTGTTGGGTGTAGACGAATTTATGTGTTAGGCGGTTGAGCTTGGATGAGTGTTTGTGTGTGGTCTACTTGTGCGTCTTCTGTGCAACACTTAAAAAAAATCTAGCATCATAAACATCAATGGACATCTTACATTAGACACGGATAAATTTAAATCTGCTGGAAGCTAGAATAATAAAGGTACAATACAAAATGATTACCTTTTGGATTGGTTGCAATTACATATCCTCGAATAATGATTTCATTTGCGAAAATTGCCTCAGACTCGCGTTCTGTATGCGTTGATGGAACTCTTTCAGTATAATGCAGTTAAGTGGATTTGCTTCAATAGAATATCTTTCTGAGGAAACGCAGGCTGGAATTAGCAAGTGATTTCCTGGAGCATATGCTAGAGATTTTTTTTATGAAGATATTAGTAAAATGGGTGCCAATCCTTCGAGCAAGGCATTTTTTTTCATGCAGAAGTAGGGGTGGTTTAATAAATATAGCTTTACACTGACTAATTAAGGGCATGTTTGCTTTGATTCTAAACTCAACTCAATTTGTACATAAATGCTTGGTTACTCCTCAGAAGTATGGCTACATCTTTGTAAAGATGTTATTTACCCAGTGCTTTAATAAGAAGTTTCTCCTCTTAAGCTTATTTGAAGCTTATCTGGTAAATTGCTTTCAGGTATAACACAGACTTTGGAAAGAATGAGACAGAAGTTCTTAAGCATGTGGCAAATTGCCTGGAACCAGCAGAGTTAGAGCAATTATTGGAATTGCTTGCAAACACTGAACTGAAAGTACTGTATGAACCGTATGACTGGAGCTTAAATATATTTAGATGCAGCCATCGTATTCTCATACATGTTACTGCTGTTATTCCAATTATTGTTGTTCAGCTATTGTTTTTGTTTTCTTAATGCCTACAAATACGTGTTGTCATGTGCCAGTGAGTGCGAGAATGCTGAATATCTGGACAAAATTATGCTGAACTATTAAATGCAACCTGAGCATTTTGCTGTTCCGAACTGACAATGTTGAACATATGATTTGGATGATGCTTTTCTTGCACTAAACCAAACACGGGTTTCAATAGAGCGATAGCCCTCATTGTGAAAGAAAGGGATCTATCCTTCATAGGGTTCGGGTGACGTGGGATAGGTTCCCCCTAGGAATTAAATCCTAAGAAACTGAACAAGCCTTCACTCCCGCATGGGACTATGGAGAGTCTCATGCGTCGTTCAGGGCATGGGGGCGGCATGGCTAAAATTTCCCGTGCATGATAAAAACAAAACCTAAACAAAATTAGTAATGAGCATTGAAAAAGAAGAAGAAAGTTAACACCCACCCGGTTAAAGTTCATACTAGTAGAAAATTCAGGGGAACCAAAAGGATTCCGAAAATTCACAGAAAATTCGGAAATAATCACAAACAAATTCAGAAAATTCATGGAAACCCAGAAATCAAAAAAAAAATCCAGATTTCTTTTTTGGACAATTCACAAAATTGAAGAAAATTCAACAAACGAAGTTCCATACATTATATATTGTTGAACATTAGTAGAAAACCTGGATACCACTGTACCAATGCACTGATAAACAGAAGCGCCTCCAGCACCTCGTTCGATAGTATGATGTGGCAAAATGATGCACAACACGCTGATGCAAAGAACATGTCAAGTTCAATCTACAATGTAACTTATGTGCAACATTCACATAATTTTTAACCATTGATTGGCATCAAGATGCAAGCGGAAAAAAAAATTGCAGCAAACACACAGGCGAGAGGATTTGGTCCCACGACGTCCGCTTCGCGAAAATAACGTGTTACCGTGGGATTTTTGAAAGTTACATACATGACCTTTCCAAAAATTTGTTGATAAATGTAGATGGTCCCTCCTCCAGAACAATTCCCTACCATTTGAATACCATAACATATCTGTCTCACCTATCATGCAATATACAAATATTGCTGCAATCAGTTTTCACCAGTCATGCCTTGCACAGGTGCTACCCAGGCACCGACACGATGCGAAACAAAGAGTCGGAATAGGAGATACAGATTCACCAAAAGGAATTGGACAAGACAGACTTGGGTGCCTGGGTAACACTAGTGTTAAACACAACACGTCATGCAAACGTTGAACGAACTCCATCGAACAAGGTGCAATGTGGAAACTATCAGCCAGATCTTTCATTTTGGCACTGTAAGAAAATATGCTTACATGAGGTCTGCAATAGAAGTTCACTTGCATGGTGTATGATTCGTCACTACGGTACAACATCCAACAAAATGAGGTTCGGGTCGCAGTTCAGATCACTCCGAGGACTCAATTAAGCGGGCGATCAGTTCATCCTGCAACAAGGGACAAAAATTAGATTCATCTGGTTTAGCAAGAAAAGGAATTAGATGAGTGATCTCAAAATAAATGAGTGCTAAATTTTTTTTTCATAACTAAATGTTAAAGAAATAGACAGTAAAGTGAACAATCCGTCGAATGTGTGTTATCCTTCATATTATTGTGTTTAATAGGCAGCGAATACAAGATTATATAGTCCCTCCGGGCTGATAATACTTGTCGTTTTGGACAAGGCTATTGTCAAACTTTAAAAACTTTCACTATAAGTAACATCTAAAATATTTATCTAGGAATATGGTGACCACATGTATAGATTGGTCTTAAAAAGTACTTCAATAAAATCATATATTTATTGATATTTCTATATATATTGTAATAAAAAGTAGTGGTTAAAGTTACTTTTTGAAGACCGTGTCCTTGTCCAAAACAACAAGTATTATCAACCCGGAAGGAATATGATAACTTCTATCAGCACAGAGTTTAGCCTTTCAATACATGCTTTTCTACTCATTTCAAATTCCAGTTTCCCTGTGAAATTCAGTGTCCGTAGGTGCAAACAGTGCTGATCATGGTCGGGGTGAGGGTTCTGTTTCTCATGCTATTGTTTACAAGGTTCACTAATCATAGTTAGTCAGGAAAACACAACCGTGGCCCTAAAAAACATCACTACAATTGTATTTCCATTTCTGTAACTTGTGTTTGTAATTTCATCACCATATAAATTACCATTTGTCAATTAGATATCAAATATGGCATTAAAAATTTGAATGCCCACCAAAGCTGTCCAATAAGATCATGTCTCCTTCTGCATGGTTTGCACACATCATATCTAAAACCTTCAGTATATATATATATATATCCTCAATCGCCAGCACACCCAAACCAACATCCTCCCCACTATGTCTATTCAAGTAATCATTACCCTATACCCTCTAAGCAAAATCCACCCCTCTCAACTCCATCTAATTCTACAGGCTACAGCCCCATCATTTATTATTCCCAGCCACAGCCAAACCAAACCCAACCCTCCACCACAATCTCCGGTTTTTTCTTTACTGCATCAACTTTTCTCTAGTCAATAGCACCACACTTTGATATGATTCCACTACCACCATCTCTTACCAACCACAATCTGAGGGTTCCTTCCCTTTAATTCCATCACGGTCAGCACCACAGCAACAGTCGCCAACAGTAAATTGTGTATGCTTCTGATGAAGCCAAACACCCTCACTGAAGCATATAACAAACTGCACTACCTGATGATCCACCGCTAGGCTACCAGCCACCAGAGATCTAAATTCCAATTGCTAAAGTCGATCAATCAAAAAGGTGTGAATATTTCTTGAAATTCAGGTATATGATTATCAACAATTCCAAATATGTGATTTTTTATTTAAGCAGTGTGTTCCACAAATGTATGATTCCCTATTCAAACTGGGACTCACTAGTCATAAATTTATGACTAGAAAACTAAAGTACTATTAAATTTTTCTAGACTTAAATGAGACAGCAGAACAATGTACCCTTGGGTGTCAGACGTCTAGCAACCTCCCAGGCACGAACAAGATTTTGCAAGTTCTTAAATCTGAAAGGAGGGAATCACAAAATTAAGCTGTACTTACCTTTTTGCCTTTTGGTGAGAGCCCTTTCTCTTTCAGAAGAATACGCAACTTCTCTACCGTAAATGATTGGAGTGTCTGCTCAGAAAAAACAGATGCTGATTCCCCTGCAAGACCAAAGTTGATATTGTATTCAATAGTACTAAAGAGATTGATGCTCAGAATTGTGTGGATTATGTTGTTCTCAGGATAATATTGTGCACAGATGATGAGGGAAAATACCTAAAAAGGTGTTAACTGAAAAATCTATGTAAAATATAGGTCGAAAACTTTTTTTTTTTCGAAAACATATAGAATCTGATTGTTATTCAGAATTTGAATTTGCTAAAAGAAAACTAGGCTTGCACAGTTAGAGCAGACTTTAATCATCTGAAATTATTCTGAGTTTCACTATTTATTCAGGTCATATGATACACACAATAAATTTGTTAGTGCCATCTCAAAGAAGGGTAACTTGGAAAATTCCATTGCAAACTTGAGCTGGTAAATGCCATTGCAAAATCTATGTGAATTGCAAAATACTACTACTGTCCGTTTTGTCCATCCAAAGTAATGGTGGGCCCAAATTTGGGCAGAGAACATTGAAAATGTAAAAACTACCCTGGCTTGTTTCTTGTTCTGTATTATTTCTTCTCTAGTCCTCTAATGTACAGTCAGTTGGAAATAAATCTCTCTTCCATCTGGCCCTTATTTTTAGAATGTCATCCTCAGGCCAGTGGCATACACTGCCTAATGTTCTTGGCTGGCTCTGTTTCGTCTAGCGACGACATAGCATGCACTGGGTTGGAGGAAGTGGGCTGCGGCTGATGGGCATATACATAACATGGAGTACATCAAAGGAAGGAAATAAGAAAATAGCTCGGCCTGCATGTCAATTGTTCATTTGAGGACATGCTAGGAAGAAAGAGTAAAATGGTCATTTCACAGCCTTTGGATGGAAAATATGACAGCAAATGTTATTCTCCAGCTTATGTGACATTTGCCATGGTATTTGGCAGTGTGCTACATTTGTGGTGACATTGAGCAAATTTTATCTTTAATTATCTACTAGTACTCAGTATTAAAACCACATCAATTGATTTCTCAAATTAATCAATTTCAATGTGCATTAGAAGTTCAAGATTCATTTTTCAACTACGACTATGGTTCATATTTCCTGACAACGATTTAAGTAGTATCATGTAGCAAAGCTATCGGTTGAGAAAGAAGCATGGCTGCTAGTTGTCAGATGTTATTGTGCCTCCACATAGTTGTGATGCTATAGCAGCCCACCATAGCCATAACGACAATTAGCATGTTGAAGCACTTCAGCTGATTGCATTTATTGAATATATATTTTACCCATCCTCCATTTTGAATTCATTTCACAGAATGAAAAATATCATCCCTCACCACCATAACGTTGAACTCTCTCGCCCAGAATTGAAAATATGCTCACCATCAAAATGACACGAGTTGACACAAGCAAGCATGGTGTCAGATATGATTTTTTTGCATGGACAAAAAGGAAGAACAAATAAAGTTTTTCATTATTATCATTGTTGAAGAATGAAATTTTACCAACAAAACTATCACAATGTTATTTATATTTTAAGCTTTTGATACATGACATAGTAGCCATTTTGGATTTTATACTTCGATGCTTCAATTTAAGATGTATTGATTTCTTACTTCATATAATTAAGCTGGCCAGAAGCATCACTGTAGTCAGAAAAAGAAAAAAATGTCACATCATAATATACAAACAAAATATGTATACAACTGTCTAAATGCTTCTGAAAACTCAGGAAAGAGGTCATATAATAGCAACATAAAAGTTAGCTAAGCGACAATGAATCACACAATTTTTGCTACCTGCATCAGCTATAGTTTCAAAAATGCCCTCAGTGCCATTTTTTTACAGAAAAGTACCACTCAAAGTACAGTACCAGTTTATTTGTCCTAGAATAACTTCAACTTCTCACCCAAATAGGATTAAGGTAGTGTTCTTCTCTCAACTTTCCCAACCTCCCCTCCCTCATTTTCCATGCGCACACTTCCCAAATAACTAAACGGTGTGTCTTTTGCGAAAATTTTCTATAGGAAAGTTTCTTTAAAAAATCATATTAATCTAATTTTCATTTTTTTAGCTTAATACTTAATTAATCATGCGTTGATCTGCTGCTTCATTTTCTATGCACATGGGAGGAGTTCCCAACTGTTATAAACGAACGCGGCCTAAGGCACGCTCTAAAGAGCTGATTAAACTTACCCACTCCTCGATTTCCGTTAGCATGCTTTTCAAACTACTAAATGTTACGTTTTGTGCGAAAACATTCTATATAGAAGATGCTTTAAAAAATCAAATAAATCCATTTTTCTAGTTTTTAATAATTAATACTCAATTAATGATATGCTAATTACGTTTCTCATTTCGCGTGCAGCTAATCAGCCAAAACAATCCCCTAAAAAGAACGTGGCCTAAGTTTGACAACTCCAAAACTTAAAGACCAAGAAAACAAACGGAAAACATCTATTTGCTTTTCCAAGGAACTAACATTATTTACCTAACCACTGCAAACATACAACAAGCAACAAATAAACTATTAATAACCCTTTTCCCTCAATGCACATATTACTCATAAAACTATGCATGACTACTCAAATAAGAAAGGGTGCAGAGAAGAATCAAATAGTTACCATGGGCAGATGACCCTGCTGTGCTGCCAGTGTTAGCTCTTTTAGATGGATTCTTGCCATCTAAAAGTCTGGAAGCAGACCTGATAAAAACAAAGGAACATAAGCTACATGGAGGATAAAATTTAACTGATAATCTCAAGAAGTTTTAGGAGACAACTTTTCTACAAGTCAGCAATTGAAAAGAGCTGATTTTTGTCCTAATAGCTGGCATCACAAGCAATCTAACTGGCACAACAATTCCAATAACACAAAAGGCACCAAATCAAAATCTAAAAAAAAACAGAGAAAATAGGTTTATCTGGCACAACTTTTTTAATGCAAATGGCAGTAGCACACTGCCCTTCAATTAAATAGACTAGGGCATTCCTCAAGTTAATCCCAGATCAAGGCATGTTTTAGGAGTTCGTCTCATAATTGCCCATCTTACAGTTTTTACTATAGCCTAGCACTTGAATCATCCAAGAGAACACAATATGGATTTTACTAAGTTCATAGAATTTTTTTTTAAGGGAAACAAGTTTCCAAAATCATCCAACAGCATGTTTCAACTTGATCGCCTTCATGCAAAACAATGTTTCCTTTGATATTTGACAAAGGTTCTGCAAAAATGGTTTTTGCAAAAAAAAACTGCTAAACTACATTCTGCTCGGGCAATAACTAGGATGAGATGGATTTCTGTTCAACAGATCAATAATTTGCTAATATGAAAATGAAAGCTATAGTAAAAATGACAGTAAGTCAATAGCTTAATATCAAGTGAGAAAAATGACAAACAACGATAGATTAGGAAGCAAGTTCCTGGGAGGACTATTCGATCAAAAAAGTTTCAGGAGGGACATGTTGTCAGTTCAAACCATGTCATGAAGAAAATAATCTGAACTGAAGTTGTTAATTGAAACTCTAAAACTGAACATTGTACATTACAAAAATGAGGTTTAAGATTGTAAGAGCGGTGTCATAAGAGCGATGTACCTTTTCCCCTTGCTGCTTTCTCCTGGAGTCCTTGAGCCTACATCTTTTGCCTCATTTTTCTGTTTGCTCAACTGGAGAGATCTGATTAAAATATTTGTGGTGTCTGTGTCTATAACTTGTCCCTCTAAAATTACAAAGAAAGTGATCAGTCAATGAACAGAGCAAAACAGCCTTAAAATGATTTGTTTGTGTCATCAGTAATCAGCTTTATCATAAGAACATAAGTAATGAAAAGATGTAAAAGATCGTGGTCTGACGATAGATCATATACTAACAACTGCCACTATAAAATGTAAATCATATACATCCAAAAATGATATTCAAAAGATAAGAGTCCAAGAAACACATGGCAAAAGTTTTGTGACAAAAGCACAATGTCTCACTCGATCCAAAAAAAAAGGAACATCAGAAATTCTTCTCTGTAGGTTCATTTTTTCCTTAGGGACAGCTCACTTTAGGTAATCACTAGAGAAATCAAAGGCAGCAAAATTCACTCCCAACACTACTAAATCTAAATTTAATTGAATGGAAAGCAAACCATTTATCCCCATTGCCGAGCTACTAAAC
Source organism: Oryza officinalis (assembly GCA_008326285.1). Lineage (NCBI taxonomy): Eukaryota > Viridiplantae > Streptophyta > Magnoliopsida > Poales > Poaceae > Oryza > Oryza officinalis. The sequence goes on along the minus strand of BDMV01000012.1, from coordinate 23,894,306 downwards.
TCCTACACTGTACATCCAAAAGATTCAAATCCATTTAACTGTCAAAGAATGACGCAGTACAACATTTCACAAACATCTAGCAATCTCACTCTGAAAACCAGTAAACTACTCCAGGAAAACCATAAATTAAGCATGACAACAGTCAACAGTGCCATAACAAACCCAAAGAACAAATCTAAACATTAGCTTTCCTGCAAGGGACATACTGAATAAAACCATAGAAATTCCCACTCTTAGCATCAGCAAAACAAATTCAGTAACCACAAATTAAGCATGATACCAACAGCATTGCCAATCCAAAGAACAAAACCTAGGAAAGATGACTGCGTTCTTACAAGGAAAATTCTACATAAAACCCTAGTAGAAAGGATCGTCCTTCTACTTCAATCTGTCTCTCCACAGTACACACCACTAGAACTACAATCATCCACATTACTAACACAACAATTAGCCGAGATATGCATCACAATAATAAAAGTAAAGATTGATTATCCCAGAAAATCACAAACGAACCTGGAGGAGCGGTGTCGTGCAGGCAGACATAAACCGGGAGTCCTCCCTGCGCAAAATAAAAAAAAATCATAAAAATCAGAGGGCTTTTCACAAGAACCCATCGAACATGCCAAGAAAAAGGCTGCTCTTTTTTAGGGGTGGGGGGAACGAACGCACCATGCTGGACGCGATGTTGTCGGCGACGAAGTTGCCCCGCGACGGGAGTCCGGCGAGCAGACTCCCCGCCCGTGCCGCCTCCGCCGGCTTCCCGGCCGGCGACGAGCTCTTCCGCCCTCCGCCGCCGCCGTCGGCGCCCATCGCCCGTGCCCGTGGGTCACCACCAATGGCTCCACCGCCCAGCGATTCGGAGACTGTGAGACAACAACTGAGGTGGAATCCGGGAGAGATGGGGAAGGAGAGGAGAAGATCTGAGCAAGCAGAGGCTGCAGCTAGCGAGAGAGAGGAGAGGAGAGGAGGAAGAAGAAGAGGAAAGGTTTGGAGAGGAGAGTGAAATCTCAAGAATTTTGGGGAAAGGAGAATTTTATTTTGTTTCTTTGTTTACCTGTGTTTTATTAGTATTACTATTTATTACACAAATATATAATATAATTGTACAAGTGAAGACTTTCCAAAACCAAAGGTTTTGGAGATATCTTTTTCATAAAAAAAATTGGCAGTGGGATATATGTGGCCCTCTCTATTGATTTTTTTTAGGATGTACTACATATTATATTAATTCTAGAAATCAAAAACGTTGTTGATTTGATCAACAATTAGTAAAATTACAGGTGCATTTAGTGTGTATAAAAATCATAGCAAGTTACTCTAAAGTGCTTTCCAGGCAATTTGATGTTGGAGTTACTTGTTTTTTTTTTTGAAACTTGATGTTGGAGTTAGTTTTAAGGACTTCTCTATAACTAAAATGCGTCCTATAGAAATAGTCAAATGTACTTTACAGATATCACATCTTGGTAAAGTTAAAAGTTAGATGCTTACTATGAAACTTCACACTGTTCCGTTTTGTAGCAAAATAAAATAAACATTCTTTTTGGTTTGGAACGTTTTGTAGCAAAGAGGGAAAGGTTCGAGGCTTGTAGCAAGTCAATTTAATTTCTAGCTTGATTTATTTTAGGTCTAGTTCCTTAGGCTGAATTCGTCTGTGCATGTTCCAAACTTTTTCTTGTTGTTGTTTTCTGCGTGCATATTTTTAAAATTGCTAAACGGTATATTTTTTAAAAAAACTTATAGAAAAGTTACTTTAAAATTATATTAACCTTATTTTTAAGGTTTTTAAGTATTTAATTAATCGTGTGCTAAACCGTTCCTTCGTTTTCTGTGCCGGGAGGTAAGGGTTTTCAACCCTCACCTTAGAACACAACCTTCGATGGGATCTATCCATTCTCAGTTAATTTAATATGTGATATCGGAACTTTTGGTTATGTTCATTTACGATATACTTCCTCTATTGTTTAATATTTGATATCATTAACTTTTGAACATATGATCATTTATAAGTAATTTTATTATTTATTTTATTATGATTTGTTTTGTTATGAAAGGTATGTTAAGCATGACTTACATTTTTTCATCTTTACCCAAATGTTTTGAATAAGACAATAAGTGAATGACGTCAAATCCTATTTTACTATAAAGTTACAATCCACTAAATCCTAAACCTTAACATATAAAGATATCACATCATCATTTACTAACAATTATTACATTTTAAACATCATGCAAGAATGTTATATCTACAATTCTATAATTTATTAAATTTTAGAGCTTTAAAATGCAAGTATGTTAAATCATCATCTCACATATTTCACATAATATTTCAATATATCTCTCTATCATTTTTTAATATCCTATATATTTGTATAGTTCATCCTCACTTAGTTAATGTTATTTCTTTCTTCTCTTATTAAGTCATATCATCTCAATTATTTTTAGTACCTAGATAATTAATCTATGGTCCAAATTATCTCTTTTTTTTCTCTCATAAAGTCACATCACCTTACTTTTACATTTGAATCATCATCCTATATACTATTTAAATTATCATAAACCACATCAACTTATTTAAACTTATTCGTATAGATATGTTACGCATTATTTTTACTTATTGTTATCCTACTAAACTCTCGCAGCAACGCGCGGGGTTTCACCTAGTACTAAAAACAAGATGGAGTAGAAGTTAGGGATGTAATTCCATCGTCCTTATCAAAAACAAGATGGAACTTCCAACTAAAAAATGCAACTGAACTCAAACTAAACAAATGCCACCCTTACCTGTAAATTCTGAATTCACCTTGAAAACACATCATTTTCAACTCAAAACTGCAATACTTTCAATAGAATAAAAAAAACTATTGCCACAAGATCTTATGACTTGTCATCGCCAAGGGTGGACTCAACTACCATCACCCTTCGGTCCCCCTCCTCCTTTCTCTCTACCATTTTAGTGGTAAAAGGAAGGGAACCATTTCTTGCCTTTCTCCAGTAAGTTTTTAGTTTTCTTCTCATTAAAATTTTTAGAAGATTTAGGTCCTTTGGTTAGATTACAATTGATCTTTTAGGATGTCTATGGACCTAGCATTGTCTATATTTTTACCTTTTCTATCTCTTTATCAATGTCTCCTACATTTAGATAGTTGATGAAGTCTTAGGAATGTTTGTCTGCCAAGTTGTTGATGATCTGGTTAGTGGCATCGGCTTTGTGGTTAGGGCTGCTGATTTGTCTAGTGACTTACAGATTTGTCACAGAATTGAAGATGGTGCCCGATACATGTGATGACACTCCTTCTCATGGTCCGTTCTTCTGGTGGGGAGATAAATCTCGCTTTGATTGAATGCGACGTTTGCAAAGTGACTATCAACCAAAACAAAGTCCAGAACGATCTGCAATCGCTACACCACAAACGATGTTGTACCAAACACACAGTTGATGATCCCTGCAATGTAAACGAGAGAACATTGAAAGAATGAGCTAAAATACAATGTAAATATTATGAATAGGTAAGTAAGCACAAAGAAATAGTAATAGATGTAATCGACATAGCAAATGAACACACCAACAATTAGGGGTTCGTAATCTATAATTGCCAATTAAACGACCGAGGACTATAGACAATGTGAATGGATTTTAATGAGCGTACTGAAAAAACCTTGATGTCAGCTAAAGGGGGTGAATAGGCGTTTAAAACTTTTACGGAAAGGCGGAAGTTAGACTTTTCGGAAATTTCTGAATATTTTTGGATATTTTCGGATATTTTCAAAAATCTCATATTTTCAAGCAAAGTAGCAAGCCAAGCAAAAAGGGATAGTGGCACACGTAGAAAAAAGATTACACAAACAGCAATTAAGCTACTAGCGGCTCCAAATAGCAAAGCTAAATGAATAAGAGAGAGATATCACCGGGATTCTTGTAAGACGATGTGTTCCCAAAGTTCAAATCCTTGAGGGGATTCTACTCTCCATTGAGGAGCTCATAATGAGCTGGGTCTTTTTCAACCCTATCCTCGTGAGGTTGCACAAATGCACTACTACTTCCACTAAGGGTATCTCTTCCCTTTCGGAGGTGAGATATGACCTTCATAAACTCCCTCGACACACCACAAATGAATCAGTGTCTTGAGGTTGACTCCTGGCCGTCTAGGTGTCCTCAACCACCAAGAGTAACAAATGCAACAAAGATTTCTTGGTGATGAATAGAGTGCTCAACAAATCTTCACGAAGTCAACACCAAGCACTCAAACAAACTCAAGCCAACCACTCTCATATACACATGAAATCCAAGCTTGTAGATCGGTGGAGAGGAAGAAGTGAGAAGGCAAGGCTCAAAAGTGAATCTCAAGCAAAGCAAGCCAAGGGCATAAGATATGCAATGGAGCCAGCAGCCCTTAGATTTGCTCGTTGAGGGCAAAGATTCTATTTTTTCAGAAATTTTTGAAGTGTTTTTGGAAATATCTAAAAATCAGCAGAGAGAAAAACAGCTTTCGGAACTTGCTACAGTACCTTTGGAGTTTGCTACAGTATTTTTGGAATTTTCCGAACAATGCAAAATTCCAGTATGAGCACAGCAGAAAACTAGGCAAAATAGCATTTCGGAAATTTCTGAAAATATTTCAGAAAAATCCAAAAAAACCTTAGTACTGAAATCAACCAGTTCAACATGGTTCGAAAAAAAAACACCAGTACCATTTGTCGAAGGCAAATAGACTTTGAAAAATCCAAACTCTATTTAAAAAAATTCCAAAAAAAATTCCAGTACACAAATCCAAGAGAGATAACTACTTCAACAAAGATTTTGAGCACCAAACTCATATCTAGATATCAAGGCGGCTTTCCTACCAACTCAAGAACAAATAGAAACGCTATACCAATATGAGTACCTTTTACGTCATCTTCTTTCTTTGCCTTGATCAATGCTAATATATAATTTGGCTTGATGTTCATCAATGAATCACATGCTCTTGATCTTCAACATTTCATCTTGTTCTTCTTGTTCACCAAGAGTTGATTCTTAGCAACTTGTAACATCCTATGGTCTCGATCAGTTCATCGGTATTCGGCCAAGCACTTGCTTCTTCATCACTACATCGGGTCCTTCGGTGTCAAGCCTCCGCTTGTCCTTCTCCCATGCATGGTACATCGCGTAGTCAAGTCTTACCAATCCTTCACCGCATCTTGCCATCTTCTGTCACTTGTAGCTTTGCATCACAATGAAACCACAATGTATTACATCTTCTTCTTCCTTATCTTCATCGGCTTTTCATCGGACTAATCCCTTGCTTATACGTTGAATAACAGCATTAGTCTCTTAATCGTTTATCATCAATTAACCAAAACCCACTAGAGGCATAGATGCTCTTTCAATCTTTCTCTTTGGATGATTGATGACAACACGATTAAAGCTTATAAAAGATTGATAATAAATGCTTTTCAATCCAAAGGTTAGTTTGAGCTCTCTCTAAATGTGTGCATACAAATATATAAAGTGAACTCATGCATATATTTTTGAGAATGTGAGAGTTCTCTCTAATTCTTTGCATTGATGGGATGTATTGTGTGTCAAAAGTGAAATTCTTGATGTCAATTGCAAAAACTTGACTTTATGCCAATTGATCCCAGTACCGATTGAGAAAGCACAAGTAACCAAATTTCGGAATCAATTTCAAGTATCACTAGATAATCTCAATTGCATGTGGCATGGCGATTAAATAATAAGCATTGAATCCATCACACTATGCGCACGCCAATTGACAAACATTTTCAAATATTCTCAAATATTCTCTTCCCCTTTCTCATTTACTCTTTGGCATCTTCAAAGCATGCATTTCGATAATTTCTCATAATTATCTCACCCTTTGATCAATCTTTTCTTTATCCCTTTTAATATACCTCTCCCCCTTTGACATCTAAACACCAAAAAGGACATAAGCAGAAAAAGAAAAGCAAAGGGATCCTTGATGAGGGATCATCGAGTACTTTCCTCTCAATTTTATGCTTCATCACTTGTGATTAGGAAATGAAATCAATTTGACACAAAGATCACAAGTAAATCAATAAGCATTGAGATACATTTTTTGCACATAAAAAGCTCACATCCAAAGGGTTTAAAGTATAGAACAAAAAGTCTCCCCTTTGCATATCAAAGACATTCTTCTTTTCTTCTAGTTTAATGTATCCCTCCCCCTTAGTCCTTCACTCCCACTTTGGCATTTAAGCATGGCAAGGAGAGGACATGATATACAATGAAGAGGATCATCGAGATTTGAACATGCCAAATCACTTCTTCACAAACTTGAGTGAGATTTAAGAGTTAAAAAAAATAACTCACCCAAGATTTTCACAAAGCATTTCGCAAATGAGTTTAGCATGTATGAATCCATAGTTTGTGCTAAGACCAAAAATTCACATAGAATGAGGTCTCCGAACACTTTGATTCACTTAGAACACCAATTTGGTGACTAATACTCGCTTATTGACTAAACAAGCAGTTTGTCACAATATTTTACAAACTAGGCTAATTAGCAAGGAATGAAACTTGATCTAGGTGCATAAAGACAAGACAAGTGATCCAATCATACCAATTGAAATAACAAGCTATGAATCTCGAGTTACCTTCCTTGTCAATTTTTGAGATGCCCATTCAATGAAATTGATATCTTGAAACCAATTTAAATTTGACACCATGATGGGCTTGATGAAGTTTCTTTCTTGATTTGCTTGATTTTAATCCTTGTGAAGCTTATTAAACGTGGCTGAGGTACTTAGGGTCTTCAAAGTTGGGAGGTTTCTCCATGTACTTCATCTCTAAGCTTTTTTACTTGAAGCCTTGAACCACCGAATGGACTATGATTCTTGTCACCAAGCCATACTCATTTCGTATGTTGTTGTTGATATCTTCTTGCAAGGCCATGACCTGATCCGGATTAACATATGTATCATCTTTCTTTGAATATTCCAAAGACAACAAGAAAGAGTAACATTCACAAAATTTGCAAATTGAAATCGGATAGTTACTCATTTTTGTATGTCGTCAAGGATGTTGTAGGGATGATCTCGTTGAACATTTGATGAATCCTTGGGTGAGACACTAAGGGGACTTGAGCTTTCACGATGCCTCTTTGCTCTTGAGTGCCCATGGCATCAATCCCATTCACTTGTGCCGGAGACATGTCTTCATAGTCGATTACGGGAGGCTGCCTTGAGTCGGATGGAGGTTGATAAGTACTCCACCTTGGTCATCATGGACTTCTCGCGGTCTCACCTCCCCAAGTGTTTTTTTCTCAATTATCATGAATAGTTTTTTCATTATCTAGCACAATTGAGAGAACTTGCTCCACTTGGGAGTCATTACTAACATCAAGCACCACACCTCTCATGATTTCAACAATAGTGGTGGTATTAGCTGAAAACATGGTAGGCATGACTGTTTGTTTAATAACCAAGCATAATGACCTTCTTCTAAAAAGATATGAATTGGAATGCCAATAGAAAAAGAAACTAATTGAAAACACTTGGTCATTAGGGATACCTTGAGGATCTAAGTCAAGATGCTCATTTACCTTCTTTGAGAATGCATGTCGATAGAGCCGGTTGATTCTTCAATGGAGCCAGCAGCCCTAGCTTGTGGGTGGAGGGGGCTATTTATAGCCACACCCTCATATCTGCCCGTTGGGGGCAAATATTCCATTTTCTCAAAAATTTTCGAAGTGTTTTAGGAAATATCCGAAAATCACAAGAGAAAAACAGCTTTCAGAACTTGCTACAGTGCCTTTGGAGTTTTCTTTCAGAGTTTGCTATAGTACTTTTGAAATTTTTCGAACAATGCAAATTCCAACACGAGTACAACAGAAAACTGGGCAAAATAGCATTTTGAAAATTTTCAAAAATATTTCAGAAAAATCCAGAAAACACCATTACTAAAATCAACCAGTTCAACACGGTTCGAAAAATTCTGAAGCACCTTCGAAAAATTTTGAAAAACACCAGTACCATTTTTCAAAGGCAAATACACTTCAGAAAAATCCGAACTCCATTTTAAAAAACTCTGAAAAAAAACTCCAGTACACAAATCCAAGAGAGATAACCACTTCAACAAAGATTTTGAGCACCAAACTTATCCCTAGATATCAAGGCAACATTCCACTTAATAATTCGGCTTTCCTACCAACTCAAGAGCCAATAGAAAAGCTATACCAATATGAGTACCTTTTACGTCATCTTCTTTCTTTGTCTTGATCAATGCTAATATGGAATTTAGCTTGATGTTCATCAATGAACCACATGCTCTTGATCTTCATCATTTCATCTTGTTCTTCTTCTTCACCAAGGGTTGATCCTCAGCAACTTGTGACATCCTATGACCTCAATCGGTTCGTCGATATTCGGCCAAGCACTTGCTCCTTCACCACTATGTTGGGTCCTTCGTCGCCAAGCCTCCGCTTGCCCTTCTCCCATGGATGGTCCATCGCATAGCCAAGTCTTACCAATCCTTCACTGCATCTTGCCATCTTTCGTCACTTATAGTTTTGCATCACAATGAAACCATAATATATTTCATATTCTTCTTCCTCATCTTCATCGGCTCTTCATCGGACTAATCTCTTGCTTATACACTCAATAAGCGCATTAGTCCCTTAATCGTTTGTCATCAATTAACCAAAACCCACTAAGGGCATAGATGCTCTTTCACGTACATAGTTATTTATAGAGGAAAATAGAGCTAGAGATAGGTTCTAGTTCATGAAGGTGGAGGCAAGGGCTCTCGAGATGGGCCTAGTCCATTATAAGGCCTAAGGCCCAAGTTCAGTTTCACATAATAATTGTCTTGTTTTGACGATTCCCATTTGACTCAAGGTGAACTTTGATACCATGTTGGATGTGTTTGAAAGTTGATGACACAAGCTTTCCAACAAATCCAAGATCTCCCTAATCAAAGTTGGCATGAAGGCACTAGATCCATCTCAAATAAGTTCTATCTCTAGAAGTCGATCTGAACTTAGACTTGTCATTGAAACTTGTGAAGTTATGTGCGCATCCGATGAAGTGATTTTCTCATCCTCCTCCTCTTGAATTGGAGTCATCTTGACTCAATCTCATCTCTTCGACATGATCAATCCCTTGTGCTTGGGCAACTTTGAAGGCATCTTATTAGGGAAAACATCATCATATTCCTGCAAAAAATTAGTGACGGCGGGTGGCAAGGAATGCAAAGTAGTAGGAGCAGTACTTACTCAATGTGTATATAGAATCTTTGCAAAATAAAGCATAGCAACAAGAACCAGGCCCATTTAATGCACAAATATCAAATTTAGAAGCTAGTAAAATAGCACCCTTTAACTTGATTTCATTCTTTGTCCAGGATGCTATGCAAAATACATCGTAATTGTGCCCATTTTCTCGCTTCTCTTGCGGTGTTCTGAAATGTAGAGCATCTTTATTATGTATTGGTAGATTTTATGTCTTTTTATTGTAGTTGTAATCGTCTTTTCACATTAAATATAATCAACCTTGTTAAAAAAATACATACCTTATTACCTTTGTCTCAGAATATGAGATTTTTAGGGCGTGACAAGGTTATTAAGAAAGTAAATAAAATTAAATTGGGAATTGTTGTGATTGGATAAGAAGTAGAGGTAGGTGCACAAATTAAATGGTGGAGGTTGTGCTTTGATGAAAATAGAATATTGATGAAAAAATTGTTATATTTTGAGATAAATTTTAAAAAATAAAAGTTGTTATATTTGGGACTAACGGAGTTTTTATTTTTATGTACCAGTAAAATGGTTTGCTCCTCCGAAGACCCAGGAAGCCCAAATGCAACCATCACTCCTTTTCTTTCTTGAAATATAGCCCAAACATATCTAAGGCAGCTTTCTTTTGAATTTATCGGAGGTGCTACTTCTCTTTTACCGTAACTTCGTAAGCACGTTTCCACTATTAGACGATATATGTTTTTTTAAAAAGCTTTATATATATAATTTATATATATAAGTTTCTTCAAAAATCCAATTTGTTTAAGTTTGCCATAGGTAATATTAATTAATTATGTACTAATATTTTTTTTATTTTATGTGTGGCTTATAAGCCATCTCCAAACTCTGTTTCGAACTCAGCCTAATCGGCACTTAAGATTAGGGGCATATAGTCCAACTAATACATGATGTACCCTAGAAAATTTTATAGGTTAACCATGTCGGGGTAAAAGTTAAATACCATAGGGGCTTTTGGACTAGCGACAATATTTTTCTCCAGTTGATTCCAGCAAGAATTATAAGTATGAACTACTCTTTTTATGATTTATTTTTAAAAAAAGTGAATTTCCACTACTACAGAAACGATTTTTCTGTACGAGCATTAGTACAGATCCTATCATCTGTGACGGGCTCAATTATGCTTGGACTACTTGGGCCGTCAGAACGAAGTCATCTCAATCGGGCCTAAATTTGCACCATTGTAGATGTACTCGTACAGTCATACTCTAGGCCCAAGTACATATAGCCCGTCACCGATGACACCCATCTGTGATGGGCACAGATTTAGGCCCGATTGAGATGACCTAGCATATCTCAATCGGGCCCATCTACAGAGCCCGTCAGATATAAGGGTCATCGGTGACGGGCTCCAAAGATGGCCCGATTGAGATGGCTTTAAAGCCCGTCACCGATGACCTATATTTGTGTCAGGCTTTTATTGATGCCCGTTAGAGATAACTGTGCACCCGTTAGAAATGTCTGTTCATTGGCCCGATTGAGATATATTTTACACACAATAAAGAGACCACCCGACTGTTGTCTGAAGTTATCCCACTATTCACTATTTTGGTGGGAGGTTGAAGGGGGCGAATTTTTGTGATTTTTTTCCAAAGAAAAACAGAAAAATCTTAGAAGTAAGTAAAAAGGTAGTAATATTTTTTTTTAATTTAGTAGTATGTTAACTAATATTTTATTAAATTTTGCAGCGATGGATCGAAGTTGGATGAATGCGACAACTTTGAAACGTCATTGCAAGGAGTATAGAGATGGCGTTTTAAGTTTTATGAACATTGCGGAGGGGGATAGGAGAAGAAGAAATAGCAAATACATGTGTTGTCCATGTAGAGATTGCAAGAATGATATTATGTTTAGCGGAGAGGAGGTACACTCTCACTTGATACAACGGGGATTCATGAAGGGCTACACATGTTGGGTGAAGCATGGAGAGCAAGAATCGGGTAGTGGTGCAGCTGCAGACAGAAGTGGTGCAGACAATCATGAAGATGAAGATGAGCATGACATGTTTATACCATCTTCATTGGGCAGTGAGATGGTTGATGTGGATCCTGATATGCTGCAAGAGATGTTACGTGATGTTGAGGAGCAAGCTCACAACGAGAGAGATTCCATGAAGTTCAACAGGTTGGTCAGTGACTCCGAGACACCTCTATACACCGGATGCAAGGCAAAGCACACCAAATTATCAGCTACCTTGGACCTAATGAAACTGAAAGCAAGTAGTGGATGGACAGACAAGAGTTTTACGAAAGGTCATGCTTCCTGAAGAGAACACATTGCCCGAGACGACATATGAAGCAAAGCAGGTTCTGTGTCCCCTGGGGTTAGAGGTCCGTATAATTCACGCTTGTCCAAACGACTGCATATTGTACCACAAGCAATATGCGGACCTAGATGCTTGTCCTGTATGCAAGGCTTTTCGATACAAGCAAAAGAAAAGTGCGGGGAAGGGAAAGAAGTCGAAGCGGGGTGGTCCGGCGAAGGTTGTGTGGTATCTACCTATCATTGATCGCTTCAAGAGAATATTTGTCAACCCCAAGGAAGCAAAGTTAGTACGTTGGCATGCCGAAGATAGAAGGAACGACGGTTTGCTAAGGCACCATGTGGATTCGATTCAATGGAGTAATATCGATCGAATGCACAAAGACTTTGCTGCCGATCCCAGAAACATGAGGATATGTCTGTGTACGGATGGCATGAATCCTTTCGGAGATATGAGCAGTTCTCACAGCACTTGGCCCGTTCTTATTGCGAACTATAACCTCCCGTCATGGCTGTGCTTCAAAAGAAAATATATTATGCTGTGCTTGTTAATCCAAGGTCCGAAACAACCGGGCAATGATATCGATGTGTTCTTGGAGCCTATTATCGATGATCTTGAGATTCTTTGGAAAGAAGGTGTGGAAACCTGGGATGCATATGGTCGGGATAACTTCAAGCTACGAGTTCTATTGTTCTGCACCATTAACGACTATCCTGCACTAGGTAATCTTTCTGGACAAACTGTGAAAGGAAAGAAGGCTTGCTCTGACTGTATGGAACATACATGCAGTAGGTGGTTGAAGAAATCAAGAAAGATGGTTTACATGGGTCATAGGAGATGGCTCCCGCTACGCCATGCCTTTAGAAGAAAGAAGAAAATTTTCAACAGTCGGAGAGAACTTGGAATTGCTCCCAAGGATTTGTCTGGAGACGAAGTCCACGACATGATCAAAGACATAACTAATGAGTTTAGGAAGAAAAGAAAACGTGGCAAGGCAAATGATAAGGGTATGTGGAAGAAAAAATCCATATTTTGGCGGCTACCATACTGGAAAGACCTTGAGATCCGGCATTGCATCGATCTAATTCACATAGAGAAGAACTGCTGTGATAGTTTGCTTGGGCTACTGCTTAATATGCCTGGAAAGACAAAGGACGGGTTGAATGCTCACCTAGATCTGCAGAAATTGAACATTCGCAGTGAGCTTCAGCCTGTTACGGACGAAGAGACAGGAAGAGTGTATCTCCCACCAGCTTGCCACACATTGTCGAAGGATGAGAAGATCGCAATGCTATCATGTTGGCTGATATTAAGGTTCCTTCGGGCTATTCAGCAAGGATCAGTAAGTACATTAAATTGGAGGATCTAAAACTGGTTGGAATGAAGTCTCACTATTGCCACGTCCTGATCACACAGATCTTACCAGTTGCTATCAGATGCATTCTACCACCCAAAGTCCGTCACACAATCCAACGGCTTTGTGTCTTCTTCAATGCAATCGGTCAGAAGATTATAGATCCCGAAGATCTAGATAAGATGTAGGCTGATATTATCAATACCCTGTGTCACTTGGAGATGTATTTTCCACTGTCTTTCTTCGATATCATAGATCATCTCCCTGTTCATCTAGTGAAGCAAACAAAACTATGTAGTCTAGCTTTTCTAAGGGAGATGTACCCGTTTGAGAGGTATATGGGAGTTCTTAAGTCGTATGTTCGAAATAGAGCAAAACCGAAGGGAAGCATCATTGAAAGGTACACGACGGAGGAGGTTATTGAGTTCTTCATCGATTACATGGCCGAGACTGATCCTATCGGAGTTCCTGCGTCTCGCCACGAAGGAAGGTTGACAGGCCTTGGCACAACAGGCAGAAAAAGAATTGTACCCGATCAGGTATCCTATGCGCAGGCTCATTTCGCTGTGCTACAACATATGGCCGAAGTAACTCCATACTTTGAGGATCATCTAACGAAGGTCCGATAGGAGAACATGGGTCGATCAGATATGTGGATCAACAGAGAACATAGTACTCACTTCAACGAATGGTTCAAGAATCGTATTGCACGGTCTACCGAGGGCCCAAGTGATAATACAAAGGTTGGCAAGGGGCCCAAGCTGGGATGTCGATGTAACATACCCAAAATTTTAAATTTCCATTCTTGCATCTAAAATATGGAAAAATATTTTCATGAATTAGAGACACTAAAATTTTCCATACAAAAACCCTGGGTGAGTCTAAGAATACTAATTTCGATATACAAATTCGTGATTAATTTAAAACCTTTTTTCTTGATAGCTCAAAGAAAGAAAATAAAACATAGTGTGTGCATGTAATTGCCTGATGTATTGTTGAGATTTGAGTTCTTTTTCTTGTTTATGGATTTTATTGGCATTTCATATTAGGACTCATGAGCATTAACTTAAAAACTTAAAGCAAACACTTAATGTATATTTGCAAGGATGTATATATATGAAATATATGAAGTTGAGTAACTAAAAGTATAAATCATGCTCAAGAACATCTTATTAGGTCAAGAATTATCTAAATATAATTTTACAGCACTTAATTATATTTTATAATAGGAAACATATAACGGAAGATAAGCTTAGTGAATATTTAAAAATAATTGGTGCAATATAAAATCATGGGGAAATTCATGTAGGTTTTATTCAATATATACATCTCACTGAAATTTTGGTATAATTTAATGTGTACAGTTGATACCCCAATTAATTAGGTCAAAGCAGTCAAACTATAGTTTAATTCTAAACCCTACTCGGCAAAACGGATACACATCTCATATGTGTATTTTATTACATGAAAATATATAGAGGATATAATTTATTAAAATACTATTATATTTATCATGAATTAATATAATTTTTTCAGAATTTATTTTGTAAGTTTGGACCTTTTAAAAATTCAAACCAACTTCGGCTGAACTGAATTTCTTTATTTTCCTGAGATTAAAATATAGATTATTTTTGTGTGAAATCAAAGAAAATGGAACCTAGGTATTTTTATCTACCACCAGAAAAATCCACATTATTTTATTTTGCACAGAAATTGAGTTTTGGAATTTTAAAGTAGGGAGAAAGAAAATTAAATAGGGAAAAACCCTAATACTCTCTAAGCACTGTGTTTACCGGATTCTATACCCATCTCTCTCTTTGTTACCTCTGTGCACATCGCCTGGACCCACATAGCAGTCACACAGGATAGCTCCAACTCGGTGCATATAATTCTCCACCACTCAAGCACAGAGAGAAAGACAGAGGGCGAGAGAGAGCGGCGCCGGAGGTGCTCGACGCGTGTTCGATGTCGTGTCTGCCGCCGAGCTCGTCCTTATCATCCGCCAGCCACGTCGCAAGATCAATCTCTCCATCCCTGTGCCGATCCAGCCGAGGGAGGAAGCCCTCAGCCTCTCCGTCACCCTCATCTCCGCCACCGGCCACAAGGAAGACGACCCCCACCGTCACTGTCAAGCCATCTCCATCCCCATATCTACCGCGTTTCATTCTCTCCACATCTTGCCGAGCGATTCCTCTTTTGACATCAGTTCATTTCGTCCATCGTAGCGACGGGAACGCCGCCGTGCCAACGATGCTCGGGAGCACGCACCGAAGGCCGCCTCCGGTGACATCACTGTCGCATAGCACGAAGGAGACCACCCCGAGCCGATTCCTCTCGCCATCAGCTTTCCCATGAGCTCCTCAGCAAGACCCCTCATGGACCTCAAAGATTGGTGCTCTAGGAAGGGAGATCGACGTTGTCGTCTTTGGCTCCGGCCGTCGATCACCATCGCCGATTCCCGCCGCTCCAGTGAGTACCAATCAAATTCCTCGCACACATAGTTTCCCTAAGACCTCACTAACACCGTGGTCACACATGTGTGGCCTCTCTTCGAGTAGATCAAGCAGGTCGCCATCTTCCCGATGTGAAGCGCCGTCGCCGAGATGCTTCCTTCAACGCCGTCACAATTTGGACCTCTCCAACTCCAACCAAGCTTTTGGTGAGTGTCATAGTATCTTATAGAGACACATGCATGCATCGTTCTAGCGAAAATAAGTTTTGACTCGACATTCACTTGCCTACTAAGAACCACCGCCGCTTGCGCCACTGTCATTTTTGATTTCGACCATCTCCGGCGGTGAGACCACCTTCTATTGGTTCGCAAGGATGTCCTCCACCTTTCTTCTTATGGTTGCATCGGTCGAGGAGTCGCCGTTCGCCGCCGGCATCGCCGCCAAGGCCCTCTGGCCATGGCGTCTGATCTGTTTAGGGCATGGGGACTTGGTTGCAGGAATTTAAAGAACTATAGGGTTCGATTTGTAACTTTCCTACTCAATGACATTTGGGCCTAAGAGACCTAGATGTAATAACTTGAAAACCCAGGGACTCTTAATGAAAATAGCTTGAGACACGTTTTTGGACTGCGGATTCTAATTCAAGAACCATAGGGGGTTTTCTGCAAAGCTGCCAGTCACTGACCTGTGGACCCAGGGATTTATGTTTTGTAATTATAAAAGAAAATAACCAAAGCAATATCTGTTCAACTGAAAATTATCTCAAACTTGTAAAATTCATATCAAATCAAATATAACTCATTTTGGGATGAAACCAACTCCAATAGGTCCATAAAATTATAAACTTTAATATGGTATACTAAAATTCTATGCTCATAGTAGGATATTTATTTCTAAAATTCAAATATGGAATTGTTAACATAAGAATTGTAAAAATTGTAGAAAATTCAAGTATAATCCTGTAGAATCAGTAAAGCATGAACTTTAATTTAGCAAAGTAAAATATGGCACTTTTTGTACAGAAAATGTAGCTATAATTATGAATAACATAAAAACACTTATTTTGCACCTAGGACTTATTTAATCTTTAGAAAATTATTAGTTAATCCCAAAATTATGAATCCACTGCTTTTCACCTTAGAAATATGTACCATTTGATCTAGATAAAAGGAATTTGACAAAACTACCTCCTAAAACAAGTTTAAATAAATAACTAATTCTCTTTTCGTTGAACTTATAAAATTCATAACTTTCAAAATAACAATGATAAAATAGAAATTTCTTCACCTAAATTCAATTTAGGATATGACCAATCCACTGTGAGGAATTCATGCATTTTAGAGCATTTTGGATTTTTCGCATTATTTGGATGTTTATTTGTACCGTACTTTATGATTATTTAGATTCCGACGTTCTGGAGTATGTGGAGCAAGATCCTGAATTTGTGTGCGATTTCTCATAGCAGACAGGCAAGCATCTAAGCATATAGAATCCCTATTTTGCTAAAATGTTTTGATTGTAAAACGATATATATGCATGTGTTGTTTTACTACAAACTTATCGGTAATGGTTAGTTTGGTTATACCTAATTGTTGCATATCTTTCCTTGTTTCGTTGTTGCCATTTATCTTTGTAACCTTGGGATAGAAATATTTGGGAATGTTTTACTTGTTTTACCGATGCTTAGCCATGCTTAGACCTAGTAGTGTTAGAAATCGATGGATGGAGCTATCGATTAAAATTATTCACTATTTGCGATTTATGGGCATAAAATTTAACTACTTACACTAAATGGTTCATATGGAAAATATGTTTAACTTGGACGAGTGATAGGGCGATGAAGGGATTGTGGTTTTCCGTGATGCAAGTAGCCTCGTCTGGGTTGTTAAGGACCGAACATGTTGACATCTATTCAAGCACCTTACGTACTACCACACGCTGGTATGGGACGGCTTGACTTAGTACTACGTTGCACTGTAATCATCTACGCTACCCAGGTGTGCCGTGTTTTGGCAGGGGGTTTCTCCCGCGATGGTGAGCCCGCCTTAGCCACATCACACACGCACGTGGCTAAGTCGTCGGGGGGCCTAGGCGAAGTTTAGGTGATTGGGGTGGGACTAGGAAAGGGCATGTTATGAGCTTGTGTCACTTGTGAGTCACACCTGTGTGGTGGTGAAAGCATTTGATTCTTGTTCATTTCGTGTGGGTAAAGATGTATCCCTCTGATCAGAGTAAAACTATTCGAATAGCCGTGTCCATGGTTATAGGACGATCGCTTGATGTGTTAGTCATTCTATGTTAGCATCAAACTGGATTAAATAGGTTGGATTGATTTTGGATATGGAATGGATCTGTTGAGAAGCCATAGTTGGACGATGGAAGTCCATGGATGGTGATAAGGGCACAGGATGTGCTTTTTGATGATTAAGTTTCAAATTATGCTACTTGAGAAAATCTATGTTTTCACCTTGAAAGTTTTGCTCAACTAAATTGGCTTTTATGCAAAACTTGAACCATTATTTCATCTTCTAAGGTAGAAGCTTGCATACCCCTTTGTTATATATATGTTAATGAGTAAGTCTTGCGAGTACATTTTGTACTTAACCCGATGTCTGCAATTTCAGAAGAGGACGTTGGAGAACTTGATTGTTCTTACTACCCTACCGAGGGCGGTGAGGGTGGTGAGTAGTCTTTTCAGCTTTACTCTTGCCTCGGTTGGTTGCCTTGTGGGATGGTGGGCAAACCACAGATTTTACTTTTGCTTATGTGAATTTATGAAACTTTCGCTGCTAAAGTTTGTGTTGTATAATAGGTCGTTGAATCCCATTATAATATATGTATCTTGTTGTTCTGTTATCCACGTTTATGCATTTGTGATGGTTATCAATTGCTTGCGATGAAAGTGCAAGGCTAGTCGCTTTTCCTGTGAACTAGCTAAGCACGAGTATGAATTTTGAGCAATTGAGATGTTGTAGAGCTCTTGCAATTTGAGTCAAGTCTCCTGAGATGTGTAACACATCTGGTCGCTGCCTTCGTGTGGTTTGACGGGCACGTCTCAGGCTGAAGTTGACTGGCATGCGGAGTCCCAGCAATATCTCCTTTGCTCATTATTCGGCATTATGGATTTTATATCGAATGGTGTTAATTTGTGATCATGGGCACATTGAGATATGAGTGGCTATTTATGTGTGTATGGATCCCACTCAATCAAAATTATGTGGTGGTCAAATTGCATTGGACGGTATAATTTTCGGGTGCCCACAGTCGACACATGGCAAGGGTATGATATCAATGGATACACATTCTACACCGTCAAACAAGATGACAAAAACACAGTGCAGAACAGTGGAGTCCGTATAGATGCATATCAGGATCAAGCTGGATCGAACACATACTATGGCCGCATAGAGCAGATCTGGGAGATGAACTACAGGAGCTTCAAAGTCCCTTTGTTTCATTGCAGCTGGGTGAATATCCGCACTGGAGTTAAAGTCTACGGGGAAGGATTCACTTTAATGGACCTGGCCAAGGTTGGATACGCGAACGAACCATTCATCCTAGCGAAGCAGGTCGAGCAAATTTTCTATATACAAGACCCCGCAAATAAGAAGCTGCACGTCGTTAGGGATGGCAAATAAAGAATTGTTGGGGTTGACAACGTCATCGATGAGAAAGAATATAACCAGAATCTTCATGTGAGACCGCAGATCGACCTTGATGATGATCCCGAAGACGAAGTGGCATACGCTCATTCTGACCATTCGGAAGGCATATCCTTGTAAACAGAGTCTTCGTAGTACTGTAATTTGCAAATTGATATAAGTAATGAAGTATTTTGTACCAGTGCCTTATGATTTGCATATTTTAATTTCATATGGTTTTTAAAATTTAATAGCAAATTTACACTGTTTAAATAAGGCATAGGTTAATTATAATAATTTTTAAAATTTAATAGCAATTTTAAACTAATTTAATAAGGCATATTTTAATTTAACAGAAATTTTACACCATTTAAAAATGTAATAGCAATTTTAAATCGGGTGTAAGTTAATTATAAATGATTTTATAACTTAAATATCATTATTAAATACAATTAATAAGGAATATTTTAGTTCTATAGTGGGATGAGCTTATCTCTATCGGGCATATAAATAATGTCCGTCAGAGATGAGGTTATCTCTATCAGGCGTAGTAGTTCTGCCCGTCACGGATGTATGTCATCCGTATCGGGCTTTAGTTATGCCTATCACGGATGTGTGTCATCCGTATCGGGCTTGTTACTTATGCCCGTCATGGATATGTGTCATCCGTATCGGGCTTGTTATTTGTGCTCGTCACGGATGATTGTCATCCGTATCGGGCTTAGTACTTGTGCCCGATGGTGATGACCTACGACTAGGTTTTCTACTGATCCAGATCTGACTCTAAGTCTCACTTTCACTCCTTCACGCCGTTGCCTCCTCCCTCCAAGTGCCTCCTCACCGACCACCGCCGCCTCCTCCTCCTCGCCGCCGCCGTCCTCCTCCTCCTCGCCGCCGTCGTCCGCCTCCGCGATGCCGCCGCCTCCTCGACGCCTTCCTCCTCCTTGACGTCGTCCTCCTCCTCGCCGCCGGCGCCTCCTTCTTTCCCATTTCCGGCCACGGTTTGAGGTCAGTAAAGTTCGATTTCACTGATTTTGATTTGTTCTACTATTCAGTATTCACACTTGCTTAGTTGGTAGGAAACTGGAATTTATAGAACTTAGTATGCCATAGTCCATATATTGCTTAGTTGGTAGGAAGCAAGATGGGGCAACAATATTTGAAGATTGTTTAGTTACATTCATCGAAAGGGAATTCTTCCTGCAAGTTAGATGGGGACATCATCGCTCGTTCTTAAAATATCAAACATCGAATATATTCATAGTATTTCATAACATATTACAATTAGTATATTAGTATTAATATAGTATACAATGAATTATTAATTTATACTATAGTATATTGTATATTAGTACATTGTATGAATTAGTACTATAGTATATTAGTATATTAGTATTAATACTATGAATTAGTATTAATACTATAGTATACTATAGTATATTATTAGTACATTGTATACTATAGTATATTTGTATGAATTATTAATTTATGCAATTACTATTCAAAGGTTGTTATGCTTTTCTTTTCTCTGCCTTTTATAATATTATTTCATACTTGTAAACTTGATGGATAAGAACAGACCATCTACAATTGTTCTTTTTATTTGGGAGAGTTCATGATGTCCTCTTCGTGCCACTATTACCCTATTCTGCTATGTCCTCTTCCTGCCACTATTACCCTGTGATGATTTCTTGATAAATGGCCAGTGATGAATGCTCAAGAACAGACCATAAGAACAGACCATCTACACTTGTTCTTTTTATTTAGGGGGCAATACACTTTCTCTTTTTTGCATAAGAACAGACTATCTATACTTGTTCTTTTTTTTGGAACTACACTTATTCATTTTTCATACAAACAGCCGGCCTCCACTTGTTTTTTTTTTGGGAACTACACTTGTTCTTTTTTGCATAAGAATAGACCATCTACACTTGTTTCTTTTTTTGGCACTTCACTTGATCTTTTTGCATAAGAACAGACCATCTATACTTTCTTCTTTTTCAAAATAACAGACCATCTACACTTGTTCTTTTTTTTGGGAACTACACTTAATCTTTTTTGTATAAAAACAGCCCATCTACACTTGTTCTTTTTTAAGCACTACACTTGTTCTTTTTTGGGGAACTACACTTGCAAATGATTGTAATTGATGCACAATTTCTAAACAAAACTGAGGCCATATCTTAACCTTAGCATAAGTTATATACACAACCAAAATAAGTTTTTCTATAAATTTTTTTAACTTTCTTGCCGTACAACAGTTATATAGAAAATGTCACAGCAAGGCGAACCCATGTCAGCAACTACTAGTGGGACAACATCGAGCCGGGCTCCTAGGACCCAGAATAAGATCCCTAAGGAAGTGTACACCATAACAGAGGTGGACGATCTGGGATTTCCGACGGCTCCTGCGAAAGCTGTCAAGAAGTTCTCAACGATATGCGGAGTCCTCAGGAGGCGAAACTTCACCATTTTGAAGGACCACATCGATATGGTCCCACAGGAAGAAAAAGATGAAGCCTGGAAGCAGTTCAAGGAAAGCTTCGAATACCCCCCAGAGGCCGAGGCAAGACTCAAGCGGCAGGCTATCCGCAAGATGGGCAACTTGTGGAAAAATTTCAAGACCACGTTGGTCACCGACTACGTCCTCAACCCCGCCTAGCCAGAACCATTCGGGAAGTACCCGTTCATCTCACGGGTCGTGTGGGAAGAGTTCCATGCCGCAAAATCAACCCTTGAGTCTCGGGCAAAAAGCGAGGCCTATAGGAGGTTGCAAGCAAAAAACCTTCACCCACACCGGCTTGGCACCGGAGTCTACGCCGGGAAACAGCACGAATGGGTCAAGGAGGATGAAGCTGCTGTAGAATCTAACATGCCGCCAGTTCTTACTGATATCCTGACCACCCAAGCAAGGAACTGGGCAAGGGCGAGGGTGAAGAAGAATAGTGA
Organism: Oryza officinalis; assembly: GCA_008326285.1. Taxonomy (NCBI): domain Eukaryota; kingdom Viridiplantae; phylum Streptophyta; class Magnoliopsida; order Poales; family Poaceae; genus Oryza; species Oryza officinalis. The sequence goes on along the minus strand of BDMV01000012.1, from coordinate 23,872,374 downwards.
TGGAACACTTACGTTCCCAAATCCCGAAGATCAAGCGGTGTACCAGAAAATCGTAAGTACCACACGTAGAGTATGTTTCGTTAGGTTGTATCGTAATCTTGATTAAATTCGTCCTAACTGTATCGCAGGTCGAGATGACTGCTGAGAGACAGGCCTCCGAAGAGGTCTGCTCACAAAGACGCGAGGATGACATCCTCACGAAAGCATTGGGAAGTAAAGAACACCGTGGATGGACAAGGGGCATTGGCTCCAATGTTCCATGGAAATTTGGGTTTTCCCAATACGTGTGGCAGTACAGGAAGCACAGGCTTTCAAAGGCGCAGAAAGATGCACGCCTTAAGGAACAACTTCGGGACGAGATTAGAAACGAGCTCCGAGAAGAGTTCGATTCGAAGTTGTTACAAGTGGAGGCTCGGGTGGAGGCACGCCTCAGGGAAAGCGAGCCTGCTGCCGCTCCCATAGTAGAAACGAGCCCCACGCAGAGGCGTAGCAGCTGCGCATCTATTGGCGCGGCGGCACAAGAAACACCAGCCCCCACTGCGGTGGACCACATAATGGTAAAACCAACACAAAACGTATATGTTCTCTTAGCAGCACAGTACATTATAACATATTATAAAGACACGTATGAATCTATTGCAGGGACCCACATCGTGCACCCTAGTCGTTAGGGTGACAAAAGACTTTGCAATTCTTGCCGCCGAGGGTCTTGCGTTCAAGCCCACGCCGGAGACCCGAGTGCATGGGGGGCAGTTGCTAACCGGCCATGCCAAAGTTCAAGTGGACATGGTGAAGCCCGATTGGGTTGGCTTCACTCTCCCGTTCCCACCAAATGATGAGGTTCTGACCCTTGGAGCTGCACGTGGGACCTTTATCCAATGGCCCAAGCAGAACATTCAGATAAATATAACTCCTAGGCCAGCACCAAGTGCTCGTCCGGCGCCGCCGCCGCGTCCCTCTCCAGCTCTTGTATCTGCACCTCCTACCGTTGAAAAAGGAGATCAAGATCTCCAATTGCAGTATGATACAGATTTTGGGGATGACGGACAAGAGGTCAGCAGCAGAGCACACCTCCCCCCAATCTGCAAAAAAAGAAAGAGGGTGGCATCTTCTCCACCCAAGCTTGGATCACGCAAAAGAGCTGCTGGAAGGGGGAGAGGAAGAGGAAATGTGGAAGGGCCGCTTCTGGCTCCAAAGAAGCTAGATCTTGGCAAGGCGCCATCAGCTCCTCCTAAAGAATTCACATTAGGCATACCATTGGTCGGAGACGAAGCCTTATCAAAGATGGGCCCTGCATGCAAGGAGTTGCATGGGTACTACATGGAAAGGTCCAACGCAAGGAGGAAGCATAGAGAGACCTCCATGACGGGCCAACACGATAGACAGCCATTCCTTGGCCCTGAAGCCTTTATCGCCGTAGACTTTCAAGATCTATGGGACCTCTACAGGGTGCGAGCGGTCGACACCAACCTCCTTAAGTGCTACTCCTTGTAAGTATTCTTGCGTACGAGATATGGTAATAACTCTCCTTGTATTACGCTTACCTGGATTCTTGTCTTGCTTCTAGGTTAACTTGGAAGCATGTCCATCGTAATGCTCCCCATGTTGCCTTACTCGATCCAAGTGTCATCAACGAGACAACTATGAACTACGATTGAGCCAGCATGGTAGAATATATCAAGGACTGCTTATGGTCCCATCAAGACAAGGACTTCATTATGTGTGCCTACTCTGAACAGTAAGCGTGTACCCTACTTAGAATCAAATGGGCGACGCGTATAGCTTTAGTATTTAACTTGCAATTTATTAATGTCGCAGTCGTCATTGGATTCTCCTGGTCATAGTGCCGAAGTAGAGTTTGGTATACTACCTTAACTCCAATATCAAAAAAAAATATACGATTGGTCGGCAATCGAAGCTGCCTTGAACGATGCCTGGGACCAATACGTGGCAAAAGGCAGGAGGCATAAGGAAAGGCATCCCACACTCGGTCACAAAAAGGACTTTCCAATACGTCAACAAGTTGGCGACCAGTGTGGATTCCACGTCTGCCATAACATGAGGAGCCTCGCAGACAAGGTGACATTGCTCGACCTTGAGGTGTGTGCTTCAGTTGTTTATATACATTAGAGAGGAGATAGCACGATTCATACTAACTTCCCAAGTATGTAGACTAACTTGGCGCCTCACATGCAGGAAAAACTTTCGGCGATTCCGGAAAACAACTTCGATATCATTAGAGAGGAGATAGCTCAATTCATACTAGATGATCTCTTGTCGCCGAAAGGAATGTTTAGAGTAAAGTCCTAGCCGAAAGAAATGCTTTTGCGACAAACATTTGATTTTTGTAAATATTCTTTGTAATACAATTTTGCACGTTCTTTTGTATATATTTGCATCTCTTAATTACATATAAACTTGTTCCAATTTATAACTCAGTTTTACAGGTTTTGATACATGTCGGCGGTTTGGAGAGCAAAAAATGGATGTGAATGACATATATATGTGAATGGGTCTGTGGATGTTAATGTATATATATGAATTGGCTGTGAATTGGCTGTGAATATCTGATGAAATGCTAGAATATGCACTGAATATGGTTGCTGGGAATATGGTTGCTGGGACTGTCATCTTTTGCAGCGGGCATGGCTAGCAAAGGCTTGAGGCTAGCCCAAAAAAAAATTTTATTTTTTTTGTTGACTTACTCATCCCTGACGGGCATTTTAATAATGCCCGAAAGAGATACTCATCCGTGACGGGCTCCAAACAAAGCCCGATAGGGATATAGACATCCCTGACGGGCTCCTAATCTAAGCCCGATAGAGATAAGTCATCCGAACCAGGACTATTTTGACTCAACAGGTGGGGTCAAACCTATCGGTGACGGGCTCTTTCGAAAAGCCCGTTAGGGATGGTAGTCATCGGTGACGGGCTGAGTAGTTTGCCCGATTGAGATTAGTCATCCGTGATGGGTTCCTACCCAACCTGGTTTGACTTGTATTGCTTGGTCAATCTTATCTGTGACGGGCTACATTGTTAAGCCCGATTGAGATAACGTCCATCCGTGACAGCCTTGTGCCCGATTGAGATAGTTTCTCACATCACTGACCAAACCCGATAGTGATGAGGGTTAATGCCCGTTAGAGATAGCCGATCCCGCGCTAGTGGAGGACCCCTATATGTTGCAAGCGGATCGTAATTGATCATTTTGCCAAAATTGATCTCCATTTTTACATGCGGCTACTTAAGAGACCCGTTTGCAAAAGTCCTCTTAAGGGGCCACATGAAAAAATGAGCCTATTTTCATATACGGTCCTCTGAAGGGGCTGCTCACATGCAGGTCTCTTAATTGGTCAGCATTCAAAAATATCTCTCTCCTTCATAGATTTTTTTCTTTCCTCCTCTCTTTTTCCTCTCAGCCACTTCAAATTTTTTTATCTCCTCTCCTCTTCTGATATTTTCACCTCCTCCTTTCTCTCTCTTTCTCTCTTCTCGTCTCCTCTCTCTCTTCCTCTCCTCTTCTCTCTTTCGAGCGGCTCGACAGCAGGCGGTGGCCGGCGGCCGACGGGCTCGACAGGGCTGTCCTCTGCTCGGATCCAGCGGCGGTGGCCGTCCCCTGCCCAGCCCCGCACGGATCCAATGGCGGCGGCAGGAGGAGAGCCCGACGATGGCGGGAGGAGCCTGGCCCCGCGTGGACTCGGCAATAGCGACAGTGACAATGAGGTGACGGTGACGGCGGGCAGCAGCGGACTCAGCAGCGGGCGGCGACGACGAGCGCACGGGGCCGTCTCCCGTCCGAATCCAGCGGCAGAGGCCATCCCACGTGCGGATCAGGCGGTGGCCGCCGTCCCCTGTCTGGCCCCGCACGGATCTGCCAGCGGCGGTGGGTGGAGAGCCCGGCCCTGCATGGCGACAATGACGGCGGGCGGTAGCAGCGAGCGGCGACGGCGGGCGGCAGCGGCGGACGCCGCCGCCAACGAGCTAGGGTTTTGATTTTTGAGGTTTTTATTTTTTTAGTTTTTATTTTTTTTAGTTTTTATTTTTGCATGCGGCTATCATAAGCATCCGCATACGAAAATTGGATTTTTGCATGTGGGTATGCCACCCTTATGAAAAAATTGCTATTTTTACAGATCTTTTGCGGCAGACAGACGGCTCAACCATATGAAAAAATATTTTGTTAGTAGTGTTCTGTCTTTCGAAGGAGCCGAAGTCAAACTGTAGATGATCCTTTTCTCTTGGGAAACATATGCTGCCTAAATCTAAGCACAATTCAACTGTAGGCAGTTTTTCTGTCGGTATTTCGCTGGATTTTTTCTACTGTCAGGAAATACCGAATACTAATATATATATATGTGTGTGTGTATATATATATATATATTAGCTGGGGGTATCATTGTGCTCAGGCACCAAGATTCAAATTGAGTGTATACCTAATTTGAATGAGTATGAATTTTTTTTATGAATGTTTAGGTATGAACATTTACTTCTTTACTAACTAGGTCAAACAAGTTTGAACATTATTTTTATCAGATTTTGATTCTAGATATATAGCATCCAAACATATAATTAGTCAGGTGTGTAATAATGGATTGTGAAATAAAGTTGAATTTAAGATGTTTTGTTGTTAGGTATGTGTATGAACTAAATTCTTATACCTAATATATACTCACAATTTAAAAAATTTGAGTGAATTTGTGTATTTCATGCCTTGATGCCCGGGCACCATGATGCCCCATATGGGTGATATATATATATATATATATATATTACACACACGCTGGATAGAATTTTTCGTCTCATATAGCAGGTAAACTGAAACTCGTGGATAATTTTAGTAATCAACAATGAGAACATGAGGTACAGTTATTCTGCCATTAGAAATATCTTCGGCCATTTTTCTCTATCCATCAGAATGCACAAGGGAAACAGCGACAGTCTGATCTAGAGGGTATACAAGTGTGTGAAAGCGCCTTAATAAAAATCTAAGGTTAGTCAAGCTTAATGGCTAAGGCTATGGACTATATATATTTTCAGCATTCAGCAGAGAGCTGAGTGTGACTAGCTTCGAAGCACATTGGTAACGTGCGCTAACAGCAAATTAACTACTCCCCTCCATCCAAAATAATAAACCTAGGATTGGAAACGAATCTTGTTCATAAGCATGCAACGCAAAAGTCGGACCCTGCAAAGCAAATCTATAATATATCGTCGTTCTCTCCTTAAAAGTATTGCATCCATCAATTATCAATGACAAAATCAGAACAAAAATTGCCAGATCCTATGCGTACTAATTATCTAATTATTGACTAACACTCTCTCCATTCTATGTTGATCGTCATATAAGTTTTTTAACAAAATCAAGAAAAATTTAACTACCATACATTTTATTTAATGCGAGTATATGGTGGGATAGAATAAAAATCATGCAGACTTTAACTACTTTTAACTCCTCGTATGCACAAGAAACGAGGGCTTAACTACCTTTACTTTAAATGCCTACCTGTATACTCAATTTGCAGGTATAGGTATAACAATATTGCATGTCAAACGAAGTGAGTAGGGTTAATTATATGATGATTAATATAGAATTTCTAATTTTTGGTTATATGATGATAATATTGAATGGAGGGAGTATATTATTTAACATGACAAAATTAGTTAGAATGATAATCTACTCGGGTCCTATTACCTCGGGAAAGAGTACCTAGGAACACCACTATTAATTATTAATGATGTTTTAGGTTGAAATTAAGGGGTGTGTGCAATAAAATAATGGTTAAAATTTTCGTAGGTCACAAATAAATAACATACATGAGGATTTTAGGGTTGTGTTCAAATATATATGGGGCACAATATATATATATATATATATATATATATATATATATATATATATATATATATATATATATATATATATATATATATATATATGTATGTATATATATGTGTGTGTGGGGGTTATCAAGTTTTCTGTCTAAGGGCAAGTTTTCTCTTTTTTTTTAAAAAACATGGTATACACAAGAAGCTCGTATACACACACGCACGTACGCACTCACCCATACAAATGTGCATACACCATACCTTTATGTAAATATCTTCCAGAGACTGAGCTTACGTATATGATATATTGTCTATCACTAAAAATAATTAGTTGTAAATGTAAGCACACATCCTAAGTCTAAGATTTGAATCAAGACAATTGGATCCACCATGATAAATCTAGCCAGCTAGGCTATGCTCGTAACAAGGTAGTTAATTTTCTCCATTTCGAGAGCATCTGTGCCATCTCGCATCTCATTTGCATGACCAACTATATATACGGCTTAAAAAACTATGGAGTACTCAATATCGATCGATGTCACAATTATGGTACGGAAGAGAATTTTATAGCTCTCGAGTATCACGTTCGAAGGATGTGCTATACATGAGTTAAATTTGGAAGAATTAATTAAATCTGAATCCTCGATCGTCCTTTCGGCACATCTGTAAACAGAAGTGTAAAATGTCCAAAATGCGGTGTGAACGTACAACACCAACATTCATATCTACACTCATATTCATACACACACTCCTGTGCGCTTGTTGCATGTAAACACACTTGCGGAACCCGGCCAGCACCCGCACGCTAGCTGGCTGGACATATATCCGAAAAGACGACGAAAATGTTGTGACGACTATTCGATAAAATCAGCGTTCTACTGAGTTTACCTAAGCTCTATAAAAAATTTCTGGATCTGCCTCCGTTATATAACACATATTCCATTCGTTTTATACTATTAAAAAACCTTAGAAGTTAAAAATTTTTAAGTTTAATCAAATTTATACAAAACATAAATACACATTAAACATAAAATAAATTACCATAAACATAATATTTAGGTATGAATTTTTAAAAAAAGACTTCAGTGTTGTATATACTCCCTCCAGTTCTATATTTCTTAACGTTTAACGTTTTGGAAAATGTTAAGATTAAAATTTTGACTATTAATAACTTTAAATATTATAAAAAATATTTAGTTAGTTTAAAGACACTAAAACAATATATATAGATATAGATTTGTCTCACAAAATACTATAATAAAATAAAAAAATATTTATTTATTATATATATTATATAAAATATATATTTTAAAGACTGTGTCAATGTTTAAAGCTAGGTCGACATTATGAAATCGGAGGAGGAAGGAAGTACGTTGTTAGTACATTTTTCCATAAACTTAACCTCCGTGTCGTTGTTGTTCAAGTTTAACCGCCAGCGCACCACCTTCTCCGGTGTTTTGCACGTAACGTTAACGTTGACCATGAGAGAAACGTATAGACGTACGTGAACGAACGATCTGTCGAAGAGTCAACGAACACGACCTGGCAGTCAAACGACGACGCAAATTAAGTCGTCGTACGTACGACACACTGCACACGCACACAAATTTCACGCAGTAGCTATCTAATTATCTAGATTAGCTTAATTAGCTATAGCTACTAGTAGTTCGATCGATCAGTATAGTCAGCAGTAGTACTAATATATATTATTCATGGCGTGATTTTATGGCACGTGGTTCTCACCTCTCACGTGAGCAAAATTATTGTTGAGTGAGTAAGCAATCGACCACATGAACCTACTACGAAATTAGACCGTTCACGCCAGTGTGGAGATTGAGTCTTTTATTCATTACTGCCAATTAATTTCCATGTTCACATGCACATCGTCACGCAAGTGGCCGCGCGAGCGCACGTGTAGAAACGACCCATCGATCGAGCCAGTGACCATTTACTTGTTTTTTTATTCTCTTTTGTGTCGCTGTTAACTTATTCCAAAATAATTAGTAGAATATTCTTACTTTATAAAATTCAATGTAACTATTTCTTATTTTATCTACGCATCCAATATAATTAGTTCATACTTTCGTAAACTTAAATGTAATGATTACTTGTAGTGAACTTATTTTAAGAGAAATAAAATGAGCTCAAAACGAACTTATTACGAGACGAAGGAAGCACGTGTAATTTACTTTTTCTCTTATTATAATATATATACATATATATGTGTAATATATATATTTAGCAGATCTCCAATACAGGAATGCATCTGAATATATTTTAATTCTCTTCTTTCAAGAAAATAATATATATTAATTGTTATAGTATAGTATAATATAACCAGTGAAAAACATGTGATGTACTGTACTGTGTTGTCGAAGTACACTAATGTCATGAAAAAGGTTTTCATCCGATCAATTTGTATACTATTATCACTACCACAAAATTGACAATATAATTAAACCCAGTTATCGATCGCTGTCGGATCGGCTATAATTGCCCGTCATTAAATTGTTTCAGGAATCTGTTATGTTTGATACCATTTTAAACCCTACCAAAATTTTGGTAGGTGTAAGATTTGTCATTGCTAAAATTTTTACAAGTTGTAATTGTTTGATTTGGTGTCAAATTTTTATCTATGCTTGAGCTCGTCTTTTTCACTACCATAAATAGACGGGTAAAATATATTTCCAAAGGCAGATCGATAGGCTGCCTGCCTCTACTAAACGTCTTTAGAATATGCCATATCCACAGGCGGCTGAAAATCATTTTCCCAAATAGGCTAGTTAGGCTGCCCGGCTGTAGAAATTCCAGCACAATTTCATTAAGCAGCAACAACATTGCATCAAGAAGATAGATAGGGAGCAACAGATGAACACACCGGATCTGGAACTCCTGCCCCAACACAACGACACCGTCCGTGCCCTCGTCATAAGGTGCTGCCGACACAAAAGGCAGGCAAGCCTTCCCGACGTCGCTAGCATGCTCGATGAAGCTCGTTTGCTCGTCTGTTGTCGGATCCGTCACTCCTGAGCCTCCTGACACCGTATCTTTAACTCCAGAGCACACCGTCATCAAGCCACCGAGGTGGCAGAGGAGGAGGGAAAGGAGGCAAGTCAAGCAGATCCGCCCCTTCCAAGGCTGTCAGTGTGCCAGATCCATCTCTCCAATCCCTTCACACAATCGATCCGCCATCGTGGTGGCCAGCTTGTAGCTATCGAGGTGGCGGATATGCTGCTCCCGAGTCAATTTTTTTTACCGAAATTTCAAGTGTAAATTTTGTTATAAGGATTATAAAAGCATTGATCGAAATTGCATTGGACGTAAAGTCAATTTTCAAAATGTCATTCTACCTTCGGCTTTAAATTTCTGACATGGTAAATTTTTTTAGGTTGACATACAATGATATTTTCATAATCGAGAGGGAACATGTTGACCATATAGAGCTACTGCCAAAAGATATACCCTTTGTGAAAAGGACTTTGAAGTGAATACGGGTCATAAAGTGGATACCACGTGTGTTTTAACATAAAGACTTATTTTCAAAGCATTGAAAATACTTTTTGAATCACATATATCTAATTACCCGTGACTGAAAAATGGTTACGTTAGACGCTTTTCTTGCCCTACATTATAGACCAATCTCTCATTTTCTAGAAAATGAATGAGAAACGAAAAATTTTAGATTTGAAGAATATTTACACATATAAAGATAAATATATTCAAACTTAGAAAAAAAGATGTACACAAAAGCATATAAAATATGTATTATGGCAAAACAGCTATAATTACACGCATCATCCATCAGCCCACGACTAGCATTTTCCTGACGCTTTTGTCAATGGCAAATCTAGAAAATTGAGATATTGTTTTCACAACAGTGTCATAACGTGTTGATTGTGCTTAAACTATGGTGTTATCTTCTACTTTTAAGCAGTTTAGTTATAATTTTTCTTAAAAGAAAAGTCGTCAAGTCGTCGATAGCAAGATTGTTAAAATCTCAATTCTGTCATGATTTTACGACTTTGTAATTCTAATTAAGGTGTATGATTCTATGTTTTTATATTGGTAGAAATTACGAATTTATGATTTTTATGTGTAGGATTCTATTATTGCGACCCCACTTATAACTTTCGGTTTTGATTCAGGATCATGATTTTAACAAGCTTGGTCCATAGTATATATACCCTAGATCCCACAGAGCCACCACCACCATGTTGCACCAATCTACAATTATCCACTGTTGGCATGTCCTAGAACAATGATATCTCTCTTCCCCTCCCCTAACCTCTTTGGCTCCTCCCACCCATCCAATTCCACCTTACTACCTAATCCAACGATTCGACAAAATATTTGGCACTTTAGATAATAGAAGGTGACGACCGATTAGTTACCCACGACTCCTTGTCTACCCGACCCAGCATGCTCCCACCCGACTTGCTCCCCGTCGCCTCACTTCCACCAGGCACCAGCCCCCTCCCTCTTCTCCTCCTTTCTCCTTTCCCCTTTCCCCTTTTCTCCAGATCCAGATCTAGTTCCTTTTTGGTAGAGCTATGTGAGGAGGCTGGCTAGCCAATGACCATCCGGTAGCAGCGCGGAGCCGATGGCCTAGTGCTGAGTGTGGCAGCACACTGGCGAACCCATGGTGGATGTGCACATGGAAGGCGGATGCATCGGTGGCACATAATGGCGAGGCCCTTAGTCTGCTTTGCCTAGTTGCTAGCTGGCTGTTCGAATCTGTTACGTCGGCACTTCTATTCCCCCTTACGTCTTGTCGCGCTCAGCTGCTATGAGCAAGTGAAGGGAATATGTACTTCGTGTGAAAGAAGATCCAGAAGAAGAAGGGCCTAGAGCCCTCCGAGTTTGAAGGCTGCGTTGCGTAGGCTATCCTTTGGTGGACTAGCAGCAGCAATTTATCAAGCCTGTCAAATCCAGTGGCCTCCCCCACCTCGCAATTGGCTGGTGGCGGCAGGACAATAGGACAAGCTAGTTTCGTTCCTCCCCTTGTCACGTCTATTGGTGTATCCAATGACGACAAGCAGTGGTGGTTACGTGGGCTAGAACCGCTTCTCCCCTTCCTCCTCATGCTTAGCTACCTGTGGGGAGCTTCGCAGGAGGCAATATGTGCCAATTGATAGGTGAGATATGCTAAGGGAGTGTTTGAGGTTGAGCTACTTCTTAAGACCACCTCAGTGCGGTTTCTATTCAACATGGTTCGGTAAGCATGACAATTTTCTGGCAGTGATTCTAACATCAAAGTTTCTAAGCAAACAACGATGTAATGGGTAGGTGCTGCACAAGCACAGAGCAAGGTTGAACCAGGATGTAGAAGAAGATCTGAAGCTTAGTCTACTAGCTTTCTTCCGTGGTTTCTTTGTTTTTTTAATCCTCGATTATGAGCCTCGGAGTTTAAGTAATCTAATTGTAACTGTTGGCTATGTATGTCTAGTTGTGGATATAGAAACTAGATTTCTATCCATTATCAAAAATAATAAAAGGTAGTAATTTCATTAAATTTAAATCAATATAATTTATATATATATATATATATATCTATTCAATTCAAAGTTGCCATAGGTACATATAGACAACAATGGAGTATATTTGTATACATATACAATAAGTATATACTTGTGCCCTACATGTGTCATATCCCACTTGGCTAGCTTCATCTCACGCACGTGCCATTTTGCCGCTGCCTCCTCCTCACTGTCACCTTGAGGCCGCCGGCCATGTGCGCCGTGAGCAGCGGCACGAACTCCGGCAAACCCTCCGGCGCCACGGGGTGCAGCTCGAACCGCCGGAGCACGGCGCTGGCCACGAACTTCATCTGCACGAACGCCATGTCCTTGCCGAGGCACGTCCGCGGCCCGCCCTGGAACACCGGGTACTTGAACGGCGAGACGCCGCCGTCCGCCGCCGCCGCCGGCAGCGCCAGCCACCTCCGCGGCTTGAACTCGCCGGCGTCTGCGCCCCAGATGGCCTCCATCCTGCCCATCCCGTAGGGGAAGTAGGTGACTCGGTCGCCGCGCCACACGCGCGTGCCGTCCGGGAGCACGTCGTCCTCCGCCGCGTGCTTCGAGTCCCACGCCACCGGCGGGTACAGTCGCATCGTCTCGCAGAGCGCGGCGTGGAGCACGCGCGCCCTGCGTGAGCCCTCCAGGTCGACGCCGACGAGGCGGCCGCCGTTGCCGTCGCCCATGCACGCGTCGACCTCGTCCAGGACCTCCTGCTCCATGTCGCGGTGGCGCGTCATGAGCCAGAAGAACCACGTCAGCGCCGACGATGTCGTGTCGCGGCCGGCCATGATGAAGCTCACCACCATGTCGCAGATCGCCTCGTCGGGGTACCCCGCCGCGGCCATCCGCGACACCAGGTCGTCCCGGCCGCGGCGCGCACTTGCCGCCGGCGACAGACGCAGCTTCCGTCGGCTGCTGCTGCCGTCACGGATGAACTCCATGATCGCGTCGCGTATCACCTTCACCTCCTCCCTGAGCCGCCTCTCTGAGCCAACGCCCAGCGCGCGCTTCACCTTCCACGCGGCGGCCACCGGCGCCGCGCCACGCCTGGCGCTGATCGCGGCGGCGGCATCGAACGCCGCGGCTAGCCTCGACAGCGGCAATGCCAATGCCACCTCGCCGCCGCCGCCGCCTCCCGCGTCACCGGCACCAAGCGCCACCCTGCATATCACGTTGAACGCGAACTGCCTGAGCAGCTCCTGCACGTCGACGACGACCACGCCGCCGTCCGCCGCCGCGTCGAGCGCCGGCAAGAGCCTCGCCCGCGCCTCCCGCTCCAGCGCGGGGCCCACTGCCTCCCTCATCACCCGGGCGCTGAACTCGTGGCTCACCAGTTTCCGCTGCGCGTACCACCGCTCGCCGTCGACGTTGAAGATGCCACCACCGAGCAGATCGCCGAGTACGTCCGTGAACGCCTTCCCCTTGGGGTAATTCCCAAAGTTTGCCTTGAGTACATGCTCCACGTTCGCCGGGTTCGCCGTCACCACGGTGCGGCGCGCGCCGAGGCGGTCGACGACGATGGTCTGCGACGGCGACGCGGCGAGGAGGCCCGTGTACCACGCCAGCAGCCGGCGGCGGTTGCGGTAGAAGTCGAGCAGGCAGCCGACCACCGGGTAGCTCCGGGGAGCGACGTGATCGTCGGAGCCGCAAGAACCGGCCGCCGCAAAGACATGGCAGATTATGGAGTAGAGCAAGAAGAGGCAGCATGTCAGCAATGGCACCATGTAGCTGCAATTCTCCAATTCCATGGTGTGTTGCAAACTGAATTGTTGGTAGTGATAATGGATAGATTGGTGATGATCAAGTGAGTGTTATATATTTTACATGCATCATTAGCTATTGGTGTTATATATATATATATATATATATAACACCAATAGCTAATATAGTTTAGTAGTCTATATATAGTGTGTGAAAGCATGTGTTCACTTCATGCTGATAGTGTGTAGTGGGGCCCATTGAGGGGCTGGAAAACTTTTTAAGGGGTGAGTCAATTTTAATTTGAGGTTTTGAGAGGGACATGCATTTACACAGTTGTTGGGTTAGGGGTAGAGGGTATCTTTTTTGGTCTTTATATCCTTGATTGCACAGAAGTATATGTGCTACTAGTAGGGAGTATGAAAATAATGTGAATCAGCACTTGTGCTGATGGAAATGGGTTCTGATCTCTGCGCGATGCCACCGTCTACACGTTTTCACCCCTCATTTACAAGGTTATTGAAAACACGATCTTAAATCGGCATCCATCCAAAGCTCTGAGTAGTATCACAACCTTAAAATCGTATATATAAAAATCATAAAACTATATGATCATGTAACTTAATTAGGATCGTAAAATCGTAAAATCGTACGAAAGATCGAATCAAGATTTTAACCACCTTGCTTATATGTGAATACACAATGCAAATAATTAGGAAAAATAATTTAAAATGTTGACAGCATGAACATAGGGGAATCTATCACTACACAGAGAAGACAAATTAATTCAGTTATGAGTGGTGTGTTTAAACTTGAAAATTTATAGGATGTCAAGATAATATTGTATGAATGTTGTTATTTTTTTAAACCATTTCAATTTTATGGAGTATATTTGAGGAGCATATATGGGGGATATCACGAAATTTAATTAAAGAGTTTCCTGTACGTGAAGTTGCTGATCCAAATTAAATGGCCATCCTGTAAAATATCACCATCACCAGGGGGTCGATATGATGTTGTGATTGTTCATCCGTGACTATTAATATGGATTTGTTTTCTTGAATATGTATGTGTCTGTGTCTATGTGTGGTGCATAGCCTGTTTGCGTGTATAATGTTGTTTGGACAGAATGTCGCATGAGCTGTTTGCGTGTCTGTGGATGTCTTTGTTTTGTGAGATTAGGGAGACCTAACACCTAGATCATGTGCACTAATTAGTGCTTCATAATCATGCCTGACTTTGGTCAAGTTTTTTTATATGCAAGAGACAGATGTTTTTTTCTTTTTTATGTTCTAAACGTTTTCTTTTTAACTGTTATAGGCGTGAGCAGTTAGATTAAGAGAAAATCCAACAAATGCCATTAACAAATACCTAATTCCAGTAAATGTTATCGATGAGTACAAGTTTAGAGAATATCATTCCTCTGGTTTATGTCAATCCCACACCGCCAGCTTGTTCTCCTTTTTTAAAATGTCCAAATTGCCCTTGGGCCTTAGTTCTATAGTTTTATGGCAAGACTGTAAAATCAAGGTGTGTTTGATTCGTCTATTGTGATGAACAATTGGCATCTGATGTTATTGGTTTAGATATTTGGAGATTATTGGCGAAGTGGTTTGTAAGATGATTGAATTTTCAGACGATGAAAAGGGATTGCTGTTTTTGTTGGGTCCGGTCAGACCGGCGGTATGTGTGCGGTCAGACCGGCCAACCCGCGGTCTGACCGGCCGACTTTGTGTCGGTTTCGGTTTCGGGTTGTTTCATTGGATATCCGTGGTTAATTCATGTTTATGACTTCTAGATGGATGCTATGCGTATGTAATACTGTTGTGTGCTAACAATGAGTCAAGTTGATGATAGCTTGTGCTCGGATATGGTTTCTTCGTTTGATTCATGTGTAGGTAATCTTTACGTCTTGGGAGAGTATTGCCGGTGATGGATCGGGAGTCAACTTGTTCGGACGGTTAGATATCATGCGGGATACTTAGGCTAAAGATTAATGCACATGGTTGGTGAAGATTCCATATGGCATACGATGGAGATATTGTGTGCGTATGGAATGCGAAGTCAAATTTGGCAGAAGTCCAAATTTGGTACAATTGGAATATGTAAAGTTGGTTTCTTATACGGGAAGGTTTCCTAGGTAGATTAGGACTTCTTGTATGAGTTTGGTTCATAGTTTTAGGCTGCCTACCTCATGTATAAATAGAGAGGGAGGGTGTGGCCTCCCGGTTTTGCTTTGGAGAGCATTGAGTTGTGAGTTAAGTTAGGGTTTCGAGTTTAGTCGAGATTTTCATGAGGAGTGCTGTTGTTGCACTTTGTAAACATAGAGAGAAGTATTAAAGTTGTCATCTACTTTGAGATATCTTCAATTTGTGTTTGCCTGGGTTTCGGCGGTCTAACCGGCGAGACACCGATGGTCGGACCGGCGGCATTGCAGCGGTTAGACCGGTGACGGCGGCAGGAGACAGAGGCGACTTTGGAGCGGTCGGACCAGGAGATCAATACCGGTCAGACCGACGGCACAAGGCGGTCAGACCGATTGATCTATTCCGGTCAGACCGATCTACATCAATTTTAGGGTAACATTTAATTACACTAAAAGTTTTGGTTTTTGGGTACTACAACCATTCACCCCCCCTCTGGTTGGCTTAGTTCTTGTTCTTCGATCCTACAAGTGGTATCAGAGCCTCGTTTTTCTTCTTTGGATTTTTACCGATCTAGAGTTTTAAGCCATGGCTAACAAGTTTTTAACTAAGCCGCATATTTTCGATGGTTCGGATTTTGCTTATTGGTGTCATAAGATGCAATCTTACATTATGGCCCAAGATTATGATGTTTGGCAAAAGGTTGCTCTTCCTTATGAGATTCCTGGTCAAATTACTACTGAAGCTTTGAAAACAGAGTTTAATAACAATTGCAAAGCCCGTAATATTTTGTTGAGTGGAATTTCTCGTTCAGATTTTGATCGTGTGTCACATCTTGAAACCGCCCATGAGATTTGGAATGCCTTGAGAAACTTTCATCAAGGAACTACTAACATTAAAGAACTTCGTCGAGATCTTTTCAAAAAGGAATACATAAAATTTGAGATGAAACCTGAAGAAGCTTTGGATGATTATCTTGGTAGATTTAATAAGATTTTGAGTGATCTTAGATCTGTTGATTCTTCTTATGATTCAAATTACATACAATCTGAGGTTTCTCGTCACTTTTTGAATGGTCTTGATATGTCTATTTGGGAGATGAAGGTTACATCTATTCAAGAGTCTGTTGATATGTCTACTTTGACGTTGGATTCACTTTACACAAAACTCAAAACTCATGAGATGAATATTCTTTCTCGCAAGATAGATTCTAAGTCTAGTGCTTTGGTTTCTCCCTCGAATTCTTTGGATTTTGGTGCTTCTTCGTCAAATTCTACCGCTCTTGCTTTGATTAATGCCATGTTCGATGAGCAACTCGAACTGTTCGAGGAAGAGGACTTGTTTTTGGCTGCTAACAAGATTTCTCGAGCTATGAACAATGTCAGGTACAGGAAAAGAGGAGGTCAAACTCATTGCTTTGAATGTGATGCACTTGGTCACATTCGTACACATTGTCCTAAGCTTGGGAGAGGCAAGAAGGAAAAGGAACAGAACATCTCCGGTGTTTGCTTCATGGCTCGTGGTGAATCGGATTCAGAGTATGAGGACAATGAGGTGAGTTCTCTTGAGGAAGCTATTCTTATTTTAAGTGCAAAAAATAAGAAGTGTGAGAAGATGTATAAAAAACAAAAGTTCATGATTGAATCTCTAAATGCTGAAATTGCTAGATTAAAATCTCTTATTCCTGATGATGATGATTGCAAATATTGTGAGATTTTAATGAATGAAATTTCAAAAATTAGAGAAATTAATGTTGCTCATAATTTGAAATTGAAATCTTCTTTTGCTCTTGGATTTGCTATGTTCACACGCACTTTGGATGAGTTGTTTTCAACTAAAAAATTGTTGAAAAAATATCAAGTTGCTTTTTATGCTAGTTCGATGTTTAACATGATTTGTGCTAAAAAATTAAAACAACATAATATTTTGAATTGCTCAACATGTACACTAAACAAGATGAGATTGAAAGATGTTTTGCGTTGTGTTAAGTATATGGAAGATATTGTAAAATCTGATAAAGTGCTTTCTTGTCCAAAATGTCGTAAAAACAAAGGTGTCATGGTAAATTGGGAAAATTGTGCAAATTTGGAAAAAGAGGTTTCTTATTTGAAAAGTTTCTTGGAAAGATTTTCTGATGGTAAGAAACAACTTAACATGATTTTGGATCAATCAAAAGTGACTAGCTACAATAGGGGTGTAGGTTTTGATGTTCATGATTATTTCACCAAAAATCAACCCAATGTTTTGAAAGTGACTGAACATGGTGACATTTTGACAAAACCTAATGTTGTGAAAACAATTTTTAAATCTGCTGGAATTATGCCCTCTCTTTCTGTTACACTAAAAGAAACTAAAACTAATATTTCAAAACCATTAACTGCTAGGGTAAATTATACTTGTTTCTTTTGTGGTAAAGATGGTCATCTTGTTGGTTTTTATTTCAGATTAGCACGAAAACAGAAAAAAGAAAGAGATATTGCTTTTGCAAAATCTAAGTGGCAGAAATCTGGTTTTCCCTCGAGGAAACCGGTCAGACCACAGTGGGTTGCGCGGTCAGACCGGTGGGACAGAAGCGGTTAGACTGGCCCCCGGTCAGGCCGGCTACTGTACTTCGATTAGACCGGCCTCAAAGAAATTTTTCTGAAAATTCTCAAACTGTTTTTGCTCATGGATATATGCCTATTGGATCTACTGGTCGTGTGTCTCAGTACTGGATTCCTAAATTTCTTTTATCTAACCCCAGTACTGAGGCTTCGACATCTTCTTGTGTGTAGGCTTTAGTGGCGAGAAAGGAGAACGTGTGGATTGTGGATTTCGGTTGTTCGCGGCACATGACCAGTGATAAAAATTGGTTCTCCTCCCTTAAGATGGCATCCAAGACGGAATCGATTATCTTTGGTGATGCTTCTACTAGTGTCATTCTTGCTACAGAATCTGTCAAGGTAAATAACAAGTTTGAATTGAAAGAAGTAGTTTTGGTTGAGGATTTAAAATACAATTTGCTTTCGGTTTCACAAATTGTTAATGAGAATTTTGAGGTTCACTTCAAGAAAACTGGAAGTAAAGTATTTGATTCTTGTGGTGTCTCTGTGTTGAATATTTCTCGCTCTGGAAGAGTGTTTAAAGCTGATTTTGAAAATCATGTTTCATCTGTTGTAACATGTTTGGTTGCTAAATTCAACAAAGATTTGATGTTTTGGCATCGTAGACTTGGACATGTTGGTTTTGATCATATCACTAGATTAAGTGGTTTGGATCTTGTTCGTGGTTTGTCTAAACTTAAGAAAGATCTTGAGTTTGGTTTGTACACCGTGTCATCATGCTAAGATGGTTGCTTCTTCACATGCTCCTATTATTTCTGTGATGACGGATGCACCAAGACAGCTCTTAGAGCATCTCCAAGAGATTAGCTAAAAAGACTAGTCAAATTTACTGATTTAGCTACTCTCAAAAATAGATTTGACTAACAAATAACAGAGTAATCCAACAGATTCTGTAAAGATGGCTAGTGAGGTAGGCTAGCTAAAAATAGCTAGCGAATGAGGTGGGATGGAGAGCCACTAAATTTGGAGGGTCATTTACAGAGTCTGTTGGAAACATTTTTTCTCTAACAATAGCTAAATTTAACTTTAGAAAACGATTTAGCTTGTCTCTTGGAGATGCTCTTACACATGGACACTGTTGGTCCAGCTAGAGTGCAATCCGTTGGTAGAAAGTGGTATGTGTTGGTTGTTGTTGATGATTTTTCTCGATATTCTTGGGTTTTCTTTATGGCAAGTAAGGATGAGGCTTTTGGACACTTTCGGAGTTTGTATCTTAGATTGAATTGTGAACTTCCTGGATCTTTGAAGCGAATTAGAAATGATAATGGTGGTGAATTCAAGAATGCTTCTTTTGAACAATTTTGCGATGAAAAAGGTCTTGAACATCAATTTTCTTCTCCTCGTGTTCCGCAACAAAATGGTGTTGTTGAAAGAAAAAATCGTTCTTTGATTGAGATGGCTAGAACAATGCTTGATGAGTATCATACTCTTAGAAAATTTTGGGCCGAAGCTATTAATACTGCATGTTATATTTTCAACCGTGTTTTCTTGAGATCAAAACTTGGAAAAACCTCTTATGAGCTTCGTTTTGGACATCAACCCAAAGTTTCACATTTGCATGTTTTTGGTTGCAAGTGCTTTGTCTTGAAATCTGAAAATTTGGATAAGTTTGAGGCACGTTCTACCGATGGAATGTTTCTTGGTTATCCCGCTCATTCTCGTGGCTATCGTGTCTTGTTTTGAAGACTAACAAAATTGTTGAGACTTGTGAAGTCACTTTTGATGAGGCTAGTCCAATTGTAGGTACATTGTCACAGGTTTAAGGGGAGGATGGTCGTATTTTTGAAGACGAGAGCGACGACGACGACGATGAGGTTGGCTCAATCGGTCAGACCGGGCACCAGGCCGGTCAGACCGCCGGCACACATCCGGTCAGACCGGCGCAGGAGACACGGTCAGACCGGCCAGGGTCATCGGCTTCCAGTTCTGTTGATGCTAATCAGGATGGTCCTCCAGAGGCTACAACTTCGACCAGTGAGGGTACAGAACGTGAAACAACTTCAGAAGTCGCTGCTCCTTTGCACATTCAACGACATCATCCGCCGGAACAAATCATTGGTAATATAGGTGAGCGGACTACAAGGTCTAAGGTAACGACTCATGATGTTTGTGCAAATTCTGCATTTGTTGCTTCTTTGAGCCCAAAGATGTTACTCATGCGCTAACTGATGAATCGTGGATTAACGTTATGCATGAAGAACTTGAAAATTTTGAGAAAAACAAAGTTTTGACTTTAGTTGAACCACCTTCTGGACATAATATTATTGGAACCAAGTGGGTTTTCAAAAATAAACAAAATGAGGATGGTTTAATTGTGCGAAATAAAGCTAGACTTGTTGCTCAAGGTTTTACTCAGGTAGAGGGTTTGAATTTTGATGAAACTTTTACTCCTGTTTCTAGGTTTGAGGCAATTAGACTTTTGTTAGCTTTTTCTATTTCAAAAGGTTTTAAATTGTATCAAATGGATATTAAAAGTGTTTTTCTAAATGGCTATATATAGGAGGAAGTTTATGTTAAACAACCACTGGGTTTTGAAAATCCTGATTTTTCCAACCATATTTTTAAATTGTCAAAAGCTTTGTATGGTTTGAAACAAGCACCTAGGGCATGGTATGATAGACTTAAAAACTTTTTGCTTGCGAAAGGTTTTCAAATGGAAAAGATTGACAAAACGCTTTTTGTTCTTAAGCATGGTGATAATCAACTTTTTGTTCAGATTTATGTGGATGATATCATCCTTGGTTGTTCTACTCACGCTTTGGTTGTGGAGTTTGCTGAGACTATACGCAGAGAATTTGAGATGAGCATGATGGGTGAGTTATCATACTTTTTGGGATTGCAAATTAAGCAAACACCTCAAGGTACGTTTTTGCATCAAACGAAGTATACCAAGGATCTTTTAAGATGTTTCAAGATGGAGAATAGCAAGCCAATCTCTACACCAATTGGTTCTACTACTGTGTTGGATCCTGATGAAGATGGTGAAGCTGTGGATCAAAAGGAATATAGAAGTATGATTGGATCATTGTTGTATCTAACTGCTTCTAGGCCAGACATACAACTTACTGTGTGTTTGTGTGCACGTTTTCAAGCTTCTCCTCGTGCTTCACATCGTCAAGTGGTCAAGCGAATAATAAGGTATTTGAATCATACACTTGAGTTTGGAATTTGGTATTCTACTTCATCTTCTATATGTTTAAGTGGATATTCTGATGTTGATTTTGCAGGTTGTAGAATTGATAGGAAAAGTACTAGTGGAACATGTCATTTTTTGTTTTGTGACAATACAAGTGCTATTAACATTGCAAAGAATCCTGTACAACACTCACGCACAAAGCACATTGATATTCGCTTTTATTTTTTGAGGGATCATGTTGAGAAGGGAGATGTTGAATTGAAATTTTTCGATACAAAATTGCAACTTGCGGATATTTTCACTAAACCATTGGATTCATCTCATTTTGCTTTTCTTCGTGGAGAGTTGGGAATCATTCATCCTTTTGGCATGGTTTGAGGGGGAGTTTTTGTGCTCTTGGTTTTATCAAGCAACAATTGAAAGAAACAAATTGAAAAAGTGTTTTGTATTATGCATATAGTGTTTTTTGTTCATGCTAGCAATACTTTGAAGGTTTATTTGTCTATTTTATAGCTTGTATGTATTTTGGTATTTTCATAAGGTTTAGATATTGCTTTTAAGGGAGATGATGCATGACACTTAAATTTCATATTTGAATTAATGAAATATGCAATATTGATATTAATGCATAGGTTGAATTGTAAATGCTTATATATATGCTTTGTTGAGTTGTTATTCCTCAAATAGCTTTGAAATTGCTCATTGTGCAAGAGAATTAAAATTATTTATGAAAAAAATGAATACCGTATCCTTTGAAACAGTCTTGACA
Organism: Oryza officinalis; assembly: GCA_008326285.1. NCBI lineage: Eukaryota > Viridiplantae > Streptophyta > Magnoliopsida > Poales > Poaceae > Oryza > Oryza officinalis. The sequence goes on along the minus strand of BDMV01000012.1, from coordinate 23,850,682 downwards.
ACAAGGACGTATTCGATGTGAACAAAAATAATGGGTGCCGAATCCTTGGAAACAGTCTTGACGACAGGGACGTACCCGGAATATTTGAGGAAAATATGAGCAAAAATATAAAAAAAAGCTCAAATAAATGTGAAAAATTCTCTTGGTTGTTTTGTGCTAAAGCTAATTTGGAAAAGAGTCATGATTGCAATAGGACTATATATGTGGATTTATTTTTTCAACCTACGTGTTTGTAAAGATGTTGCATTATAAAACGTTTGAATTCATAAATCTTGATTGCATTATTGAACTTAATTGTAAAATCTTTGATTTATGATTATACTTTAGTATATGCTTGCTATATAATTGATGGGTTTATCTTCTCTTTGTTGCAATACATGATATGAATTACTATATGTATGTTATTAAGCTCTTGAATATTAACTAACCATAATTCCTATGCTTGATGAAATCATTGTCAAAAAGGGATAGGAGATACCAAAATGCAACAAAAAAATGCAAGCGTTTTTGGTGGTTTTTCTTTCTTTTCAAAAGGAGATTTTTATCATTTTTGTTTTTATTTTTCCAAACACCAAAACAAATATTTTTGATGGGTTTGCTAATGTGTTCATCAAGGGGGAGATTGTAAAATCAAGGTGTGTTTGATTCATCTATTGTGATGAACAATTGACATCTGAGGTTATTGGTTTGGATATTTGGAGATTATTGACGAAGTGGTTTGTGAGATGATTGAAATTTTAGACGATGAACAGGGATTGCTGTTTTTGTTGGGTCCGGTCAGACCGGGCAAGCATGGTCGGTCAGACCGGTGGTATGTGTGCGGTCAAACCGGCCAACCCGCGTTCTAACCGACCGACTTTGTGTCGGTTTTGGTTTCGGGTTGTTTCATTGGATATCTGTGATTAATTCATGTTTATGACTTCTAGATGGATGCTATGCGTATGTAATACTGTTGTGTGCTAACTATGAGTCAAGTTGGTGATAGCTTATGCTCGGATATGGTTTCTTTGTGTGATTCATGTGTAGGTAATCTTTATGTCTCCGGAGAGTATTGTCGGTGATGGATCGGGAGTCAACTTGGAGATAAGGTGATGTTCGGACAGTCAGATATCATGCGGGATACTTAGGCTAAAGATTAATGCACGTGGTTGGTAAAGATTCCATATGGCATACGATGGAGATATTGTGTGCGTATGGAATGCAGAGTCGAATTTGGAAGGAGTCCAAATTTGGTACAATTAGAATATGTAAAGTTGGTTTCTTGTACGGGAAAGTTTCCTAGGTGGATTAGGACTTCTTGTATGAGTTTGGTTTGTATATTTAGGCTGCCTACCTCATGTATAAATAGAGAGGGAGGGTGTGGCCTCCCGGTATTGCTTTGGAGAGCATTGAGTTGTGAGTTAAGTTAGGGTTTCGAGTTTAGTCGAGATTTTCGTGAAGAGTGCTGTTGTTGCACTTTGTAAACACAGAGAGAAGTATTAAAGTTATCATCTACTTCGAGAGATCTTCAATTTGTGTTTGCCCAGGTTTCGGCGGTCTAACCAGCGAGACACCGGCGGTCAGACCGGCGGCATTGCAGCGGTCAGACCGGCTGGGATACGGCGGTCAGACCGGTGACGGCGGCAAGAGACAGAGGCGACTTTGGAGCGGTCAGACCGGGAGATCAATACCGGTCAGACCGAAGACATAGGGCTGTCAGACCGGCTGATCTATTCCGGTCAGACCGATCTACATCGATTTGAGGGTAACATTTAATTACGCTAAAAGTTTTGGTTTTTGGGTACTACAACCATTCACCCCTCTTTGGTTGGCTTAGTTCTTGTTCTTTGATCCTACAAAGATGATCCCCCGACGGTTCAATTGATCCCCTCAATAGTTCTCAACGGTGACATGATAGTCCCATGCAGAAGGAAGGCACATCCAGGGGACGTGGAGGCTCTCTTGTGCAGAGACAACGGTGGGGGACATGTCTAGTTGGCAGGGTGGCTCTCTCATGTCGAGACAACCTTGGGAGAATCTAGTGGGTGGCATGGCTATCCTGTGCCGAGTTGGTGGTAGTGGGTCAAAATGCAGGCGGTTGTCCTGAGCGGTGACGGCGGTGACGCGGCTCTCCCAAGAGGCATGCCAGCCGGGGACGATAAGGTTCCAAGCAGTGGTGGCGCTGAGGTTCCAGGCAATGGCATAGCTCTCCCAAGTGGTGCGCCAGCCAGGAACGATGAGGTACTAGGCAGAGGCGGTGGGGACGAGGGTGGTGGTGGTGTTGTTACAGATGAGGATTAATGAGTAGTAGTATTCCTAGGTGTTGCAGCTTGTGCATTTGTGCTTGGGGTACACCTCTACTACTCAAGTCTTAATTTTTTTTTGCATTTCCTCAAACTATACAATAGCTCAACACCTAGGTTCAAGTCTTAGACTTGATACATGTGCTTGTATTTATGGCTAATTATTTTTTCAATGATAGGCGGTGTACCTATTGATAACGAGGCACCCGTGGTGACTTCATCAATCTCAAGATATGTCGGCCCAGTCTTTTGAAAATGCTCATTGGGGTAGGGTATGCGTGTATGTGTTTATAGAGGTAAGTATGCGCGCATTGTGAGCGCTTGTGTTTGTACTGTGTTTCTTAAAAAAAACTATACACTTAGATTGATGAGGGTTCATGTGAAGTTATGGTTTTATCGCAATTGGGATTTTGTGTATGGGTTTGATCTCAGTTCAGATTTAAATAGATACTTCATCCGTCCCATAATAAGTTTATTTTGAGCTTATTTCATTTGTCCCAAAATAAGTTTATTCTTAGAGTAATAATTGTATCAGAGTTTATGAAAGTAAGAAATAATTGTATTAAGAGTAAATAAAATGAGGAATAGTTGGATTGAGATTGGATAAAATAGGAGTATTCTAGTCTTTTTGTTTTATATTGGTGTGTGTGAGATGGATAAAAAATAAACTTAATTTAGGACGGAGGTAGTAGATGATAGCAAAATATACATTATGTACTCTTGAAAAATTCTGTTTCACAATTGTGTGGAAATTATGCCAAAATTTCTCTTAAATAAATGTGTCACATTTGTATTGATGCATGTAATTGTGTTTTCAAAATAGTACTGATGAATTCTCAAAATCTGATTGCAAGCTGACAATAAGCGAATGGTCCTTTCACAAGAATTAACAGGGAGGGCTGCTAACAAGAGGTGATGGCGATGCTATTTTTTTATAAAATTGCCTATACGATGGTATTTTATAAAAGTTACATTCATTTATGGAATTTTTCAAATTTAGATCTTTGTCAATGATATTTTAAATGATTTTTTCAAAATTAGATGTTTGTCAATGGTATTTGTTAGATTTTTTCTCTTAAAGCAATCCTGCCTATACTTCTTTGATGTATAACTCACCCAAACACACCGGCCCATGTACATTAACGGTACTCCTCTTTTGTCCAAATGATAGTTTAAAATACCATTGTATATATCTAGAAATATCAGGAGATTTCCTAAATAGATGTCTACTCAGATACAAAATATTTTCTAAGTATTTTTTTTCACCTACAGTAAGCTTGTGCAATCTGTGTACAAATCGTCGCTTTCTGCATGACCTAAATCCCCTGAAAAAAATCGTTTTTATTGTCTAGGAAAACGACTCTCACTATAGTGTAATATGATGAATACAACATTAATTGCCCGTATAATTGATATGTCAATTTCGTTACTTTTCTGGAAATTAAAGACAGTAACCGCAATGTCACAAAATAGATACAGATAGTGTTCCTACTAAATATTTTAAATGCACTTTATTTGTGAATCAAACTGCTTGTCTGCAAATGCCTACAAAATTACTACGCAAACATATTATTTAGATATTTTAGTTTCCCTGAATCTGCATTATTTTGATATTTTTTCTCAATTTTGAAGTTATACTATATGCATGTGACTCTGGAATTTTATATATACACTTTGACTTTTCGATTAGCCTTTGTATACTCAGCTTTGTTTTTAACCATTATTACACATAAAAGTACAAATGCTATACCAAGTTGTTGGTAAAATTGACTGTTACTATAGTGCGTACAAAATATTCACATTTTTCAGCAAGTACACTTGTACTCATAGACCCTAATCACATCACACTCACACCAGCACAAACATTCACATGTGTGCATCTTCAATATGTACACGCTTGAAATATTGTGAAGGGTATCAAACACCCCAGAGATTGGTCATGCGCATATCCACTGAACGCGCTCACGTGTGTACTCCTAAAATACATGCCAATCACACATACTGAGCTACTGGGCATAAATATTTGAATTTACATTAATCCAAAAAAAGAGACGCCATGTCCTAAACTGCTAAGGGCTCCTTTGAAACGCCGTATTAAGAAAAAAAAACTAGGATAGAGATTAAAAAACATATGATTTTGACTTGAATAAAATACGATTGTTCGAGTCCCAATCTTTTGTTTAAGTATATAGAACTCAGTTTCTATAAATATTCTACATTTTTCCTATGAACCGAAGGAGCCCTAACGGATCATGATAAAGCCTCCCAAGGTATGCAAAACTGCATAACTAAATGTGTATCATCGAAAACTACATCGAGATGGAGACACATTTTCATCATGTCTAACAAAACAATTTGAAATTAATGCGGCAGCGATCGATCTGCAAAAGAAACTATAAAATCTCATGTACGGATTAGCACATGCAAATTAAGGTTAAGAAGCATGCAATTCAGGGAAAAGCTCTCTTGCTACTACGTGGCTAACTCTAGGCCTCCTCTTGTATGACATCATTGACATGGATATATAGACTACAAGGAAGGAAGAGAAAGAGAAAGATTTAACACGAGTTAATACCCCCCCCCCCCCCTTGAAAATGGTATATATGTCCGTGCAATGTATATGCACTGAAACCTGAAAGTGTCAAGTAATTAATTGAGAAGTTGGTGGACTATGTGGCATACCATAGATCATAACTTTTTTAGGAAAAACATCAAACCATAACTTGATTGATAACAATGGATCAACCAAGAATGGTACTTGACCCAATGAAAAATAAATGGTTTTGGTAAAAAAAAAGTGTTGGCATATTTTTTATGTGATTTTAGTTATATTTTTACCATCTGATTTGTATTGCTAGCTCCAATGATTCTAGACCCACATGAGGGGTTAGGAAAGCGGGAAAAGACTCATATATATGTGCTAGCTTTAGATGAACAGGCATATAAATAATAGCATCCCCTAAGGGCTCTTTTAGATTGAAGGAATTTCAAAGGATTCTAAACCTTAGAATTTTTTCCTATAAGTATTGTTTGGAACAAGGGATTTGAGCATGTGTCAAATTCCTACGGATTGCAATCCAATGCACTAATTCCATAGGAAAAATTACCATGAGCTCAAACCTCAATTTTATTTTCCTTTGAGAAGTCCAATGCATCTTCTTTTTTTATCTCTCTTCTCTCTCTTAATTCCATCGAATTCCTATGGTTACATTCCTACGAACAATCCAAACAGAATATGTGTCACATTCCTGTGTTTTGAATTCCTGCAGAACTTTCCTATATGTAACATTCCAACCATGTGGTTTTTTTCTGTTCCTATGTTTTTTAAATCCTGCATTTCGAAGGAGCCCTTAGAGGGTTTCTAGTACTGGGTGTTCCCGTATGAAGAAGTCTATTTTCATATCTCAATCCCCTCAACTCTCTCTCCTTTTTATTTGTATATATGTCGGAGAAGTGGGAACGAGGGTCCCCACTCCATCGAATGCTCGGGTCACCACGGGATCCACCTTGGGTGAAATAGGAAATGGCGTAAGGATCCAAGTATGCCCTGTGCTATCAAAGACGACCCGAGGATAGCAGCTGCTCGGGGACAGGTCTTTGTCACCTTAAGGTCCCGACGTCTGCTACAGGTGGGCCAAGGTCTCGAGGACAGTGCTAGGACCTGAGATCTATCCGAGGGAATCTACTTCATTAAGGGGATTTGACCCGATCCTGTGTGCTACTTTACCTTATCATTCCACATTAATTGTGGGGTGATACACATCCTGTGGACAGATCACAGGTGACTTGGGAGACGTGGTTGTGCATGCTATCTCTCATGTGTCCACGTCGCCATGGAGAAAAATGTGTGTGACACGACGCGCCCTCAACACTCATCTTATGGTCCCCCCTCTACTAGCATCGGTGTTTGATGGGTGGGCCCATTGACATCTAGGACAAAGACTTCGGCTGCCCTGCTCCACATGTCAGCCAGTAGATGAGCCTATCACATCTGGTCGGCCTAATTGGAGGGACAGCGACAAGACCAGGCATACCAACCCTTGTGGGGCTGGGCCTCACTTTTGTGTGCATGCATGGGCACTGTGGACTCCCCTTCACATATAAAAGGAGGATCCATACCACAAAGATAAGGGGTCAACTCCCTAGAATAGGCTAAGTTAGATTCAACTCTCAGACTCAATGAAGAAGGGTTCATTCTCTCCTTATTAGAACTAGGGTTCATCCTCTTTCACTTAGAACATCACTCCAACATCCATTGTAAACATCAACATAATCACATAGTGCAAGAATACAGAAGTAGAGTATTATGCTTCTTAGCGGCCTGAACATGTATAAATCACCTGTCTACACTCACTCTTTCACATGTCCTGACCACAAGCTCGGAACTTGCATCATGGCTGAACGGGCTTCCCACTAGAGGAGTTTCTTGCTTCGACAATATACATTAATTTACACTAATATCTTCTTTTTCAGGAGTCTAGTTATCACCTGCTTTTAAGTCCCAGTTCTCCTATACAATGAGTACTTCAAATTTAGAGTGTAAACTACACATGTTAAACATGATTGTTTTTAAGTTAAAATTCTCAACAAAAATATTGACAATCCTAGATATATAGAGGATTGCTTTGCAACATAGGTAGTATGCGTTCATAATGAATAAAATCTCCAAGATATATATGCCATCCATCTATTATTTAATAGGATGAAAAGAATATACTTTTTTGAGAACAGATCAATTTATATTTGATCCGGCTTTGAAAGAAAGCCCATAGCAACACACAGTCACGCAGAGTCTTTACAACAGGCAAAAGAACGAAAGCATGAAAACACAGAGACGCTGGGAACAACCAGCTCGAACAAAGTTTGTACATGGCCATTACCGGCCCAAAAGCTTGGGACACATGCCTCCTGCGACCCTACCCAAACAGCACTATAACTCATCCGGCAACACACCAGGCCTTGCTTGTTGCATCTTCAATATTATCTCCTTATGCCATTCAGCTAGAGTAGCCTGCCCTTCTTCCTTTAGTAATATGCGATAAACAGGAGTTTGATCTTAATTTCTCTCCTCCCATAAGTTAAGTACCCACTTTTCCAAGACTGTAGCCTCTTGTCCACTTTTTGTGTAATGTGTTCTAAATCCCTCATTCCAATCTTCTCCACATGCATAGGTAATCCTAAATAAGTAAAAAAGCATAGTCCCTACCGCAGTTCAGCATATTAGCTATTCTTAATTCCTTCTCCTTCTCTACTCCTAGGACATAAATTTTTGATAGTTAATCTTCGTTCCAGACATGAAAAGAATATATTGTGCTCTGACATCGATTAGACAAAAGCAAAAACAATATGAACAATTATATTGTGGCTGGTCAAGATTATGGTGGTGTATCTTAATTATCATAACTATACCAATATAACTGGATACATAGAAGCTGAAGCAAGAATTATGTATATAATTCAATTATACTTTTAAAAATATATATATCTTCACATATAATTACAGGAAAATCCGCTATTTAGTCTAATTTGAACTCATGGATAAATCCTTGAAGATAAAAAAGAATAGAAAAAAAGTACATCTGGTATATTTCTTAGGGCATGTACAACGGTGTTTATTAACGGATTCTTTTCATTGTTATGTAAGTAAATTTGATGACGTGAAAGAGAGAGAGGGAAGAAAAAGAAATATGGTTGCTACGCATGACAACACCTCAAAGCCGACTCTTAGCATTTATTAAAGGAAAATTGTGTTGCATAGGAGTGGAGAGAAAAGGGAAGAAGGGTAATAAAAATATATTTTAGTGCATTAATGATTAAGACTTAAGAGGTATTGTTATCTTAAAACTAATTATAGGAGGATAGTAGCGTATGCTACGGAAACCAGCTTCCCGTGGAAACTATGGAAACTCGTACGTCAATCGTTGGAAACTATGGAAACTCGTACGTCAATCGTTAGATTTAGATCTGATGGATATGGCTAATGTGTTAGAGATTAGCAATTAACCCCTCCCACTCATCCCTCCCTAATCCCTCCTTTGCAAATTAAACCCCACAAGCCCTCCCGTGCAAACGCCGTCACCGTGATATACGTACGTATCCTCGCCGCAGCCGGCCGATCTCTGCGTCGATCCCTGCACGTATCACGCCGGCCGATCCTGCACTATCACGCACGATCCCTACGTCGCTCCTGCAGGCTTGCCGCAAGCAGCGACCGGCCGTGGATACGTACGTACAGAACTAACAATATTCAGCCATGGATACAACGAGGCAACGAGATTGAAATGTCACCATGTCAAGAACTAACAGTATAAATTATGATATATTGTTCATTCAGTCATTCGGTGAGCTCAAGTACAGCTTAATGGCAACAGAAATTATAATTCGTGAAACTTAGCACTAGTTTGGGCAATTGCGAGCGTCATGAGTCGCTACTTGCTTACATCTACTGCACTTCCGTTTGCTTGGAGCCTTCGTCTCTTTGCCCTTCTTAATTCTTTTGCTTCTCCCTTTAGACCTGACATCAGTTGGTGGATGTATATTGACTTCATTTGGAATTGCACTACCAAGGAAAGATTCATACTCATCCTGTTTACTATTCATAGCAGCAGGCGTGATCTTGTTGAGAGGTTCTACTAAGTTGGACAAAGTAGAAAATATAAGGTCCATTCCTTGATCAGAATTCTTTGCCCTTTGGATAAGGTCTTCAAACATGTTGCGTGAGTCTGAAATCTTTTTCTGCATTGCCACCTCCATAGGATCTTTAGGCTTCTCCTCTAGTAGGTTCCCTTTGCCATCAAATAAAAGGTCCCTGTAACAAAAAAGTACTCAAATTAACACAATTGTAACAGAAAAGTAACCAAATTAACACCATTGTAACCAAAATGCATACCTTTTACATCTTTTGTCCCATCTCTTCATAATATAACTCATTGGCATCTCATTTTGCTTCTCGGTTCTAAGCACTTGTATGATATGACGACACGGGATGCCATAGGACTCATAATATTTACAGGAGCACGTACCAAACATGTTTGACTTGTTGATCTCAACCACTCGCTCTTTTCCAGATTGGCTGCCAACATAAAACAATTTCTTATCTTCAGACTCGGAGAACCTTTGAACAATACAATGGTCTCTTGCAACTATCAGTTGACTCTGGAAATCACTAAAAACTTCATGTGTATATATCCCACTACATTGCTTCTCCATGGCCCATGGTGTCATCAATTTAGGATTGTTGTGCAGACTTGCATTGTCAGCTATCAACTCTTCTTGGCGCTGGCACTCCAAAGCTGTTTCAAACCTTAGCCAGAACTCAACAAAGGTTAACTTTCTGTGAATGAAACGGCTAAAAAAAGAATTTGCACTCTCCGAACGTGATGTAGTTCTAAGCATTCCTGCTAGAGGAATGTCAGTAAAATATGCCGGAATCCATGATTCCCGAATAGCAAACCTTGTGGAAAACCAATCGTTTTCTTGGAGCCCATAATCTTCCATGATAGAATTCCATTGTGACACAAATTCATCTGAATTCTCACTCCCCCAAACACAATTGTTTAGTCTCATCCAAAAATTTTCATCATTTTTTATAGAGGGCCCGACCTTCTCAGGTACCTTGTCCATAATATGCCACATGCAAAATCTATGCGATGTACCTGGAAGGACCTTAGCGATAGCAGCGATCATGCTTGCATCTTCATCCGTTGTCATTAGATGAGGTGCTACTCCACCCATGGCCTTCAGAAAGGTCTCCAACAACCATACGTATGACTCAATCTTTTCATCTACTATGAATGATGCACCAAGGAAAACACTTTGCATGTGATGGTTGACTCCAGTAAATGGCACAAATTTCATGTTGTATTGGTTGGTGGTATATGTTGCATCTACTGAAACCACATCACCAAAAAGACTATAGTTTTTCCTTGATGTAGCATCTGCCCAAAAAACACGGATGAGTCTTCCTTCTGCATCCACCAAAAAGTCATAAAAGAAGGCAGGATTGACTTCTTTTTTCCGCTCAAGTTGTGCCACAAACATTTGAGCATCTGCATCCTTGATTTTTTTTCTCATGTCACTGAAATAATTTTGCAAGTCCCTCTTTTTGCATCCAACATGCTCAAACCCACCCTCACTGACATGGAGAAGTCGATATGCCTGTGAGGTGCCAATACTAGCCTTATGACAATTGAACAAAGTACTCTTAGCCCTCTCACTAACATTACGGTTGGATCTTAGCAAATGCCTCTTATCCGGCGACACAAAACCATGGTTGTGCTCCTCAACCATTGAAGATATCCGGTACTTCTTATCACTTTCGAGCTTCACAGCAATTATTGCCTCACAACCACATCTGGTTTCCATCAAATTTGGTGCCCTTCTTTTTTTCCCGGATTCATCACTAACTTTTTTTTCTCTCTCCTCTCTATACCCTTCCCTTGAACAACGATACCTCTTGAACACTATTTCATCATTTTCCTTCTTGTGCTGACCCACACGAACAGAAAAGCCAACATTGTGTGCATAGGATTTGTAAAATTTTTCTACATCATCGAGTGTATCAAATGTCATTCCAACCATGGGCTTCAAATGTTCATTGCAATTTGTGTTCTGTGCAAGTGTAAAATTGTATGAGCAACAGACCAAGCGAGAACTAGTTGCTACTAAAAAAACCATGTTTAAAAAAAACCTTAGGTGTGCTAGGCTGTTCAATGTCAACTCCAACTCCGGCGTCTACCGTGATGACGGCATGATCAACGTCGGCGCCCTGATTTATATGTTCTGATTGCAAATCTCTGCAAAGCACACACAAGTGCATGCCAACACGTTAGCTTGTACGCTAGATGATTTTCACCGGAAGTCATTCTAGTTCCACTGAAGTTGAAGATGAATCTATTTGGCTTACCGTGGTGCTCCTTCAACGGCAGCTAGGGTGTCCATGGCGGCAGTGACAGCGCCTGACTCCCAGGCGGTAGCGGCAGCACCGGTCTCCTGGCCGCCGGAAACCATGGCAACGAGGGCTTCTAGATGATCCATGACGGCGTCCAGGCGGCAGTGGGCGGCAGCGGCGTCCGTTCACGCTGCCCTGGCCGGCGGCAGTACGTACGTATCCACGTCTAGGCGGCAGCGGCGTCCGTTCCCTAAGCCCTGGAGAGCTGTACGTAGGTATCCACGGCCGGTCGCTGCTTGCGGCAAGCCTGCAGGAGCGACGTGCAGGGATCGACGCAGAGATCGGCCGGCGGCGGCGGGGATACATACGTATATCACGGTGACGGCGTTTCCACGGGAGGGTTTATGGGGTTTAATTTGCAAAAGGAGAGATTAGGGAGGGATGAGTGGGAGGGGTTAATTGTTAATCTCTAACACATTAGCCATATCCATCAGATCTAAATCTAACGATTGACGTACGAGTTTCCATAGTTTCCACGGGAAGCTGGTTTCCGTAGCATACGCTCCCATCTATTTAAATAAGAGATTATATCAGACTCTAACTTTATACATGCCCTTAGGGCTAGTTTGGGTTGTTGGCCAAACGAACATATCCAAAATTTTGGATGCACACATTTTGACATTACTGAGTAATTTTGGGATGTGTTTGGTTTGTAGCAGTTGCTAAAATTTGGGAGAGTTTTAAGAGCGAAAGAATTTAGAATTACTAAATTCTGGCATGGTAGCAATGGTTGATATGTGTTTGGTTTGTTACTAAAAATTTGATAGTGCTAAAATTTGATAAGGTTGAGAGTGACAAGATGCTCTTAGCTTGCAATTTTTTCTCCTTATTCAAGCAAATAGGGAGCCCCCCTACTAAATTGCCTCCCTTTATCCCATCCATATTTTATTAATATCTTTTACATAATACAATTTTGATCTAACAACATCGTGCCACGTCGAAGAGAAATGAGATAGCAGCTCCTCACATCTAGGGAGGGAGAGTAGAAAATGATTGAATTTTTATTTTTTTATATTTTTTATTAAAAGATTTACAAAAATACATTCCCGATTCAAAAATTTACAAAAGTGTACTCCTCCCGCCCTCCCGTAGGGCGGGTTTGTGTTGGTCTGTATGTCACGAATTGAAAACTAATGGTTCAGTTTCTTTTCCATTAATAAAGTTGCTTTCTCCTCCCGTTGCAATGTCTTTCTTCTCCATTCTCTTACACTCTTCCTCCAACTAGCATTCAAACTTGTATCGACGTTTATTTTCTCTTCATACAACGTCAACCGGTGGTGCCTTACGACAACAAAGAAATTGCAGCAAAGATATAAAACCAACAATGACAATGAAAATAATAAAAAGTTAATCCAAACAATATCGATCTTCCATCAAAGCATTCGATTAGTACCTTTTTTTCAAACATTTTAATAAACAAAATCCACACAGCTACGGTAGGGAATAAATCGTCCTATCATAGGGCGGGCATATAATTCGCCCTACGATAGGGCGATTTATATGACGTGGTCCCGCCCGAGAGGGGCTTGCCATGCACATTTTGCAGGCGGCCCTCTCTTGGCGATAAATCATCCTACGCTAGCGCGAGTAGGGGCCGCCTGCAAAATTGCCACGGCGTGTCCCTCTCGTCGCCTGCCATTGCCATGTCACATGCCCTGCCCTACGAGAGGGAGGGAGGAGTATATTTTTGTAAATTTCTGAATTGGCAATTTGTTTTTTAAATCTTTTAATAAAAAAAATAAAAATAAAAAAAATCGAAAATGATTGTGATAAGGTATGGAGCCTATTAGAGGCTGCTTTGGACTCTCTTTGCTAAATTTCAGCTTAGGGAGGTAAATAGGCAGCCCATTAGAGTTCTCTCTTACTTCTTCGGCTAGGAACTGGGCCGTGTAGGCCGATGGGCCCGTTTCCTGTTTGGGCAAGTTGGGCCAGAGACATCCCAACTCTTGGGCCTACCTCCAGAAGCAAACTTTAACCCAACCAATTCTAGCCTCGCCACCGCCACCACCCCGCCGTTGCCGAGCCAGCCAACAACCAGCTTTTTTATTAAAAGATCCGGTCCTAGGTGCGATCGGTTCCTAGGACGCACCTCCTGTCATTCCTATCTCCCACGTTCCCTCGCCCCCCGTTTTTTTCTCCTTTCTAGGCCCAAAGCCCAACTAGCAGTGTGTTGGGCCAGTCTAAAATTATTATACATTGATCTGATACACTGAAATTTTATACGTATGACAACTTCATACATACAATGTATGTACAAACTTTCTACATATATCATACATGGGTAGTATACACATATATGCGTACAAACTTTTTACGTATAAATTTAAAACTAATTCATAAAGACATTTAGAAAAAAATTAATATTATGTACTAACTTTATACGTATACATATAAATTATAAATTTTAAAAAATTCAAAATGTATTTTGAAAAAAACACAAGAAAATGCCAAAATCCCAAAATGAAATAAAAAAAGCCTGATCGTTAAACACGCAAAAACTAAATGTGGCCCAAGTCGGGCGGGCGAAAAAAAAGAGAGAAAGAATCAGAGTGATCGCGCGCGCGGGCCGGCACGAGGCTGATCGCGAATTAGCGATTTCGCTATTAGAGGCTGCTTTGGACTCTTTTCGCTAAATTTCAGCTTAAGGAGGTAAATAGGCAGCCCATTCGAATTCGCTCTTACTTCTTTGGCTAGTAATTGGGCCATGTAGGTAATGGGCCCATTTCCTGTTTAGGCCAGCTGGGCCACAGACATTCCATCTCTTGGGTCTCTTGGGCCTAGCTCCAGAACCAAGTTTAGCCCAATTACCTTCACCCACTCGCTCGCCGCCGGCGGCCACCGCCACCAGGCCCACCACCATCCGCAACCGCAACAGCCGCCATCTCTTCACACGCCGGTGCCGACCCATCCCACAACCCGCACGGCAAGCCACGCGCCGCAAGAGAGTCCAGATCTCCGCTCGATCCGCGCGCCGCCGACGCCCACCCGGACCCGGATCTGGGCGCCGCCGCGCCCCCCCCCCCCCCCCGCCCCCGCGACGGTGCGCTCCCGATCCAATGCCGTGTCCATCCTCCTCACTCTGGTGCGACCCTGATGTTGTCCACGCCGCCACCGACGCCTCCGCTATGTGAATGGGAGAAAGAAAGATGGGGTTTTCTTAGTCTATTATTAGTTGCTGCAATCAGATGACAGCGACCTGAAACTCCGGAAATTCTCACGTTTTTGAGCTTACTCATTGATTCTTCTGCAGAATTTTCTTCAGAGTTGTTCTTTTCTTTATTCTTTTTTTTCCTACCATGGATGCTGGAGTTCTTCGCTATAGAAGATTCAGTCTCTGCATCTTAATCAGTTACCAGTGCAAAATTTATGATACACTTGCTTTGGTTTCGTTGGCAAAAGCATCAGCATCAAGCCGTCAACTTTCTGAATTTGACGGCGTCCAAACTCTGAAGCATTCTATTGCTTCCACTAGATGGATGGATGGATGTATACAGCTTTACCATTTCTTACATCCCAATCTAACGCGGTAACTTTTCCAGCCTGGGTTTTGCATCATGTGTTATTCTGACCGACCTCAATAATTTGTTGGCTGCTGCTATAGTTGACTTATGGAATTAAAATACTGTTAATTACTTATCCCAAGTTATTCTTCTCCAGACCATGATGCTGTACATGTAGCTTCATGGGTTGCATGTAGACAGCCATTTCGGTTCCCCATGTCTGACCTTTAGTTAGCTGTATATACACCGAACGAAGGTGGAGATGGATGCGTAAGATGGCGCAAATCCGATCACATGCTGTTCAATTATACCATAATGACATAGCAACCATTGTTTAATTAGCTGTTCTTTTTTCTTAATTGGTTAGCTTAAAGAGGTTTGGTGGTGTGTCATGGACTCATGGGAACCTTTTTTGATTAGTGGAGGTTTGGTGGCCTCTTGGCAAAGCATAAGACCAACTTACACCTGCTCATTTATTCTGATTTCTGACTGAGCCTTGACATGGTAAATTTTTCGAGGGGGGGTAGATCTGATCTGGTGGGTTTGTGGGAAGGGGCATATAAGGAGCTGAGGCCTCCCTTTGAGTGCATATCGTGGGCAGCTTCCCTGTGCATACAAGAGGCTGCCTCCATTTCTCTTCTCTGTTGGTGTTCTCCTCAAGATCTCCCTTAAGTTCTTGAGATCTGGTAAGATTCTTAATGATCTCGTGCATACTTCTGGGGTTGATTTGTAGTTCGAGTATGGCCATGCAAGCTATGTGGTTTCCTGTTTTAGTTGTTCGTCTCAAGATACTTAATGCTGTAAATCTCTGAATTTGCTTGAGATTCATGCGTTGCATATATATGATCTGTTGTTAGATTCAGTAACTTGATTACTATATGTGTTTGTGCCATTAAATTCGTTTCCTTTCACCCCTGTTTGGACCAATTTCCTTTTATTTTACTGCTTGCTGCAGTGCTGCCGGCGTTGATGAATTAGAGGTGTTATTCTGCTCGTAACTTGAATTCGTGAGCTATAACTTTGTGTTAGTATTGTTGTGGTGATGGATCTCCATCTGCTCATTTGTTTATCGGTTTAATTGTGTTCCTCAGAACCTGACTATATGTATTTCACAGCCTAGCAGTCTTTGCATGTTTCTCTTGATATACTGGTCATTGTGCTTGTAAACTGTGTATCTAGATAGCTTCTATTAACTCAAAAATGCTGCTTACTAGTTCTGATCTAGATAATTACTTTTAGTGCTTATTCTTCAATCCCCTGAAAATCAGTTTTCATGATCACAGGTTCAGTACTAAGCAGAGAAGATGGTGAAGATCTGCTGCATTGGAGCTGGCTATGTCGGCGGCCCAACCATGGCCGTCATTGCCCTCAAATGCCCAGCAATCGAGGTGGTGGTTGTTGACATTTCCAAGCCTCGCATTGACGCCTGGAACAGCGAACAGCTCCCGATCTACGAGCCTGGTCTCGATGAGGTCGTGAAGGAGTGCAGAGGCAGGAACCTCTTCTTCAGCACTGACGTGGAGAAGCATGTCGCTGAGGCGGACATCATCTTTGTATCTGTCAACACCCCCACCAAGACCCGTGGTCTTGGAGCAGGCAAGGCTGCTGACCTCACCTACTGGGAAAGTGCTGCTCGGATGATTGCTGATGTCTCCAAGTCTGACAAGATCGTTGTTGAGAAGTCCACGGTCCCTGTCAAGACTGCAGAGGCCATTGAGAAGATCTTGACCCACAACAGCAAGGGCATCAACTACCAGATCCTCTCAAACCCGGAGTTCCTCGCAGAGGGCACTGCAATCGAAGATCTGTTCAAGCCTGACAGAGTGCTCATTGGTGGCCGGGAGACCCCTGAGGGCAAGAAGGCTGTTCAGGCTCTCAAGGAGGTGTACGCCCACTGGGTTCCTCAGGACAGGATTATCACCACCAACTTGTGGTCTGCTGAGCTCTCCAAGCTCGCAGCCAACGCGTTCTTGGCGCAGAGGATCTCCTCTGTGAATGCCATCTCCGCCCTATGCGAGGCGACTGGTGCCAATGTGGCCGAGGTGGCTTACGCTGTGGGAAAGGACTCCAGGATCGGCCCCAAGTTCCTGAACGCTAGTGTCGGCTTTGGTGGCTCCTGTTTCCAGAAGGACATCCTGAACCTTGTGTACATCTGCGAGTGCAATGGCCTACCCGAGGTGGCTAACTACTGGAAGCAGGTCATCAAGATCAACGACTACCAGAAGAGCCGCTTTGTCAACCGTGTTGTGTCATCCATGTTCAACACTGTCTCTGGCAAGAAGATTGCCGTCCTTGGCTTTGCATTCAAGAAGGACACCGGTGACACCAGGGAGACACCAGCCATTGATGTGTGCCACGGTCTGTTGGGTGACAAGGCACAGATCAGCATCTACGACCCACAGGTCACCGAGGACCAGATCCAGCGGGACCTTGCCATGAGCAAGTTCGACTGGGACCACCCGATGCACCTGCAGCCGACCAGCCCCACCTCGTTCAAGCAGGTGAGCGTGGTCTGGGATGCATATGAGGCCACCAAGGGGGCCCATGGCGTCTGCATCCTCACCGAGTGGGACGAGTTCAAGACCTTGGACTACCAGAGGATCTTTGACAACATGCAGAAGCCTGCATTCGTCTTCGATGGGCGCAATGTGGTCGATGCCGAGAAGCTCAGGGAGATTGGCTTCATCGTCTACTCCATCGGCAAGCCGCTTGATGCATGGCTCAAGGACATGCCTGCTGTTGCATAATAATTTTCCATATCCCCACCTGAAGCTCTTAGCTCTCTACACACTCTACTGGTGCCGAAGAAAGTCTGCGTCGAAGAGGAACTGGTTGACCATTATTTTTTTATAGCTCGTTGTTCATCTTTACATACAGGAGAGGCTACCATTTTGTCAGCCAGAAAGTTGATTTCTGTTAGTATCTCTGTTGAAGTTCTTTTCATGTGTTGCACCATTGTAGATCTGAAACCCTCAGGCCTCTGCTGTTTGAGTGCCACCCTCAAGCTTTCTTGTATTATGACATGAATTCTTATAGCCGATTTATTCTTCAAATGTATTCCTATGTCACTACAGATCAAATGATGCAAATTCTTTTGCCAAATCGCAGGAGTCTTGTTTCCTCTGGTTTCATTGTTTTTGCCTGGGCAACAACTGGCAGCACTGTAAACTGGTCTTCCACTATGTAATATGCTGTAACTGAATGAAAGATTGGTCCAATTTTTTTGATGTTGCCTCTCCTCTGACCAACCACTGGAGAAGAGAGCCGGAGATGGGCCGGTGACCAGAGCTAGACAGCGACAACGGTCACAGGAACCTACACACTTGCCTTGCAATTCTTAACCAGGAGGGGCAGCTTTGGTACTTCACACAAGTGTTTTCACAAAAAGGAAGAAAACCGAGAACAAAAAGGGAACACGGCAAATTTGTAACATGAAATTTTAGTTCCAGACAGGGACCCATAAATATAGAAATAAGTTTGGAGAACAAAAATTTAGCGGCAATTGAACGTGAGCAGTGGATAATAGAGACAGGCTAGAAGGGTATGGGAAGGGGCAGTGGTTACCATCGGAGATGATGAAAAGAGCCTATGGGGCATTGGCAACATAGATGGGCATAGGATTTTATTCATTTATTAAGTTTTTTTGTATAATTTTAAGATATTATTTATTGTGCTTATAAATTTTCAATCCAAATTGCTCTGTTAGGTCAGAAGTGTGCTCACAAATTACTTTGATTATCCTACAATCCCTTCAAAATAAGCCTTATTAGTTGATAATACATTTCAATTTAAATAAAAATTTGATTACTAGTTTGGCATGTACTAAATTTGCAAGAAATAGAAGCACTTTTCATAGTTTCATACTTCCATACCAAATTTCTTTATTTTGAATAGGCTAAAGAAACCACTCAAGTTGTTTTCCAAACATTTTTCTGATGAAGGATATAGGATAGGCATATGAAATTAAGAAAACAGTATATGCCAATTTGAGCAATCTTTTATTGCCCATGTTTTTATTTTGAACTTGATAATTTTGCTTATGTTTCACTTTGCCATCTCAACTCTCTTCTCTAGCTACATTCATTCTCTTCTTTATCAAAGATGTGGTTTGCTCATAAATGGGGGAGAGATTGTCAGTGTGCGAGTGTTTATGTACTTCAGGCTATTGATCTGGTTGAAACGAGAGTTAGGGTGATCCAAATTACAATAAATGCCAAATTATTTGGTCCAAAGTAAAAAAATAATTAAAAGATGAGCAAAGTGAAACTTTGGCGATAAAAGATAGCCGAAATCGCAATTCTCTTAAACAAGAAATTGTATAAAGTTAATGTCTTCACATGTTTCACAACTCTTCAGTTATTTATTTTATATATTTGATCACAAAATCCTAACGTGTCTCATAGTCTATAAATTATAGTATTTCACCCTAACAATTAAGTAAATTTCACAGAGCATGTTTTCGTCACTGAAGTTTCACAATGGGTTAGGTGTACCTCAATGTTTTCACTTAACCCAACTAATCTTTCCATCCCATTGCACTTTGGCCTAGTGTTGAGGTCCAACCCAAATAGGCATAGCTGCCTCTTCTCTTTTGCACCAACATCCATAATCCCCAATATGGTGTTGCGCGTCCACAACTACAAGGGTGAAGATCAGTTTTGTCCGGGCGTCGCAGCTAAGCTGAGTACTCGAGCAGAGTATGGCCAAGGTGATATGGGCAGAGGCTAACTTTGGCACTAGCCATCGAGGCAAACCACCTTATCTCTGTCTTGACCTCTTCTTGCCTTTCCATTGCCTCCTGCTCGCCTTCCTTCATCACCTCATTTGTCTCGTTCTCCTCTGTAGGCTCCTTTGCCATTACACCTAACTCAACCAGTGGGAGTTAGGCCTATGAATTGTGAAGTCCATCACCAGCACGAGTTCATCAACCTTTGTTTAGCGCACATGACGATAATAATATAGTCGGAGGTTACAAAGTGACTGATGACAACTGCGGCTGCCCAACTAGATCACACATATTGTGTAGTAGAAAATGAGCAAATCCTCAACACTAGTCTAAAGTGCAACCGAATGTAAAAATTTATGATATTAAAGACATTATTACTAAAAGTCAAAATAGCCGGTCCCATGAGAAATTTAATTTTTTTTTCAAAAAGAAAGAAACTGTTCCTTCCTACTAGAGCATTTAACTATTTATCACTTTTAAATTTAATAAATAGTTAAATAATTAAATAGTTAAATATTCCATTAATTACTAGGACAACGCAAATGATTAATTGCAATATGTAAAAGTAATATCTATACTATATATATGTATATAGTTGATGATCATCACCTCAACATGTAAGTGTGTCACATCATCATTCATTAGCAATTATTAATTTTAAATATCATGCAAATATAACATATCATTTACAACTTTACAACTTTGTTGTATTTTTAAAATTCAATTTTAAATATCATGCAAACATAACATATCATTTACAACTTTGTTGTATTTTTAAAATTCAATATGCAAGCAATGTTAAATTATTATTTTTATATTATTTAAACATATATACCTATTATAAAATCTATAATATATAACATACATTCATTCACATATCCTACAGCAAAACGTAAACGTGAGGTGTCATGCTTAATACTATTAAATATTCCGTTACTACTGCCGACTTGCCTATGTAGTAACCTCAAGTCCCTCATCATCTCTGTCTTCATTTCTCATCGGTCTCCACTCCAGCCATTCTCCCTCCCCGCCACGCCGACGCGGCAGCGAGGCCGGCGACGAACCCGAAGCTGCCCGGTGGTGGAGGCGCGACGAGCTCGAACTCGATCCGCCTGCCGCCGTCCACCGCCGATCCGCGCGCCGACACATCGACCTTGATCCTGCTCCCCACCGACACACGGTGCGTATCCCGATCTGACGCCACTCTGCTCCTCCTCCTCCTCCTCTCTCTCTCTCTCTCCCAGCCTCCAGGACCACTACTGACACCCAGCTCGATCGCCTCCACCGTGGCACCCACCCAGCGCGCTGGGTTGTGATGAACGAATGCCTCAAAGGCGGCAACTTTAGCTTTTTCTTTAGGTGTAGTTAGTTAGTTAGTTAACTCGTTAGCTTCTCTTGCTGCGGTTGCAACCGATTTCCAGGTTGGTTGGTAGTTTGCACTGATGGGAACCAAACTTTATACATAAATGGCTTGCGTGACTTGCACTTGTAATGCTAAACTGTCACAACCTGCTGACTGCTGTTGCTGTTGGCGTGTGGTGTGATTTCTGACCAACCTGAAATTACCAGGGGGAGGTAGATCCAATTGTTTTGTGGTGAGTTGTGGTTGTGGAGAGGAGAGCATATAAGGAGTTGTGGTTTGCTCCCCTCTGAATGCAAAAGTGACAACTTGTATTGTAGCCAGTGCCTTGCATAGCAGAGATCTTCCTGTCTTTCTTTCTTGTCTAGTGCTGAGATCTGGTGAGGATTTTCTCCTCAAGATTCCCTTCTTTGTTTTTTTTAGGGTTTGTAGTTTGTTCTCAACATCTGTATTTTGTCCTCCAGGCATGTGCTTTCATGATCTAAGCTGTTTGTTCTGAAGATATCTGAAGATAGATAGATACTTACTGTCGTGGGAACTGGGAGATCTCATTTTCTTTTCATCCATATGTGTGGTTCAGAGTTTGTTTCGTTTACCTCTTAGATTCGTCATTTCGCTTGCTGTAGATTCTGTTTTCTTTAGGTATATAATCATGGTAGAATTGTTGCAGCAATGGATTTTGGCTGTCTGTCCTTAGGAATAGTTTGACAGACAGTCTTCCCAGAATTACTGGTGTTTCTTTCTCTATTCAGTTGGGTGGTAGCTTTCTCAGAACCAGACTTTGCAATCCTGCACTCTCCACATGTTTATTTTGAGATCTTGGTTGGTGTGTGTGTGTGTATCTGCTAACTCTGGCTGCTTACGTTCACTCGCAAATGTGCACACACCTTTCTGTTTACTACTCCACGACCACCCTAAGAATTGAATTTATATAATGACAGGTTCGCAGTAAGCAGGCAAGATGGTGAAGATCTGCTGCATCGGAGCTGGCTATGTCGGTGGCCCAACCATGGCTGTCATTGCCCTCAAATGCCCAGCAATTGAGGTGGTGGTTGTTGACATTGCGAAGCCTCGCATTGATGCCTGGAACAGCGACCAGCTCCCGATCTACGAGCCTGGTCTTGATGAGGTTGTGAAGGAATGCAGGGGCAGGAACCTCTTCTTCAGCACGGACGTCGAGAAGCATGTCGCCGAGGCAGACATCATCTTTGTGTCTGTCAACACCCCTACCAAGACCCGTGGACTTGGAGCAGGCAAGGCTGCTGACCTCACCTACTGGGAGAGTGCTGCTCGGATGATTGCTGATGTCTCCAAGTCTGACAAGATCGTTGTTGAGAAGTCCACTGTCCCTGTCAAGACTGCAGAGGCCATTGAGAAGATCTTGACACACAACAGCAAGGGCATCAACTACCAGATCCTCTCCAATCCAGAATTCCTTGCAGAGGGCACTGCGATCGAAGATCTCTTCAAGCCAGACAGAGTGCTCATTGGTGGCCGGGAGACTCCTGAAGGAAAGAAGGCTGTTCAGGCTCTCAAGGAAGTTTATGCCCATTGGGTTCCTGAGGACAGGATTATCACCACCAACCTGTGGTCTGCTGAGCTCTCCAAGCTCGCAGCCAATGCGTTCTTGGCACAGAGAATCTCCTCTGTGAATGCCATCTCTGCGCTATGTGAGGCCACTGGTGCCAATGTGTCCGAGGTGGCCTACGCTGTGGGGAAAGACACCAGAATCGGCCCCAAGTTCTTGAATGCCAGTGTCGGCTTTGGTGGCTCCTGTTTCCAGAAGGACATCCTGAACCTCGTGTACATCTGCGAGTGCAATGGCCTTCCTGAGGTCGCCAACTACTGGAAGCAGGTCATCAAGATTAACGACTACCAGAAGAGCCGGTTTGTTAACCGTGTTGTGTCCTCCATGTTCAACACTGTCTCTGGCAAGAAGATTGCCGTCCTTGGCTTTGCGTTCAAGAAGGACACCGGTGACACCAGGGAGACACCTGCCATTGATGTGTGCCACGGCCTGTTGGGTGACAAGGCTCAAATCAGCATTTACGACCCACAGGTAACCGAAGATCAGATCCAGCGGGACCTTTCCATGGGCAAGTTTGATTGGGACCACCCGAGGCACCTGCAGCCAACTAGCCCCACGGCATTTAAGCAGGTGAGTGTGGTCTGGGATGCGTATGAGGCCACCAAGGGAGCCCATGGACTGTGCATCCTCACCGAGTGGGACGAGTTCAAGACCTTGGACTACCAGAGGATCTTTGACAACATGCAGAAGCCTGCATTTGTCTTCGATGGGCGCAATGTGGTCGATCCTGAGAAGCTCAGGGAGATTGGCTTCATCGTCTACTCCATCGGCAAGCCGCTTGATGCATGGCTCAAAGACATGCCCGCGGTTGTATAATTCTGTATCCCCACCTGGAGTGCTCAGCTGGAGCTGAAGAAATTCGATAAGGAAACAGAATCGGTTGACCACTATTTTCTGTAGTCTGTTTTTGCAGGAGACAGCTACCATTTTCTCAGTCATAAAGTTGAATATCTGTTAGTATCTCTGTCGAAGTTTTCATGTTTGCAGCTTTGCGCCTTTGTAGATCTGAAATCCTCAAGCCTCTGCTCTAAGAGTGCCACCCAAAAGACCTCTTATATCACATGAACTTCTTATAGCTGATTTATTCTCATTGTATTTCAAAGACGCTACAGATTAATAATGCATGTTTTGCCAAATAACAGCAGCCTCTTTGCTCTCATTTCATGGTTTGTTTGCTGCCATTTCATAGTTTTATGCCTGAGCAACGAATGGCAGCAGATGTAAACTGGCTGTGCACCGTATGCTGTAACTTAATGGAAAGACCAGGAGTATGATTCCTTTTAAGTTTTAATGCTGCTAATTGTTGTCCAGCCAGTTTTGTGCTGCTGTGATCTTGCCGACCTGCTTTTGTAAAAGTTTGCGCAAGAGGAATGGATGTGCAACTTGTGCAAGAGGAATCGATGGTATGGTAAAAATTTGGTTACAGTGGTCTGCTGAATTGGTTAAGGTTTTGCATTTGTGAGCATAAGGTGCTGGAAATTTTATCCTCAATTGGAATCAAGAATTCAGTGCCAAAAGTTATTGCAACCTTCAGTGGGGCCTTCACTCTTTTCCAGGGGTCTATTTTCAGGTTGATCCAAATATGGGAATGTATTAGATCAGACATGATTCAACTGCATAACGTTGTCTGTCTCTGTTCCATAGGAAAAAAAAAGAGAGCATATGCTATGCAGGTGTTTTCTGTTGTGGGCACTGGCATAGTTGTGAAGCTTACTGAAAAAAAGATATGCGGTTTTAGTTTGCGCTTAAATGAATTATGCACATTTCATTTTTGTTTTATTTCCTTCAATGTTGTCATGCTACCATTGTACATCTATAGGAGTATCACATATTCACGTGTATCAGATTTTGAAGGACTCGTCGATCAAGATGACCACACGTAACTGAAAACACAATGTCAACGATTAGCTCAATTAAGTTGCTGGGTAAACAAGATTCTGAACCAAACATGATGTTACTTAAACATTCCAATGTCAAGATTTCTGACAAGCAGCAAAACTGCGCGGTAAATAGATGTATGTGTAGATTTCTGACAAGCAGCAAAACTGCGCGGTAAATAGATGTATGTGTATCATGCTTTGCTAGTATGAAAGTGCAATACATGTCTATGGTGAATCAACGGCTTCGCCAGCAGTAATGAATGATCACAACCGAGATCTGTTACAGATCAATAGCTGCGGCCCCAGAATGACCATTTCTTCGCAGGCTTTCCAGAAGCAAAGCATGTGGTTCCTGAATTTTGGTGCACCGCATCAGAAAAGGTTAGTTACAAGTGCATGGATGCATACGTTGCAAGATATGCAGTAAAAGACCAAGCGAAAGAGAATGTGAACCCAGGCTATTTCGCATTTTAGCTATTGCCTGCAAAGCATACCTTCTGGGAGATCTGGCTGTTCAAATGGTGTACACAATGTCTTGGCAGCTCCCAGTTCACCTTTTGTCCGAGCCTTCACATCCTTCTCAACTTCCTGAACCACAGCACGAAAATGGACGATGCCCATGTTGAGTAGAAAATGTTAGTAATCCAGTGTAAATAGTTCATAATGTTATGTCAATAACTAGTACAACACAGGAGTATATTTGGTAGTAGTAACTAACAGAATTCAAGATATCACAGTGCAATCAATTGTTTTGCAGGTACTATTGAATGTGACCCTCGACCAAGAAGAGACATTGCAACCCTCATTGAATCTCCTTGCTATCCCATTTCATTCTCCATTCTACTTAACTCCCATCTTGGAACTAAGCTCGAAGGTGCTTTAAACCTCTATTGGTCACTGGTGGTACCTTTCCCATTTTCCCTCCACAATCAACAGATATGATAAAGATGATACAAATAGGCCTTGCCCCCAGCAATCAAAAGAAAACTTTGTACAAGAGAACATGAACACATTGGATATACCAAATAGTTAACTAGTACTAAAAAAATAACATGGTGAGAGGGAGATCTCATAAATAGGTCTCAAGTACCTCTTCATCACACCATGGAGCCAGGATCAATTTTTTGTCATTCAGAGCTGCAATGAATTCATCCCAGGTGTTGACAACCTTAAGGCAGGCATCTCTCTTTTGTTTGGCCGTCTCAAACAAGTTATTCTGAACCTCATCAAGTAACCCATTAACTTTCTCAACCAAGTCAGCAGTAGGAATATCAGCTTTTGCGCCATTGTCTCGCCTAACAACACGGGCCTGAAAAGAAAAGGGATGATGTTTTCATTTACTAGTTGGAATAAAGGTTCAGGGAATAGTAGCAAATTAAATAGCACAACAAAATGAAAGTTACTCCATCCATGCCAAACCTATATGAGAAATGGGTAAGGGCACAATTCAGTCACTGGAAAAGATGTGAAAGATGTTTAATTGAATCAAATTAACATATTTTAAGGAGAAAGAGGAGAAATAGGTTATTAAATGAACTAGCCAACCCATGCATTGCAACGTCTAGGATAAGTATAAATCTGAACTCAAGAAAAAAATGTAGACTTCGGATTGATCATCAGTTCACAAATAATCCTATTCGAACCACATGTGCAAATGATATAATTATCCAGATAAGATTATTCAGATAAAAGATTCACACGTGCATGTATGCACAGAACCAATGGTGACAGTGGTTGTATGGCAGACTCAACACCACCACCACCACTAGCTTTTTTCTCTATAACAGTAAAGATACAGCAGTTTGCAGGAAAATGCATGATAACAAAGATGCACTTAGTTTATATATTCATTAGCTACTTGCTGTTCTATGTCATTAGTAGTAATCATATTTTCCATAGGGAATAGAGAACAAAGAAGCCATTTACCCTCCATCTTATGGTAACAAGAAAATCCAATTTATACAAGAAGTACAGTGGTCTACTAATAAGGTTGTGAATTCTATCATGGATATGGAAGGCATTATTAATGTATCGTAAAATCTACATCAAGAGGCCTCTCGTTTTAGTCCTATCGTGCGACGCTAATGCCCTCCGTCCAATTTGAAAGTTTTATCATCCAAACAGTAATGGGGTAGTGGGTTGTCTGGATATTTCGCTAGCTAGCTATGTACCAGATAAGAGCTAGTTATGTACCAGATAAAGTAAGAATTGGTACGAGGGGCCAATAACACTGGTTTGTTTTTTCTTAATACCAAAACTTTGACGGTTTATATATTTTAAACCATGCATTATTTTTAAATTCCATTTAAACCATCGTACTCTACTCAAAATGTATGACAAAATGAGTACAATATTAAATATATTCAAATACTTGAAAGTAATTTATTTAAGTTATAAAAGTAACTCAGTTTTGGAAAGAAGTAACTTTTCATAATATAACATGAAAGTAATTATATAGGGGATAAATTGAAAATAAGGAACTATGAGAAGTAAATTCACATGTAAAATGTAGAGAAGATTCATAAGTAAATACATATATTTTCTTATTTGAAGTAATCACTATATTATTTTTACCTCATATAAGAAGTAACTCTTCAATACATTAGAAGTAACTACATTGTTATAGTGAAGTAACTATGAAAAAAATAGAAATAAATTTCAATGGTATAAGAGGCAACTACACTGCTAGAAAAGTAACTCATAATTTCTTCACAGTATTAAAAGTAACTACACCGCTACAGGGAAGTAACTCGTTATGGTATTAGAAGTAACAACATTGTTATAGGGAAGCAACTCTTCATGGTACTAGAAGTAACTACACTGCTATATAAAAGTAATTTTTCATGGTATTTTGAAGTAACTATACTGCTACATGAGCTAAGAACAAAAATAAAAATTCTAATAATTTGAATATATTCCATATTGGACTCGTTTCGTCACATATTTTGAATGGAGTACGATGGTTCAAACGGATATTTAAAATAATATATAGTTTAAAAGATATAGATGATTCTATAAGAAAATATTGAAAATATTTGTACACTGGTGCTACTCTCTATAGCATGTGATGCCTCCTTTTTGGAAGAACGTGCATGGGAAGAGAGAGGATACAATACTATATTTGGTTAATACTGTGGGCACCGGTTAGTACTAATGAGTATATGTGCACTGTGTAAGCACGTTTTTTTTGCAAGATACATTCACTTGGGGAAAGAGTGTACATCACTTTTTCGGAAAAGAGCGCATCGCTGGTTATCGCTATTCTGCTAACACTCGCTGTCTAGCCATGTCCTTAATTTATTATTAACTACTTTATGAAGAGTCCTAGAAGCATTATAAATTAATGTGCCACTGATCAATGAAGTTAATAAATTAAATGCTGTGACCTCTGTACCTGATTGTTTGCCATATCTTTTGGACCTATCTCAATTCTTAGAGGAACGCCTTTCATCTCCCAGTGGGAATACTTCCATCCTGGAGAATAGTTTTCACGGGTATCTAAGTCTGCTCGAATACCAGCTTTCTCCAGTGTCTCAACAGTCTTTTTGCATTCGTTTACAATAGCTGTTGTGTCAACATCTTTGTATGGAACAGGAATAACAATGACCTGCAGAGGTGCCACCCTTGGTGGAAGCACTAAACCTTTGTCATCTCCGTGTGTCATCACCATCACCCCAATCTGTGAAACAAGCATAGGGTCAATACTAAATATGTGAACATAATTTGGGTAGAGAACTCAGCAACTGAAAATAATAGGTACATAGAATTAAAGTAAAAGAAAAATAATTAAAAAAAACTAGCACATTGTGTATTTTAAAATTACCAGAGAGCTTAGCACTCAAAGCTAGCTCCTCATTCACAATAAAAGCCTCATTTCTTTTGTAAAACATTACCACTTGAAAAGGGCAAAACAAGAAGAAAATTCCAGGTACATTCCAAAATTTAACAATATATGAGAATTACCGAGCGGGTGGTGTATGCCCAAGAGTTCTGCCACACCATGGATCTTGAGCCCTTATCATTCTCGAAAGTGATATCAAACATCTTTGCGAAGTTTTGACCAAGACAATGTGATGTTGCCCCTTGTACACCACGACCTGTGTTCGGAATGAAGGCCTGCAAATATGATAAAATTTTATTATTACTGAACATAAAGATATAAGTACTCTTCTTCATCAAGGTAACTACAGAAAGACCAATCGGATGGAATGAAGCAAACATTTTATATCAATACCTCAACACTTGTTGTATATAGTCCACCAGCAAATTTTTCCATCTCACTTTTCCTCCCTTTAGAAACTGGAACTGCTAAAAATTCTTCATAAATCCTTCTGTAGAGTTCCAAAATTTGGAGAACCTGAACATTGCCATGGATTAAAATAACTCATCATCCTTCTAAATTAACATGTTTCATTACTTCCCTTCGCTCCATCAGATATTCTACAAAATAGTTTTTTGTGCCAAGCAACCACTGGAGATAAATACACAACTTTTTCGCATTCGAAAATGTAAAACAAGGTTCAGGAAGTGTAATGAAATTGAAATATTACTGACGTCAAAACGACTATCCACACTAGCAGTGTAATAACTTCTTCCTAGAATATTATGCATTGATATTGTGCCAGCTGTTGCTTCACACTAGCCACAAGCAGGCTAATAGTACTTAAAGATAGTTTACAACAGAAATACCAATATTTATTAAACAAAAGATGCTGCTTATTTAGAACCAAAAATTTCCTGAGCAAGTTATGGCCAGCTGCACATGGCAGCAGATTGCCCATTAGGGAGGCCCATGGATTATGGAGATTGCTCATATGGCGAAGCAGCAGCAAAAATGCTAGTGCTGGAAAAGTAGCTTAAGGTTAATTTAGCACATCTTGATTGGAGAGCTAATTTCTTAGTGATCACTTAGTTCTGACAGGGAGAATAATGGAACAGTATTCTAGCCCACCTCAATATGGCAGTCAACCCTGATGAACTGCGGTTTAATCACGAGCCACATCAAAGTAGTGCAAAAACAAGTACAGTACCTCTTCATCAGCCTCCTCTTTAGTTGCAAAAGCTGTATGTCCTTCTTGCCAAAGGAACTCACGGCTCCTGCGGAGAATAGTTACAGAATGTTTCAGCCAGAGCTGATGAATATACCCCTATTCACTAGGGCACAGGTCAACCACCTATGCGCCATAACGGAAACAGGTGGTGTATGATAATGCTCGTATTTACATTCACTAAGAAAATTGAGACCATCCTGACTCATTGTTAAGGTAATGAAACTGATGAATGACATAACGTGACAGGTGACAACACATGAGCAGTATAGGAACATATACAATACTAGGTGAAACCCCGCGCGTTGCTACAGAAGTTTAGTATGATAACAGTAAGTAAAAATAATGCGTAACATAGCTATACGACATAACCTTACATAAGTGGTTTATGATAATTTAAATAGTATATAGAATGATGATTCAAATGTAAAAGGTGATATGGCTTTATGAGAGAAGAAAAGGAGAGAGATAATTTGGACCATAGATTAATCATCTAAGGGCTAAAAACAATTGAGGTGATATGACTTAATGATAGAAGAGAGAAATAACATTAACTAAGTGAGGATGAACTATATAGGTATATAGGATATTATAAAAAATGATGGAGAGATAAATTGAAATATTATGTGAATTATGTGGGACGATGATTTAACATACTTGCATTTTAAAGCTCTAAAATTTAATAATTTATAGAATTATAGATAATATAACATGCTTGCATGATGTTTAAGATGTAATAGTTGTTAGTGGATGATGATGTAACATCTTTGAATGTTGAGCTTTAGGATTTAGTGGGTTGTAACTTTATAGTAAGATAGGATTGGATATTCTGGATATCATGAAGACCCATGTTGAGTGTGGGACATGTAAGAAAAACCTAACCTAAAAAAATCATATGAACACCAAAGTTGCAAAAACAAGATTCCCTTATCTTCCTTTGTCCCTTTTGTTTCAAGTAGTATCGAGCACAATTAGAAAAGAGCTATTTCATGATTTTCTTGGGAAAAGAGAAAATGATAACCCTTGACCCAGGAATACAGAATATTTGAAAGCATATCATGCCACTCATTTCACATAAAAGAATCCATATTCTTCCTTTGCAAAAAGTTGTTCGGCTTTGTTAGGATGCAGGTAATCAGGCACTATTGAGGACTAAGCTTGCAAACCAGGCACTAGAGGAAATAGGGCAGGGAGGGGTGTATAAACAATTGACTACCTTATGAATGGAGTTGGATTGCTAAACTCCCATCGCACGACGTTACACCACTGGTTACACCTCAAAGGTAAGTCCCGATGACTTCTTATCCATTTGGAGAAGTATGGATACATGACAGTCTCACTTGTAGGACGGATTGCGATAGGAGCTTCCAGATCAGATTTTCCTGATTTAGTGACCCATGCTACCTGCAAGATGAATTACAAAAGACTATGTTACTCGTAATTTTTCACACACAATTGACCACGTGACCATGTGAAAATATATATTTAATATTGTATCAAATTCCAACAAATAGTCTAAAGGTAAAATGTGTATGCAACAGTTCATAACAAACGTAAAACAGATGCTAATTGAACAAATAATAGTTGTCATCAGCACAACCACATGGCATGTCCAATAGATACTACCTCTTTTTGCTTGACATTTTAGACATCGGCACAGTGCTAACAACCATGTCAACTCAATTATTCAGTCTCAGTGATTATGACCAAACTCCAGGAAAAAGTGTTGCATGAAAGGCAGTGGCCTGTGCCAACAAATTGCATGACTAGCACAAAAATAGTTAGGTGGTCATTCAACAAGTTTACAAGCCATGTGGTTCATGTGATTAAGAGCATCATTTCATATGGCTTGGGTGCTTGAATTTGAAATCTGTCCAGAACTAACCTTTAGGAGCTTTATAAGAGAAATAGGGAGTTTCTTCAGGAGAAATTATGGGTCAAACATTCAAAGCGCTGAGGTCTAGTTTGCCTCAATAATCAAATAAGAGAATGAATAGTGTCATAGCTCAGATAGTTCGCATGACTCTGAATTTATGTGTTATCTCACAAACTAATTGAGAAATA
The DNA here is from genome assembly GCA_008326285.1 of Oryza officinalis. Taxonomy (NCBI): domain Eukaryota; kingdom Viridiplantae; phylum Streptophyta; class Magnoliopsida; order Poales; family Poaceae; genus Oryza; species Oryza officinalis. Next base: position 23,819,284 of record BDMV01000012.1, on the reverse strand, counting down.
TTGTGGGTTATCTCACAAACGAATTGAGAAATATTGCTCAGATCAAGCAAGAAAAATCTTTCGAGTGTTCAGACTTTGGGCTAAAAAAATGAATCATTACAAATAGTTTTTGCTAGCTTCATTTCATGAAGGTTTGTCAACATGCTCAAATGACAGAGGTAAGCTCCTAATGGGCAAAATACTGAATGATGGAGTAAATAGTAACGGAAAATACACACCTCTGGTGCAAAGCCTTCAATGTGGTCTTTCTCCTTCTGTAGGACATTCTCAGTGACAAACAATGGGAAATAATAAGGTTTCAACTTCAGCTTTTTTATTTCTGCATCAAAGAATTCCTGCACCAAACCACATAGCACTTAGGGAAAAAGAACATGACTATAGTAATGCCATTTTGACTTGATAAACTGCAACTCAATCAGAAGTTACTGATAATATAAAATAGACATGTATCACTGAGACAAACATATTAGTCCGAAAGGGCATCAGAATTAACATATGAAAAGCTGACTTGATAATGGGATGTTCATAGTAACTGTCAGTCAGGGAAAAGGAGTGCATAAGGTTGACAAAATAAATACTTCAGGTAACACTCTAGACTAACTTGCGGACAGAGATTACTTTTTGTTATCCTCACAGATGCTTAAGTTACAAGAGTACAACAGGCAACAATGACTACTTACATTTCATTGCAAAGGGAAATAAATAAAAATTAGCATCTTGATTAATTGAATTTAAGCAGGCATTGTGAAAAACTTACTTTAAGCAATTCCCAGATCTCCATCGCCCATGGCCTCAAGATATAACAACCGGATATGTCATAGTACTCAATCATTTCACTGTTAACGACAACCTGAAGGAACAAACAGTAAAAAAAAATCTTCTATAAGCCCCCTAGCAAGAATGAGATATATTTTGAATTTGAAAAAAAATGTCTGAGCTTGTTGTTTTCTTTTGGATGACGATTAATAAATGGATAAATCAACCAATAACAGTTTAGAAACGGTAACTGTGTGTTCCATTCTCCAGTAACAGGTAGGAAATAACTTATAGTTAACATAACATTATCATATCCTTGAAGATTACTAATTCTCTCTTCAGCAACAGCTTTTGAATAGAGTAAATTGACCCAGAACAGTTTCAGAAAACCAACAGTAGCAATAGCAACTAACAGAACCACCAACATTTGCACTGATGCAGAAGTAAATCTCTGTTAACAAAAGTTCAAACTATTAGCTAGCAACACTCCCTGCCAGAACTTATTACGCCTCTAAAATACATCGCCACCTTTAAATTCAATTCCACACATGAACACCTCATCGCACCCACATTACATTAAAATTCACCCAAATCGGTTACCTCGCCAAAACCCCATAAAAGGAAGACGAAAACACCCACCTCGGAGTACCACTCCCCGAAGTTGTCATCCTTCTTGTACGCCATCCCGAGCTTCGTCTCCTTCTTCACCTCCTTCTTCTTCCCTGCAACTCAACCACCACGCAAAGCCCCATCAGTCAAAAAAAAAAAAAGCCGCAAAACCCACCCAAATCCAAAGCCCGGTCCAACCCATCCCAACCACACGCACCTCCGCCTCCGCCTCCCTTGCCGCCTCCTCCACCTCCCTTCCCGGACGACATGGCTCCGCCTGCACGAACGAAGAGACAAACAACACGAGTCAAATCTCAACCCGGAAACGCGCGGAGAAAATCCGTCGAGGAATGGGGGGAAACAGCTCGGGTTCGTGGATCCGGGGGCCTCACTTGCCTGCTGCTACGACGCGGCGGGATCCGGCGAGGCGAGGCGATGCGAGCGAGGGCGTGGGCGAGGCGAGCAGCTAGGGTTTTAGTAGTGGTGGTGGCGGCGGCGGCGGCGGAGGAAGGAGATGAGGAGGAAGGAGGCGGGGGGAGTAGGCGGAGTAGGGCGCAAGTAGCCAATGGGGACAGCGTGGCGGGCGCGCCACGTGACGTGACGTCGGAGATGTCCGCTGCTGACGTGGACGGAGGAGGTCGGGGTGGGCCCGCGGCGTCAGTGAGTCTATACGGGAGCAGTCGTGGGTGTACTGCTCGTACCATTGGGGAAAATCGGTGGCCTAACGCACTTTTCTTCAAAGAGGTGATTTAATTTTAAAATCGGCAAGGCAGGCAGGTCAAGTTTCGCCGAAATTTTACTCCTTCATAATACTTAATTCACAAATATACCTATTTAAGAACTAATTAATATGAATGAATTAAAAGCCCAACGCTAACGTCTATGTTGCTTATGGTAAACATTTGTTGACGTAAAATTTATCGTACACACGAAGGTCTGGGAGATCTGCTTAGCTTCAATGTTGGTACTATTAATTAAGTTCAGGGTGTGCCAATTAGTTTGATCCTGCAATTAATAAGATAGATTGATCGATGATTAAGGAGTCGATCGGCCAATAAGCCGATGGGATGTAATGAAGCCAACCGATAACGATAGGATTCTGATCAATCGGCTATAGAACCAATGTAGATTCAAATAATCTTATAAACAATGAGATTTATGTTATTATTGGCTGAAACTAAATTATGCATAATCATCAATAAACCATTTTTTTTATCAAAAGCAATCTTAATATATCAGACTAAACCAAGACCGTATAAGATTAAAGTTGATAAAGATAGATTTAACTAAAGATGATACAAGTTTGAGTATAAGCCGATGTAACTCAGAAGATGCAACCACATAATATAATGCGAACCAATCGACTAAAACTGATATATTATAATAGATGTAAATCCGATGGTTAAAACATACATCTGCTAGAGATTCGATGTAAATAAATTAAAGTGTATATTGGTTAACTAACAATATATCTGATAGCTAAAATCCAAAATAATGATAACATCGGCTAGTACTCCGATGAACGTTGCATAAAAATCTATCGACTTACTAGAGTTATATACTTATCAACAACAATCTAATAGATCGGACCTAACCGAGACAGCATGAGATTGAAGATAATAAAAAAAACCTATTTAGCCGATAGATCTACACAAACCTGATGAATATAACAAATCTATCTAGAACAATAGTACGATTAAAGGAATATCAACTTAACTAGAATATTAGACCTAACCGGAAAAGTCTTAACTAAACCAATACAACTATAAACAGTAATGCAGTTAAAGATAGACTCAATATATCAGACAGGCAACACTTGCGTCAACCTAGATAGAATATCGAGCTTAACGAAGAAAGTTCTAGCCACGCCGATACAAGCGAAGTTGACGGAACTTACTTTCTTGCCGAAGATCGAACTCAACCGATGTAGCCCAACTCAAAACTAAGAACTCGCCAGAATAAAAAGGGTGACGATGGGCCGAAAGTAATTGTATTGATCTGTGAAGATGATTTACAAAGATCTTGGGTATACATATTTATATCTTCGGATTGATACTAGTCCTGATCGGACACGATACGGTTTCCTAAATATAAAAGGAAAAACACAAATCTTAATCGGACACAAAACAAAACTGCCTAAAGATAAAAGGAAAATTATTAAATCCTGCCTAATTAATAGATAGAATTAAATTGCCATGTCGCGATCTTCACGATTTCTCTTTGAATTTGGTCTCTTCTGGATAGGCTTCCATTGGTTGATCGACTTCTTTCTTTAGCCGAATTCACTAAAGAACCGTATCAAATTTTGGTGTTAACGATATCTCAACAACAATGGTCTTACCTCTAATCCCGACGCCACATTCATAGCCGAAGCAACTAGCAAACTGATGTGGTTGAGAGTAGCACCAACGAACCTATCATTGAACCACTTGGTTCCAAACCCTGAATCCTGAAGCTACACATATCCAAGGTCTTCCATTTGGTCTCATGGAGTTTCCTGTTGAACATGTGTGGTACAAGAGGTATGGGCAAAAATAGAGAAGTTGGGTAGTTGCTCTTCTAATGACAGCTAAGACAAGGGTGGTCATTAATGGTGTTAATTGCAACCCTTTCAAGCCTAGGAGGGGATTGAGGTAGGGAGACCCCTTGTCCCCCTCCTCTTTGTTCTGGTTATGGACACTCTACATGCTACTTTACAGAAGGCCACAATAGTAGGGCTAATTGACCAGGCGAATATGAGAAGTTGAGCGCCTAATATCTCGATGTACGCCAATGACGCGGTCATCTTCTTCAAGCCGGTACAACACGAAACGGTGCTGATCAAAGCAGTATTAGACCTATTTGGGCCGTTACTGGGCTACATGCCAACTTGTCGAGAAGCACCATCACACATATCCAATGCTCGGATGAACAGAGAAACTTGTTCAGAATATGCTGGTTACATATCTGGGCTTGCCCTTATGTGTACGAGAACCAACAAAACTTGAATTACAACCCATCCTAGACCAGTTGGCAAAGAAAGTGGTAGGGTGAAAGACGAAATTGCTCTCACCAAACGGTAGCCTATGCCTGATCAAGTCGGTGTTGATGGCAATCCCTATGCATGTATTGTTAGTCATGCAACTACCAAAGTGGGCTATTAAGGATGTTGAGTGGAGATGCATGGGTTTTTTTGCGGAAGGGGCAAGAGGAAGTCAATGGTGGGCACTATTTTGTTGCTTGGAGAGCAATCTCTATGCGAATTGAGAATGGAGGTCTGCGTATAAAGGATATTGGTCTCTTTGTAAAGCTCTCAGATTAAAGTGGAAAGTCATTCAAACTGAACAAAAGGAGAGGCCATGGACGATGGCAAGATAGGAACCAGGCAAGAAACTCCAGGGTATCTTTAACTCAACAACGATACATGTGGTGGGCGACGGCCAAGATACAGACTTCTGGAGAGAGAACTGGCTATCGACCGAGGGCAACATCACTGCTAACATGTCAGGAACTGGCTACCAACCGGAGGCAGCATCGCTGGTAACATGCCTACACTCTTCAGCTTTGTCGGTAGGTGAAGACTGAGAGTGGGACAGAGATTGGTCACCTACAGATGGGTGAGAGATCTCCAAGGATCGCTCTCTAATAGGGCCTTACCAGAGTATTTATCCCTTTGGGATGAACTCTAGAATGTTCACATCCAACGGGGGGTGGGGAGAAGGGGGGGTTGGAGGATTCAATAACTTGGAAGCTGACAAGTAATGACTTCATCATCTCCTTTGCCTACAACCTTGCATACAACCTGTTCTTTATGGCAACGGTCAAATGTCCGTATGACGATGAAACGTCCCTATCATGAACCGATCTGAAAAACTAGAGTGCCAGTGAGGGTCAGATTCTTTATGTGATTGGCTGTAAAAGGACGATGCTTGATGGCGGACAACCTTCTCAAGAGAGGATGGTTGTTTGTGTGCCAATCCGAGATGGAAGATTGTGACCACCTGTTCATCAAGTGCCCTACACCAACATAGTATGGGCAATGCTACAGTACTGGATCAATGTGGCCTTTGACCCACCTGGCTAGCACGGTCTTCCAGTGGCATAATGGTGGCAGGAAGCGCGATCTCGTTTTCAATCGAGCTACTGGAACGTGTTCGATACGCTTTTCATGATGGTGTGCTGTCTCATTTGGAAGGAATGCAACGGGAGAGTGTTCGAGCAGAGGTTCAAAGTTGCAGAACAGCTCGTTGGAGATATTAAAGAGGAAATAGCCATTTGGAGAACTGCTGGCATCTTTCAATCTTGTGATGAGTAGTCCACTTTAGCTAATATGCCGTTTGCTTGTTTTTTCTATTCTTTGGGGGAGATTTTACCCAACTCAACAGTATAATGTCATGATCAATCGCTGTAACATATAGCACCCCCTTACAATCTTAATGAAATTTGGTTGTCCAATCTTTCAGCCGACTCGAAAAAATAACTCCAAATACGGTTGCATCAACATTATCATGTAAGACAGTGGGAGGGTAGGAAATGGTGAAAAAGATCCATATCGAGGAGTACCCGTGGATACAATATTGAGGGCTTGAGGCATACCAAGAGCGGCTACATACCGTGGCCAAATGGTACCTAAAAATTTATCTGAGTTAATTAACCTAAGTACTGGTGAATGTGATACGGAACTGGTAAAAGAAACATTTTGTGAAGATGATGTGGTGATATGAAATAGAGGATATAATAGCCTCGCACTTTGACCCAACCCCCAGGGCATTATTTCAGTTAAATCCGCGTATCGAAACTTTGAATTGTAATGGGCAAACTTCAATGCTAAAGACCATGTCAAAAACTAATCGACTTGTGTAACTGCTTTGACTTTGTCAAAATTAGCATAGGGCAATTTCATCGAACCTCTGACAGAATTAACAAACCACAAGAAAGCAAAAAATAAAAAACACATAACATCATGATTAGGATATGCATTCAGCACCATAGTAACAAAATAGCTGAATGCATACAGATAAACACCGGTTTACTGAACATTGGTAGCTTGCTTTGCAACGAATGAAAATTCCAGCAACTCCTCGAAGTAGCTTCTTTTGAAGCACCAGAAGACCAACTCATACAGCATCACCAACTGCCAGCATATTTGACATTGAGCAAAAATAAGACACAGCCAAACCATCAGATTTGCAGCGCCTTTGGCAGTCTTTCAGTTGAAAGATAAGGAACACCTGCATCAGTGATCACAAGTAGTCTGAAGGCATGTGGCTGCACATGTGGGGATGCTTCATTGTCCTCGGTCGACTGTCGCAAGCATATGTTTCGCATGCTTTGCATGGGAAAGTATCCTAGCGCCTGCAAGTTTGCAAGTAGAGCATCATGAATTTAAGAGGTTTGACTTGCACAATCCCAATTCATGTGTTAGATCCACCGCCAAAAGTATCCATCTTTACATGAAACCAAACATACAACAGAAGAAACATTTTGCATTTAGATTGGCAATGGTAGGATGCAACATACTACATTAAAAAATTTCTAAGAGATTTACTCAATGAAACAAAAAGACAGAGAACAAGATGTTCTACAGTACATCAAGGTTGCCAGCTAAGAATCAGAAGTGGGAAAAACAAAAAGATTGATTGATACTTATAGTACAGTCCACTGAAATGAGTAATTGATCTAATGAAGCAGCAACCCATTAGTAAAGCAGAAACAGACTAATGATTAAGAATGTGTAGTTTTGCTTTGGAGTACAGAAGCTCCCCTACTTATCTTTATTAGAATATCAAATATTACTACCAGCAACAAATCGCCAATCACTATTAAGGACCTAGTTTTTCTCACATTTTTCTTGGTTCTCATACACAATAATACAATATGATAACAAGAGGCACGTATACTGAGTGAAAACATCAAACTACTTATCTTTTGGCATGACTATTCAGGTTTTACTTACTTTCAACATCTCCGTACAAATTAATTTGCTAAGCTCCCAAATTGCCTGTTCCATTCTTCATAAGTTCCCAGTTCACTTGAGGAAACAGAAGGTCTAACCTCCTGCAAAGCAGTCTCAAAATCCTACAGACCCAAAATTCAGAATAAGTTTTACAATCAGAATGCTACATTTTGGGAATGATTCATCGCAACAAAGGACGCACAAAATAAACATATAATAGACAATGCAATCAACCGTTTATCTTTTTAGTGATCCTAAGTGCCTAGCTATCTAGATTCCAGCACTTATTTGACTAGAATAGTAGTACCTTGAGCATCACCGGCCGCATGTCCTCCTTGTTTAGCTTTGTTATGCCAACACCCTGCTGAAGAGCTTCCCTTAGTGGTCCCATTGAGGCATCTTTCACAAGATTTTTCATGTCGGATCCTGAGTAACCTGCAGATAACCAATGATGCAGAAATATCCAGAAAGATGGCATGATACCTCAGAATTAGCAGCAATATGAAGAAACCTGGATGATTATGAGTACCTTCTGTTAACTTGCAAACATCATTTGTTTCTTCCTCTGTGAGCTTGAAAAGGCCATCCTTCTCCAATAGATTGCGAATTATCCAGGCCCGTGCCTCTTTAAAATAAACCATGGAACAATGAGATTCCTGAAGTTATCCCCGTAAGAATAGAAATAGAACATTACCTGATGAAGGAAGGGGAATATATAGACGTTTTGTAAGTCGCCTCCGTGCTGCTTCATCCAGTTCTTGAGGTCTGTTTGTTGCTCCTGCCATCATTTTTTCTCCATGACGTCAGCCCAATCTAAGTTCCACCATTGGTCATGACCCCATATTTAACATCCACCTCATAGACTATGCAACACAACTTCAAAGCATAGCACTTTAGGCAAAGATGGATATGCAATAATGCATTTCACAAGGACAATAGAAAAGCACATACTATGTTGATGCTCAAACCTCATATACATAAATATCCTGTAATTCCTACCATGACATAAATTAATGCATATCGCACTTGATATTTTCATTTTTTTTAATGCATGAGGTACCTATAAGTAAAATTTGATCATTTCCACTGTCAAAACCTTCCATCTCGATTAGAAACTGTGTTTTCAACCTCCTACTTGACTCATGTTCACCATCTGATTTGCGCTGCAATCATGTGTAAGGCTGTTTAGGTGTCAACTGATGCAACATGTATGTGCATAACAAAAACAATTCACTGAGCAAAACCTGTGATAGTAGTGAATCGATCTCATCCACAAATATGACAGCTGGCTGACGACAACAGGCCACCCCAAATAGTGCTCGAACTAGCTTTTCACCCTCGCCAATCTGCACAGCAGGAGAATTAACAATCATTATCAATCTAAAGGTATGCCTTCACATTCTATTAGTCATAATGTATTTTTTTTTTGAAAAAAAGATTGCATAATTACTGTGCACAAAATGGGCAAACAACATAGTTTGACAGAGATTAGGATTTCTACTTTCTAGAGGAGAGGGCATATAAAGGCTGGGATGAGAGAACTAGCAAGTGAGAGATCACAAACAATTGTAGGGAGTACAAGCATGTTCCACGCTTGTACTAAATCTTGGTTCTAATCCTGATAGACTATAATGCTTTGAAAACATTAATAAAATGGATTTATTAGCATATAAACAAATGAATTTGTTTTCCGTAGCAACTTTATGATTGATTAAAGATATGCAGACCAGAAAGATGTAAAAAGCCATGACTTTATATGATACAAATGGAGTTGAAAATTAAAACAAGCAGCAGACAGACCCATTTGCTTGTCAGTGAACTTGCAGATATGTAGAAAAATGTTGCCTTGGCTTCACCAGCTATTGCTTTTCCAATCATGGTTTTGCCTGTTCCCTGTGGAAATTAATGCACTTATCTTAAAGTTGAATAAAATGGGGGAAAAGCAAAACCAGATGAGATAAATACCCACAGGAGGTCCAAACAATAGAAGACCTCTTCCAGGAGACCGACAACCGCGAAATATGTCTGGACGTAGCAGTGGCCATATCACCATTTCTGTCACGCACTTCTTTGCATGTTCCAAACCAGCTATTGCAGGTTGGCATGAATTAGCTACAAGACACAAGTTCTGAAAGTACTAGAATGCAATTATGTACCTATGTCATCCCAGCGGACATTAGGATCTTTATCCATTATTTCATTACTGACATGCTCAATTAGGCGAGGTTCCAGATTTCTCAGCTTCTCAGGAAGCTCACCATCAGGTCCACAAAGCATCTCTAAACTGATGATGGTGAAATTCATTTGTGAGATATGAACATAAATAACACCAATTATGTTGAATATTGAAAATTGATTAAGCTAAAATTAGGCGTATACAGTCTACATTGAACAGACTAGAATGATTGATGCAAAATAAGCTAAATGAACGAAACAATATTAGTAATTTGCATGCTCCTTATTGAGCACATCAGACAAACTAGAATGAATTATGCAATAAGAAACAATATTAGTAATTTTCATGCTTCTTTTAGCGCATTTCAACTATGCGCCTTCAGTTATACAGATAAACAAACATTCAAACAAATGCCAAAATTTAGACAGATGAGTAATTACGATGGATGAAAATTCAAATTCATGAGGCGGCATAATAGCAATGGCTAAGACCATTCACTCTGATTCTTACGACAATTAAACTCATTCACTCATTCAACATCCCAACAATTACTTGGTGATCAGAGTGTTTTGAGAGTGTAACAAAGTGTTTTTTGTATGGTAGATAGGGATAATAGAAAATGGAACATTCTCAGCTAGCTGTAAGTAATGTTAGAGTAGTCACTTGTGATATCAAATGACTCTACGTTGTATGAAGATCTCACTTTTGCCACTTATTGTACTAGCCCCAGTGGCAAAAACAAAATGCACAGGGCAAAAGTGAGATACGATCTTTCCTTAGGGGCAAAAAAACAACCCTGGTTTCCATGCAGATCTTAAGCTTACGATTACTGATTTAAAATGCAAATTGAAATCAATGCAACAAATCAATCATACGAAAACCAAAAATATGTTTAAAGCGCTACACATCATACTTTACAGTGGCTGTAGCAGATTGTAGCAAGAAACAGAGGGCCTCAGTGGACCTGGAACTGTACATAGAGCCACAGACAGCTGTTGTGCAGACACAACTACCCCCAGATCATGACCGTTATATCAGGGCTACACAGAGTTATTTAAAATAATGGCCTAATGGATACTCCATATGCTTGTCTCACATTGGGAGTTCAAGGTTAGCTTGCACTAGTGGTCAAGGAATTTCAAACGTGCTGTATTAATAGAAACTAGTAGTTGTTAAATTTTTCACATTTAGCAAATATCTGTTATCATACTAATGCTGCTGTATCCACTTGATCAATTCATACTCTTGTTCTGAAATTGTTAAGGGACAGGTAATATTGCCATCCAGAAATTTACCTAGTTCTTTAACACACTAGATTGACTTTAAAGCAACGTCTACAACAAGGATACCCAGCAAAAACCAATATAACAGCTCAATGGTGCAAACCAGTGTCCAAATCACCAAACGGAAGGAAGAAAGGCAATCATACTAAATATGCTCGTGATAATCTTAGTCATCTCAATTGCCCAACAAAAAACTCATTATGGCAATGAAGTCAAGAAACGTATCTCATGTACTTTGCTTCTAGTACCAATAAATCTGAGTCTTAGAAAAAAAGGAAAAGATGTACGCATGCTAAACATAAGAAAAGCAACAAGATAAATAGCTATGGAAGTGTCATGTAAATTGTTACAATAATATGAAGATAAAAGTAAATTCAAATGGTATCATATGATCAAGATAGAAATGCAGACCATTTTCTTGTTGAATCTCCCATTGAATCATCATTTTTTCCAATAACCCGTGAGGTCATATTGGAAGTAGATCCTCCATTGTTTCTGATAGGAGGAACAAAATTACCACGTAATCCACGACGAGAATTCCAGGTTGGCCTCACACCATAATTTCGATTATTTGGGTTGTAATCACATTGTGGGGATACAGAAGCACCTTGAGTACCATTATGCCCATACTTTTGCACAGAATCCATCTCCTAGAAAACAGAAGCATCAGCTAGTGAAGGTTACATTGACAAAATATTCAACATAAACCAGAATGGTATACTAAGCCCTCCTAATCAATTGCATAACAGTGTTTTCAACACTTTAACCAGAATGGCTATACTAAGCCCTCCTAATCACGATACCACAGCAAGACAGATGCCACATAGCGCACACAAATGGTTTCACCACAATGCAAATTGTGTGTTTAGCACCAAAAAATAAGTTATAATTCTCTTGGTAAAAGAGTTTTCTTGAAAAAAATATATGTTTTCAGAAGAAACACTATAAGGATCTGGAAAATTGTCGTTTTTACAAATAAAACATTCGCACAGAATATGCTGCAACACATATCATGGTTTCAAGCTATGCCATAGGTAGAACTTTATTTCTAACTTTAGCTAACTGTTACCTAATGATGCTTTCTTAGGTAATGTGTAGAATGCTCAGGACTGCAGTGCATGCAGCAGACAGAGAAAAGTAAAAAAAAAAAGAAATAAAAGAACAGTTAAATGATATGGACTTGCCATCAACCAATGATCATTAAAAAATGCACGGGACTTGACATAGTGGCAAACCGGCAATTATAAACGAGCATAACAAAGAAGCTACCCATTTTCAAAACCATGCAATACTAAAAGAATAGAAAGAGTCTTGGTACAAATAGTAAATACAGAAGTTAAATACATGCGAGCAAAACTGAACGGAAAAAACCTGAACACACCTACTATCATATGCCACTAGTGCTACGATATGTATTTTTATTGGAGGATCATAGAATAATAGAGGCACTCTAAATATTTACCAAAAATGCACAATATAGAACAAAAGCACTGAGCGTACCAACTTTGTCCTGGCGGTCATAAACTCATTGGCAGGGGCATCGGCTTCATCATTACTTAATGGAGAATTTGCACGTTCGCAGATTGGGCTTCTGAATCCTGCATGCTTTCGCTTTGCATTCTGCAACAGTCCACGGGGTCTGTCATCATCTTCAAGATCCATATAAGCAGTATGCTTGTTATCAGTATGATTTGTTCGGACTCCATTTTCGACAGCAACACTCTCTTTAGATATGTTACTCACTGATTTGAACATATTCCCGTCTGGTACACCATTTGCCTTCAGGGGCTTATGGCTACGCAATGATGTTAGTTTTCTTTGCATTACTAATTTTGAAGCCCTGATGCTAAGCTGCTCATTTTCCATATCAGCTGAGTTTTCCTCTACATGCGGACCTTCTTCAATGGTGGACTCTTGGCAATCAGTGGTCTTCTGTATTTCAGTTCATGTCACAGGAAGAGAGAAGGATAATAAAATCAGCCAGCAAACAATGACAATTTGCAAACAATTAACACTCGAAGGTGAAAGCTATGTGTTTCTTCATACGGTGCTTCAACAAAAAAAACATTAAAAAGAGTTAAATCACCTTTCAGAAATGATGTTGTAAATAAAGAATTAAGAAAAATGGGCCAATGGTTGGATGTCCCTCAAGAAGGAAGAAAATTAAGATTGAGAAGTGGGAACAATAAGGTCTTTTGAGCACATAAAGCCTAACAACATAAATTGAATTGTACCATTTGTTCAGCAGCGTGTCCTTTGGATTTCTGAAGAAGAGCTTGAAAATACTTTGAACACTTGATCTTTTCAATATTAACTTCTCCTGTCTTAGCAAAAACACAACCAACATCCTTTTCTGCAAGCTTAAACACAGCACTGAAGTTGAAAACATCTAAAGTGAGGACTGACACCAAATAGAGAAATTTGTTCAAGATAGTATGCATGAGAGCATCAGAAATAAACTTGAACGGTGCAGAATAAAGCTATATAAAAAGTAATTTGGTTTAACAGACAATTATTTGTTCTAGCAGTTACAGTGCTCAAGTAGCACCTCTACGTCCTGGGTTCGACTCCCAAGGGAGCAAATTTCAGACTTAAATAAAGAAAAAAATACCGTGGAGGCCTCCCTCACTGTTTCAGTTAAAGAAAAAGACAACTATTTGTTCAAGATTAAACCCAAGGAGCCACTCAGTTTCCATCAGTGATGGCAACTTAATTCTCCAATGCACAAAAAGAAATCACATTTCCAAAAATTTACTAGTCCTGATCCTGATAATATCTGCTACTGCTATCATCTCTACTATAAAATTATTTTGACTACTCCAAATATCAGAAGTTGGATTCAGTCTTGCAGAACTTGGTTCAATGTTGCGGAATTTTCACAATTGACACTCCTTAACTTTCATGCTTAGCCCTGACAATGATTTCTGCAACACCACAATTGTTATTTACCAGACCACAGCACATTAATAATGAAGACATGTGTATGTCCTGCAACACTTAAGGCCTCTTCGGATTGAGGGATTTTTAGAGGATTTTCAAAGGAATACTCTAGATAGGAAATATTTCCTTTCCTATCCTTCAGTTCACAGGAATCGACCCAAAGGAAAATCGGAGGAAAAATTCCTTTCCTGTGGAATCAATAGAGAAACAAAGGAAAATTTCCATCCACTCCTACCTCATTTTTTCCATTTCCTACGTTTTTCCTCTGTCTATCCGAACACATGTTTTACCAATCCTATCTACAAAATTCCTATGTTTTTCAATCGTTTGTTTTACACATGCATTCCTATCATATTCCTGTGATTTTCATATTTCTACGTTTTTACAATCCTGTGATCCGAATAAGCCCTAATCTGAATCCAACTTGTAATGGTATATAAATATGTTCATGCTTAGCACATACATGGAATGATATGAGGACCTTAAAATTGAACTGAAACACAGGCTGATGTTAACCAGTGCCGCAGTGGTAACCTGGTGATTTCTTCCTCACTTAAACAATGAGCACAAACAAAAAGGCAAAAATATTTCAGTATGCAATGTGCAACATAAGAAGAAAAATTGTTCTTGGCCCTATTTATTTAGACAAAACAATTTCTAAACTTAAGTCAAGGTCCAGTGAACCGAAGGCGAATCCTAATATAGGGAGCAGCGAATCCTAAACAGGATATGCAATTTGAATTATGTGATCCACATGTATTCAACATATACAAACCACTAATCATGGTGGAAGATAGACCATCACCTGAGTACCCTTTGCTTTGGAAAATTACTTTCCCACAATTACACATGACTTTTGGCACCACCGTGCCTGCTCTGGTCAATATTGTTTTGTTTCATAGAGCATGTATTTTGAGAAAGAAGACACTATATGCTAAAAGGAAGAGCAGCGTGTATTATTTTATTTCCATTCCAGCAAAATGTATTGTATATAGCATACTAATATTACATTAGATGGCTTAAAGTATTTAGAAACAAAAAAAAAAGCTCCGGAGAACCACCCAACACAAACAGCGGAGGCACTCGTGCTTAGCTTGACTGTTTGTGCACACAGTACCAGTTCATCTTAGTCACGGAAATTCTCCAAAACCCACAGATTTCTAGAGCTATATAAGAATATCAACTAATTGGTCAATATATTTGCACAATCTGAACAATAGCGAAAGCAAATCCATCCAAACCGCTCCCGTTTCCCTCCCCCCCCCCCCCCTCTTCCCCTGAATCGAATCGAGGAGTCCCTCGTAAATACAACGAGCCGTCTCAACGCATGATTTTTGGGCGAAAATGCGGGAGAACGCGCGGGGTGGCGGGGGGTTGGTAATAGGGTTTTGTACCTGTCTGACTTCCCGGCGCGGGCGCGGATGGCGGCGGCGACGCTGGATGACGCCGCCGCGCGGATGGGCGCGACGAAGCTGGCCTCGTGACCCACCGCGCCGCTGTCGCTGGAGAGGGCCTGGGAGTCGAGGAAGCCGAGGAGGCGGAGCGCGAGCACCTGCGCCCCCGCGGGGTCCTTGCCCTCCAGCGCGACGTCCGCGCCGAACTGGAGGGAGTGGAGCCGCCGCAGCCTCTCGTCCGCCTCCTTCCTCCAGTTCGTCGGCTCCCCGGAGCCCGCGCCGCCGCCGCCGCCGGCGGTAGCGTGAGACTGCTCCGCCATTTCGCGTGTTTTTCTCTTTCTTTTTCTTCTTTTTTTCCTTTCGCCGCCTGTGCTGGTTTCCCTCCCGCATCTGAGGAGGGGGGGGGGGGGGGGGGGGGTGTTTAGAGCTGGGCTTTCTAAGTGGTAGTCATGGTTATTGGGCTTTCTATGTGGTCCGGCCCATTACAAATTTACAGTTATATCCAACAAAAGGAATAAGTCCACTCGCCATCGCTCAACTTTACGTCGAGTCTGTAAGACATCCCTAATCCCCAATACCAAAAATGTCGACCCCTTAAGTATTCGAAACTATGCAAAGTAGGTCCCTTGGCAGTATAGATCATATTTTTCCCGGTTTTCGCTGATGTGGCATATGACGGGGCCCACTTATCAGTGACCCTTACCTCTCTTCACCTATCTCTCTATCTCCCTCCCATATGTCTTCATCTCACCAGGACAACGGCTAGTGGTGTATAGTGAAGAGCGGCTGTCGTCCGGCAGTCGATGATGGGCGGCGGCAGCATCTCGGTGACGTGCTGCATGATCCTGCAGGAGGAGGAGAAGAAGACGCGTCACATGACTATAGGGGCTCGACTCGACTCGCTACCAACGAGGCCGTGGCGCGCATCCTCCATGCCTCCCTCGGCACCAAGTGAGATGCTCTAGTCCCCGGATGGTGAAGCCACCATTAGTAACCCGGCGAGGCCATGGCCCGCATCCTCCGTGCCTTCCTCGGCACCAAGGGAGATGCTCCACTCGTAGTGGATGGCGGCGTGGCGGGAGAGTCAGAGGCGAGCTCCTTGCGGATGTCGACCTTGCTGTTGTAGAGTCCCCGGCCGTCAAGGAGGTCGGTGATGCGGAAGGACGCGAGGAAGGGGGCAGGCGGACAATGTGCTAAGGAGGACGATGGGTGTCGTCTTCCTTACCGTCCCTCGCCGGTCTCTAGGGTCGCCGCCGCTCCGCCTCGAGGGCTATCCACCGCTACACGTTGGGGCCGCACACGCAGGGATCGCCCGGCTGACACACCGTCGCTTCGCCTTGAGGACAGGTCGCCGCCGCTCCGCCTCGAGCCTAGGTCACCGTCGCTTCGCCACGAGGCCGAGCCGCCGTCGTTTCTCGAGGGTTGTCTGCCCCTACACGTTGGGGCCGCACACGCCGGGACCGCCCAGCCGACACGCCATCGCTTCGCCTCAAGTCTGGGTTGTCGCCGCTCCGCCTTGAGTCCAGGTCGCTGCCGCTTCGCCACGAGGTCAGGCCACCGCATGCGTCGGGACTGCCTCGAGGTGACGAATTTGCCGCTGGCGATGGAGCCATCATTAACCTCCGTGTGAGCGCCGCTGCTGTCATCGCCGTCGTCCGAGAGCTAGCCGGAAAACAACAAGAGAGCTCACTCCATTTGAAAATATGCTGACAAGTAGGCCCTGGCATATGCCATGTTAGCGAAAACCAAGAAAAATATGACTTATACTGCCAAGGGACCTACTTTGCACGGTTTTGAATACTTAAGGGGTCGATATTTTTAGTATTGGGGATTAAGGACGTTATATAGACTCGACATAAAGTTGAGGGATGGCAGGTGAACTTATTCCCAAAAAAACACTTTATTTTACAATTTACAAATACTCAATAGAACTTTCAAAGGAAAAAATACATACTTTTTTAAAAAACAAAATATAACGATACCATTGATTTTAGTGTAAGTGGTAGTTTTGTTGGTTTTGGGACCAACATATGCTTTCCTAATTCCGTGCATTTTTAAATACCTATTAATATTAGCAAAAATGTCCATGCGTTGCAATGGATGAAGGCAAACATATTAAACCACATGTTATCTTAGTTTTTTACAACAATAATGACAATCACATGAGGTAGCTTATCATTGTAAAGATGCAACTTTGATAAGATCCATCTCCACCATAAAGGTAAAGTGGATGATCAAGTTGTACCGGAAATGAGCCAAAAATATCATATGAAATTATGAACTATGCATGAGCAGTCAATTATCTGTAAAAATAATTTATAGTTATGGCTTTTAGATGGACTCCTTGAGCAACTTCTCCATGAGCGGTTTCTAGAAGTCGCATTACACTATCTGGGTCCCATAGCCACCTTAAACTCAGCATAGACGTAGCCCATATGGATCAATACATTGGCTTGCCCTTCACGCCTAGCTAGTGCACCACGCTGAGACATCGATCGATCGAAGCTACGCCGCTCACCGGCCGACGGACCGCCTCCACCGACCCCACCTGCCTGCAGATTCCTCCCCATATATAGTCGCAACCGTGCCTTCCATGCCCAAGCCAAACACAAGCCTCCACCGCCTTTGATGGAAACTTCCCTGTTGGCCCCGATCCGTAGTGGTTGATGACGAGGGCGCCCGAGGAAGCCACCGTCGGACCTCCCCTCCGTTGTCTCCTCACAAAGCAGCATGCACCAGTCGAGAGCTCTCTTGCCGCCGCACGTCGCTGCACCTAGGCTGTGCGTCATGCCCCTGCCCGTTGCGTCCAAATCACCTCAGCCCAAGAAATCAATGATCGATCTCTTCTTTTTTTTCTTTTGTAATACTGATTTTGTTTGGAGTGATTAGAGTCCGATTCATCAACAAATAACTCCTCCTCTTTTCCTCTTCATGTTCGACATGGCTTCCTTCCTGCTCATCAACTCCGATTCCAACTCATGGAGGCGGGGTAGAGGTGGAAGACGAGGGGGAGGAGCCAAGGAGTAGGGATCTAGTCGTTGGATTTGTTGGACGAAGGGTCATGACCATTGGATTGACGGACGAGAAAAACACTATCAATGTTTTAAGTAGGTAAAGATATTGAAATTGGCAAGGCAACGAAAAGTGTTGTTTTGCAAAAAAAAAGAATTTACTCTATCTGTTTCATATTATAAGATGTTTTTTAAAACCAAACTTTCTAAATTTTGACCATGTTTATATAAAAATGTAGCATCTTCAACACCAAATTAGTTTCATTAAATGTAACATTGAGTATATTTGATACTATATTTGCTTTGTGAGTAAATTGCATTCACAGTGCATCAACTTGACATGTGGGTACAATTTGATGCAAGAACTTGAGAAATGAGCATCCCAGTGCAACAACTTGGTAGATGGGTGCAATTTAGTATAAAAACTTTACAAGTAAGTGTACGAGTGCAACAACTTATAAGGTGGATGCGATTTTGGTGATGCGACAACTTAATTATTCTAAGTATTTTATAAAACAGATTCAATTTTTAAGTACTTATTTAAACTTTACTGCGTAGAAAATATTATATTTCGGTTGAGATTTGAGAAGGTGAAAGAAAAAAATCTAAACCGATGGTGCAAATTGGATGTGCAATGTAATAATATCCGTAGGATTGCTATGTGATGGCATATTGACATTGTGAAAAAAACTCACCTACCACTAGTTAACCAAAACATCACATATTTAGCTAAGTTGTTGTACCAAAATACTAAATTATTAAGTTCTTATAATAAAACGCACTCATTTACCAAGTTGTTGAACTCGATCATACAATTCTTAAGTTCTTATACTATATTGCACCCACCCGCTAAGTTATTATACCGTCGGTGTAATTTACTCTTTGTGTTTTTCATTGTTCCTATATATACAACTTTGACTTTACCGTGTTTATAAAGATACGGCTAGTTCCACTTTTTTTATTGTAAAATCTGTTACATTTCAGTACATCGGGTGTTGAGATCAAATTTTACACTATTTTTGTACTTACCATAGAATGCCTGTATATACAATAATATTTTGGTCACGTTCGTTTCAAAAAAAAAATTTTGGTCACCAATAAACACCATGCACTACATGATCCCTACTCTCTAGTTTTCCAACATGACACGTATGTCTCATGGAAATGGATCAGGCTATAGGCTTTGCATGACATATGAAATACATGTAGCTTTGGTTGGCGTACGTTCTGACCTGACCGTGTTCGTGCAGTAGTAGCCTGACCTGACCGACGCTCTGGCCACTTTGATCGATTGGCCTGGCTCACAGGCTCAGGGTTAAACAATTCCAACGCCAGGCAACGGTGAGTGAGAAGACAGTAGAGTAAAACGTGATGTGAGTGCTTCGCCAATGAAAATGAGGATCAGTTGAATTCAGATGCCGGCCGTTTGCTTCGACATGCATCTCATTTAATTTTTCTTGGAGAAAATTGTAGGATTGAAGACCAAACAAACCTATCATAGAAAAGATAAATGATAGGAAAATAAAAATCAAAATTTTTAACGAAAATAAAAGTTTACCCTCTAACCTGATGAAATCGCATCGGTCAGACCACCGTGTCGCCGTCGGTCAGAGTGCCGCTAGCCTACCGGTCAGACCGTCGAGAACCAGAGAAAACACGTATCGACGGACTCTTGAAAATAGATCAACTTTATTACATCAATATGTGTTTACAAAATACATCTAAAACACTTCTCTCTCGACTCTTGAACTAGATTGAAGTTTAGAAACAAACCCTAACCTTTCTCTAAAAAAGTCGACCTCCTTTTAGTCTCAACTTCTCATCTATTTATACCTGAAATTTCATACTCAAAGTAGAAATAGAACTCCTGGCTCCACTGGGACTCAAACCCTCACTTTCCAAATCAAATTATAATTTATCAAATTATAATTCTCTCTCTTAAAACCGGCCCCAGAAAGTCCCACCGAGTCAGACACCCTCTGTGGTCGCCAATCCGTATGATGTCCCGCTCGGTCTCCTCGCGTGTGCCGTACAGAAATCCTCTTCGCATCCACACGGACTCTACCTGCTGCTCCCTTCCTTGCGTGAGCCGATTCCAGCTGTTGCCTCACATGGGTTGCTCGGCCTGCCAACCAACCGAGCCAGCTAGCCAGCTGCTGCTGCTTGCCTCTGCTAGCCAAGCATCACACATGTACAACATACGTACATGCATGTGCCACTGTAACCTGAAGTACTGTAGCATCACATACTCTACTCAGTTCCTTTCAATTTCCTTTACGAACACTGATGCTTGCACGCACACCTCGTGAAGCCTATAACGAAAATCTCTCCCATATGGTGTTCATCTACCGTGTGTCATCTCGTATCCAACTTCGTCACCTGACATTCTTGACCATTTGAACTTCAACTCCTCCCTGAATCTAGTCTCGATTCCATTGTTGACTAAAGTTGACCTATAAGAATCCTGACTCTAGTCACCTTCTCACATGGTATCCTGACCGCACCAGACCTCTGCTACTCCCTGAACATAGTCTCGGTTCTCATCATTGATCAAGGCTGACCTCAAGTCACCTGCACACAATCAGACAAAACAACCGTTCCTAGGTACAGATATCACAACCTAACCCACATTAGTCACACGCACTCACACCAATATCCACATATCTTTTCAAACCAATTTTATTTAATAAATCATTTGTAAAGCCAATTTATTCATCACAAAATAAATCATGACAATGATTTCACAATAATTCTGTCATATAAGTTAACACTTGTAATACAATACTACCTTCATTCTAAAATAACTTTATTTTAAAAAAAATGAACATATTAGCAATACACACATATGATCCCAATAACCCTGCATGCATATATAGAATAAAAGAAAAGTTGAGGCAGATGGAGATGAAAAGATGTGAGGGCATAAGGCAAGGTATCTACATCTAACTAATTAGATGAGTACCATCTTATTACAAATACATTTTTCTTAAGATACAGAGCCCATGCGTTGCAACGAAAACAAATTGAGTTTTTAACTTATTAAATCAATTAATAAGTACTTATTTAGTCTAAGTAATACTATGATTTTTCTTATTGGACAAGTAGGTAATTTTAAAATTTTAAAATTTGGAAAAGTCAATAGTGAAATGTGTGGATAACTTGTTGATAGATTGTGGAACCCAGATGTTAGTGATAGAGGTGAGGTGAGAATGGACACCATCACTACTAATATTTTAAATAGTTGAGTCGTAGAAATATAATTATTTTGGGAGACAATTCTGGCCCAAATAATCCCTTGCCCAATGCCACCATTCATCAGTGCTTCAGCCTTTTCTTGCACACCGGTGTCATTAAAAAATATCTGTAATACTGCTTCTTTGTTTAGATCCATCTATTTTTCTCGCAAAGCTAGGTAGCCATGTGCAAGAACTTTACTACACACCATGTGCAAGAACCGCGTAGGTACAGTAAAATCATGTGATATTTTATTTTTCTCAATGCCCCTTCAATCACTGGCTTAGATATGACAAGCATATATGAAGTGATCAAAGCACACGAAGGTAGTGTTGAAATGTTGTTGTTACAAGCGCACATCACCACTCACCAGTAGAGATATAATATTTTTATAGACATATATAATTTATTCAGAAATAGAAGTGAAAGGTATTGGAAAAACTAATACTCCTGCGAAGTAACATGTGTAGGACACTCGGAGGCAGTTGGAGTGAATCTTGGATAATTTAGGAATCAGGCCAACCAACCATGAGCATCTCACCCTTGAACCTGTAGAACAAAATTTTTTATCCGTAAATATGGCATTCGAGCGCTAGGGCACAAGGTGTGGAGCCGTGGAGGGGCATGAAAGCAGAATCACTAAAAAGCGATCGGCCGCACGCTCTCCCCTCTCCCGCGGCACAGCCACGTGGCGCGCACGAAGGGGGGGACGTCGGGAGGGCACGGGAGGGGTGGCACATGGCGGTTTTCTTCGGTTTATTTCCTTTTTTCTTGGTTTTTTCTGGTTCTTGGTCAGTTTTTTTTCTCTTCTTTATATGTATGTATACAAACTTTGTATATGTGTTTTTTTGTTTTTCTAATTTTTTTGTCTTTTTTTAATATATATGATGTGTATATATTTTTTATATATATACATATACAAAGTTTGTATACGTATACATACGTATATAAACTTTGTATATACGTATATATTTTTTTATACATCAAAAGTTTATACGTATAAATTTTTATATAAATATATATTACATATATACGTATGTATATATTTTATATACATGTATACAAAGTTTATATGTATGTATATAACATACGTATATACGTATAGAGAGGAGGGAGGAGAGAGGGGAAATCCACCGAGCATAAAAACCCGCATGAAAGCCTGTCAGGGCCTGTTTAGCAGCTCACCCATGTCCCGACCCAAACAAGGCCGAAGGAGAGCAACATAAAAAGCAGCAAGTGTTGCACTTCTGGGGGATCAAACATTTTGAACCCGTGGTGGCGACGAATTGTTCTTGGCTTGGAACTTGTCGATTTTTTTCTTCCTCCCTACTTTTGTTATTAGCTTCTATCCCCTATTCACTCTAATTTCTACCACAAAGCTTGAGTTGCACTACGACAATTACGTCTCAAACCCACCACAACCTCCATTGCTTGTACTGGATATTGTTTATTGAGATTTGGGTATTGGGTTGCTAACAATCTGGTATTAGGGTTGTAGATTCGTGGGATTTCTAGTATGCAGCAACATCCCATGCAAGTGGCCATTAGATTTGAGCAAGGGTGGTGCTCATGACACTAATGCCCACAACTTGTTCGATGAAATGCCAGCCAACAAGATGTGTCCAAGGAAGATCTAAGGATATCTTAGCCCGTCCCCATCAATTCTACCATGAGCAAAGAGGAGAAATGGTTGGATAAAGCTCTGGATCGGATATTGGAGAAGCTTGAACAAATGGAGGCTAAGCGTAGGCTAAATGAGACACTTGATCGTGTTTTGGAGAAGTTAGACGAGATAGAAGTTAATATGCGCAAGTCCTTCGAGCAGACAACTACCATCATCAAGGCGACCACTACGATCCTTTGGGCTCAATCTCCACCATCTATGACATCGTCTTGTCCAATGCCCACTAAGTGCTCGATGGTGTGCCCTAACAACGACGTCACTTGGGTGTCGGCGAGTTCAAGACACAGCGATGAGGAGACTGCTCCAAAGGTTCCCCGAGAGCCAGGAGACAACGAGGACAAAGGACCAAGCTCCCTACATTGTCACCATGGGCCTTCCCAATTTCATGTCCACCAAGTGTTTGATGGTATGTGCCAGCTCCGATGCCAAGCCCAACCTCACTAGGACTGCTGTGGTTACTTGCTCCACCCTTGCATGTTCTCAATGGAGTTGGTATCTACTGATGGCACAACTAGCAGAATCAACATTGACACCCCTAACTGTTCCAAGGAGACGCACGCCAAGTGTTCGTTGTTGGGTCTCGACGTCAAGGGGGGCACCGATCAAGCCATGGTTGCGTTCTTGGTCAAGATGTGCGTGTCCGAGAATGTTCCAGCATCTGATACATCAGTTGAAGAATTCTCACCAAGGTTGTTCACTCAAATAGATTTATTTACATTGGTGCCCACAAGGGGTTTGATTATGGGCCTTCATGTCAATACAAACGCTTACCATGCTGTGGTGGTGTTCTATCCAATGGTTAACCCTCTGTATCTCATCACAACATCCATTGAGCCATCACCAGTAATGGGACTGAAGCTTGATGCCATCATCAACATGGAAAATGAGGTGCCTGATGGGTGTTCGATGAAATGCCTCATAGATGACAAGAAGCTGCTGATGAAGAACCCCAATATGAACCCATAGCCACCTCCTTGGTCAGGTGGGGTGATTAGAGGAGGGAGTTAAGGCCTTCGCCATGTTTAGGATTGAATTTGTATTGGGCAAGAGTACATTTGATGCTGCCATGGCCTCAACCTCATGAGAATGGCATTGTGCACTTCTTGATCAATGCACATGCACTTGTCAAATTAGCGAGAACGACTATGGTTGAAGCGGAGAAAGATGAAATATTATCAGTTGCTAAGCTATCTGGGGTTTTCTCATGTTTTGTGGCAATATTGAGCAGTACAAGAATAGTTTGTGGCCTATTCTTGTTGGAATGAAGTTATCTGCTCATTCGACAAAGAAGTTTTAATAGTTTGTGGCCTATTCTTGTTGGAATGAAGTTATCTGCTCATTCGACAAAGAAGTTTTTACTATCTTCAAGGTGAAACATCAAACCTATTGTTGGTATTGCTGAATGATTTCGCTCCTAAAGATTGTCCTATGGTTTTGCTGGAAAAAAAATCAAACCTATTGTTGGTATTGCTAAATGATTTCGCTCCTAAAGATTGTCCTATGGTTTTGCTGGAAAAAAAATCTAGGTGGACTTGGTCATAGCTATCATTGTTTGCTTCATGTGAAATTATCTGGGCTCAAGGTGGGCAAGCAATCCATATTGATGGAACCATTTAATCTCAAACCGGTCTATTAGTGGAATTAATGTGGGATCCAGTACTGACAGGTGACAAGGTTAACCAATGGTATTGGTTCATGAACAAGAAGTGCTATGATATTTTAGGACTTCTATTATTGATGGATGGAACAGAGAAGGCTATCAGATATGAAATTCTTCATCTGATTACAGAGCAAGTTCTCAATTCACCAAGGAAGACAGCTTTCACATCACCTATTACTTTTATGTTAGGAGGTAACAGTTTCTTGCTTTTACACAAATCAGCTGTGGGAAATTACTTTAGATAGTGGGTGTTTCTTGATCATTACATCAGATTGAGATCCCTAGCTAGACAGGGTGGACATGAGTCTAGATGAGTTTTTTGCAGCGTAGAGGACAGTTCGGGCAATATTACAAACTCCTGAACAACAATTCAACTACACACCATGTCAAAATTTTGCATTGGCCATGGGATCCAGATGGTGCTGAGTTTTTTCATACTTATTCGTCGTCGGCTTGCGGACAAGCCGAATTTTAAGTGAGATGAATTGTCAGGAACTTGGGTCGGCTGCACAATGGGCCAGTTCAGCAGCTCACCCATGCCCCGGCGCAAACAAGCCCAAGGGAGAGCAACATAAAAAGCAGCAAGTGCGACACTTCCAGGGGATCGAACATTTTGAACCCGCAATAACAGCGGTGGTGACCTGTTCCTGGCTTGGAACTTGTCGATCTTCTTCTTCCTCCCTACTTCTGCTAGTAGCTTGTATTCCTTATTCACTCTAATTTCTCCCACAAAGCTTGAGTTATACCAAGACAATTACAGCTCAAACCCACCACAACCACAATTGCTTGTACTGGATATTGGTTTATTGGTTTATTGAGATTTGGGTATTGGGTTGCTAACAAAGCCATGACCATGGCTCAAGGTATAAGGGCAAAATGAACTCCTCACCAGGTGTTGAAGAGAGACACAGTGGCCATAGACATAGAGCACACGCTTTGTGATTGTGTACGTGCTCCTCGCAGCCAATGAATCCCACACGCAACCGTGTGTTGGCCTCAATGAAGATGTCATGATCAAAGGCGCGCAGATGCTGTTACACATATATGATTTGCTAAGAATGAACTGCAAGCGACCAAAACGGATCCGGATTTAGTGTCCAACGAACATCATGCATCTTACATCGGTCTAATTCAAGTTTAGAATACAACATGAACTCGAAGCTAGCGCTTAATTTCTGGAATAACTGATGAATGCATACAATACAATTATATTGATATCCATGAAATCATCATGCGAGATGTACAACAAACAAGCAATGCTGTTAGCAAATGGACATTTTCTTTTTAGCCTTCCTAACCGAGATTTGAATCATGGATTCGAGTATCTAAAAGAATTCAAATGAAAAAAATAGTTAACTACAAAATCATAGTTCTTGTCGAGAGCTACAATTTTCATATAAACTTTGTCACAATCCAAGTTCGTATTAAAAAGTTAAGTTCATATATTCGAAATCAACACTAACATGGTCAGGGTTATTGGTGCCAGGTCATAGGAATACCCGGCATGGGTCAGTGCTGGGTTTTTTTATGACCCGGTACTGATGACTTTTCTCGATACCAGCCCAATGCGGTTCAATCGGCTTAAATCGACACTGATTGGTTAGTCAATAGTGTTGGGTATTCTTATAAACTGGCATTAATTATACACTAAACAATCAGGGCTCGTTGTTAATACGAACCGGCCCGGCACTGATATCTTCTCATCGGTGCCGAGTCTTGTCTCTGTGTAGCGCGAGAGTGTTTGTGTAGCGAGAAACTATCATCAGTGTCAGGTTTTGTTGAACCGGCATTGGTGATGGTGGCGCTGATTTGCTGTTATGTATAAGGGTCTGGGGGTGTGGTCCCAATGCATTTTGTACAGTAACTGCTCAAGTATACATGTAATACCAATGAAGGCGGAGGCAGTCAGCACAGTCCACCTCCGATGCAGACTAGAATCCCATTCCAGGCTTAAATAGGACATTTCTTTGCAGCTAGCGATAAGTACGCACTACACCAGAACCCTACATCTGTGACGGCATACCAGTGACGGGCCTATGGATTGGTCACAGATGACCGTCACCTTTGACGGGTCCTTATGTTTGCCGTCATCGGTGAGACATCCGGCTGCGGCCCGTCACAGGTATGACCTCACCTGTGACGGCTTGGAACCGTAAGCCGTCACAGAAATACCAGTGACGGCTTCTAACTCCCTGGCCGTCACAGGTATCACCCCACCTGTGACGGCCAGAGAGTTAGAACCCGTTAAAGGTAATTGGCCGATATCTTTGACGGGCTGTATTTATTTAACCCGTTTGAGGTGAGTTGGATCTCTATAAATACCACCTAACTGCCAACTGCTTTCCATCCCGACCAGTGCACTGTTCACAATTCGGTTGGGAGGGTAAGGGGGCGAATTTGTGCTGAAATTAAAGGTAAAAAAATACATTATTCTCCCTTCATTCCCAATTGATCATCATATAGTTTTTTTCCTATGTCGTTGATTGCAGATGAATCGTAGTTGGATGTACCATGTTCATCGTTCGTCTAAAGAGTATAGGAAGGGGGTCACTGAATTCGTCACATTTGCGGACAATGACAGAAAAAGCAGGATGGCCATGCACATATTGTGTCCATGTAACGACTGTAAGAATGAACAGATGTTCCATGATAGTTCAGATGTGCATTCTCATTTGATAAGGAGAGGTTTCATGGAAAATATACATGTTGGAGCAAGCATGGAGAGCAAGAGGCACCTGATGTCGCAGTTGAAGAAGGCCCGGATCAGGATGTAGTGAACGCCGCTGCAACTCGAGAAGGCATGTTTGTACCTTCTCCGTTAGGCGGAGAGACCATAGATTTGGAACTCAAAGTTTGTCTGAAATGTTGCATGACGTTGAAGACGCAGATGACAACGACAGAGATTTTGAGAAGTTTAGTAAGTTGGTGGAAGAATGTCATATGCCTTTGTATGATGGATGTAAGTCGAAGCACAGCAAATTGTCATGCGTGTTGGAACTCATGAAGCTTAAGGCAAGTAATGGTTGGTCCGACAAGAGTTTTACAGAACTTCTTGAGCTGTTAAAGGACCTGTTGCCAGAGGGGAACAAATTACCGCATACGACATATGAAGCAAAGCAAGTCTTATGTCCGTTGGGCCTGGAGGTGAGAAGAATTCATGCTTGTCGAAACGACTGCATTTTGTATTACAAGCAATACGCTGACTTGGATGTTTGCCCTGTCTGTGGGGCTTCTAGATACAAACGAACAATAAGTGAAGGTGAAGGAAGTAAGTCAAAGAGGGGAGGCCCCGCAAAGGTGGTGTGGTATCTCCCAATTGCGGAACGCATGAAAAGAATTTTTGCGAATCCAGAACAAGCTAAGCTAGTGCGTTGGCATGCCGAAGAACGGAAAGTCGATAGTAAGCTTAGGCACCCGGCAGATTCAGTACAGTGGCGGACAATCGATAGGATTTACCGTGAATTCTCAAATGACCCAAGAAACATGCGTTTTGCCATGTGTACGGACGGCATTAATCCATTTGGTGATTTGAGCAGTCGTCATAGTACATGGCCAGTTCTTCTTGTGAACTATAACCTTCCTCCCTGGTTGTGCTTCAAAAGAAAGTACATTATGCTTGCCATGCTAATTCAAGGACCGAGACAACCTGGCAATGATATCGATGTGTTCCTTGAACCGATAATCGATGACTTTGAGAGGCTGTGGAATGAGGGCACACGAACATGGGATGCATATGCACGAGAGTATTTCAACCTCCGTGCGATGTTGTTTTGTACCATCAACGATTATCCGGCCCTTGGCAACCTTTCTGGCCAAACTGTCAAAGGGAGATGGGCATGTTCGAAGTGTATGGAGGAAACAAGGAGCAAATGGTTGAAGCATTCACGCAAGATGGTCTACATGGGTCACAGGAGATTTCTCCCAAGGTATCACCCTTATAGGAATATGACAAAGAATTTCAATGGACACAGAGATACAGCTAGCCCCCCGACAGAGCTAACAGGGACAGAGGTGCACAACTTAGTGATGGGAATAACCAACGAGTTTGGAAAAATGAGGAAAGATGGAAAGACAAAAGAGAAAAGCATGTGGAAGAAGAAATCAATATTTTGGAGACTACCATACTGGAAGGATCTTGAGGTTCGTCACTGCATAGATTTGATGCATATTGAGAAGAATGTATGCGAGAGTTTAATGGGATTACTGCTTAACCCTGGTAGTACAAAGGATGGTCTCAACGCCCGGCGAGATCTGGAAGACATGGGTGTTCGTTCAGAGCTACATCCCATAACCACGGAGTCGGGCAGTGTGTACCTTCCTCCAGCATGCTACACTCTCTCGAAAGATGAGAAGATGGATTTGCTGACATGTCTGAGTGGTATAAAGGTTCCATCTGGGTACTCATCAAGAATTAGTAAGTTCGTTTCAGTGGAAGACCTTAAATTGATAGGGATGAAGTCGCACGATTGCCACGTCCTTATCACACAGCTGTTGCCTGTTGCAATAAGGAATATTTTGCCTCCTAAGGTGCGACACACGATAATGCGATTGTGCTCCTTCTTCCATGCAATTGGCCAGAAGATCATTGATCCCGAGGGACTAGATGAACTACAGGCAGAAATTGTCAGAACCATATGTCATCTTGAGATGTACTTTCCTCCTACTTTCTTTGATATAATGGAACATCTTCCCGTGCACCTTGTTAGACAAACAAAGTGCTGTGGTCCTGCTTTCATGACGCAGATGTATCCTTGCGAAAGGTACATGGGGATCCTGAAGGGTTTCGTACGGAACCGATCCCACCCCGAGGGGAGCATCATTGAGAGTTACACCACCGAAGAGGTCATCGAGTTTTGTGTTGACTATATGTCAGAAACCTCTTCAGTTGGATTACCACGATCTCATCACGAAGGAAGGCTTGATGGTGTGGGCACTGTTGGAAGGAAAATTGTAAGGATGGATCGTAAGGTGTATGATAAAGCTCATTTCACGGTACTCCAGCATATGACCGAGGTAGTGCCGTACTTTGATGAACACCTACGATTTCTCCGACAGGACAACCCAGGGCGATCAGAGAGTTGGGTTAGAAAAAAGCACATGTCTTCTTTCAACGAGTGGTTCAAGAACCGAATTGCCAACATGCCGAACTTGTCAAGTGAAACACTGCAGTGGTTGTCACAGGGTCCTGAATGGAGTGCTACCACCTGGCAAGGATATGACATAAATGGGTACACCTTTCACACGATCAAGCAAGACAACAAATGCACAGTTCAGAACAGTGGGTTACGCATTGAGGCCGCTAGCGACGGTGGTCGGCGTGATCAGTACTATGGCAGAGTTGAGCAAATATTGGAGCTGGATTACTTGAAGTTCAAAGTGCCATTGTTTCGTTGTCGATGGGTCGATCTTCGTAATGTAAAAGTTGATAATGAAGGTTTCACCATTGTCAATCTGGCTAACAACGCGTACAAGGATGAACCGTTCGTTCTCGCCAAACAAGTTGTTCAAGTATTCTACATAATTGACCCGTGTAACAAGAAACTGCATGTAGTTCGTGAAGGGAAAAGGAGAATTGTTGGATTGGACAACATTTCAGACGAAGATGATTACAACCAGCACGTGCACGGCATAGGTCAGGAAATACCTATAGAATTGGAGGAAGAAGAAGATGAGGTTCAACATGCACGCGTCGACCACGAGGAAGGATTATTTTTGTAATTTATGTCCATTTTGTCTAGTATATGTATGACTCTAATATGTTTGCAATGATCATTAGTGTATTGCTTACGAAATAGTTCATGTAAGTCAAATGAAATATTAAGCACAATAACTACTATAAGTGAAATAAAATAATTAAGTAAAATAAAATAATGAGGTAAGTAAAATATGGTGAAGAAATACTGGAGTCAAAAGGTCAAATCCAGTCAACCTCATCAATGATGGGCTCTAACTTAGATTTAGTTGGGGGCCGTCACAGGTATCATCACCTGTGACGGCCGTTTAGTTGGAGCCCGTCATATGTGTCATAACCTGTGACGGCCGTTTAGTTGGAGCCCGTCACAGGTGTCATAACCTGTGACGGCCGTTTAGTTGGAGCCCGTCACAGGTGTCATAACCTGTGACGGCCGTTTAGTTGGAGCCCGTCACAGGTGTGGTTGACTAGGGTAACATTAGTGCCTTTTCTAGATCCAGATCCACTTTACACACCACATTACACGTCCTCCACCGCCGCCACTGAACTCGTCCTGCACTGCCCTCGCCCTCCTCCCCCGCCGCCGACCACCTCCCCCGCCGCCGAACTCGTCCTCCACCGCCGCCGCCGCCACTGAACTCGTCGTCCACTGCCCTCGCCCTCCTCCACCGCCACCGACCTCCTCCACCGCCGCCAAACTCATCCTCCACCGCCGCCGCTGCCACTAAACTCGTCGTCCACTGCCCTCGCCCTCCTCCACCACCGCCGCCGGACTCGTCCTCCACCGCCGCCGCTGAAGAAGCCCTTCACCGCCCTCGCCCTCCTCCACCGCCGCCGACCTCCTCCTTTGTGCTGCCCGGAGAAGAAGCCCTCCCCCCCCATCAGCTCGACGCCGTGAGGGTATCCCCCTCCTCCTTGCCAAGCTACACCACCCTCTTCCCCTTTGCTACACAGTGAGAACTCGTCTTCCCCTTTCATCCATTTTTTTTAGGGTTATTGTATATTTATAATTTGGCTCAAATCTGTGATGTGGTAGTTTTTGAGATTGGATTAGGTACTCACGTATTTGATGGTTGTTCAAATGGTTTATATAGAACTTGTTCAGATTTACATAGGGTTCTTGCATGTATGTTCATTTAGGGTTTAAGTAAATTGGTACCAAATTGGTACCAAAATAATATATATATAGTATGTCTGTCACCTGCATACATGTAGTTCGCATATATATTTCACATCCCTCATATATATAATAGTGCAAAGTGTATTGAAATTAGTGAAATTAGTGAAATGATAGGAAATTTATAAGCGTATTCAAATTATTTAGTCGATTACAACGCCCGGCGCATCCCCGTCCTCAACGACGCCTGCGAGGATACAGGTAGAAGCAGACCCAGCCATGGTTTCCGCAGGTCATCCGTCGACGACGGCAGCCGAAGACCCCGAACCTCGTGGTAATTTGTATGATACCTTTTTAATAGATGACAACAAAATTTGTACCTACCACCCCTTAGCAAATGCTCCTTCTGTCTTAGCTGCAGAAGTGCCTCAAGAACAACAACCGTCGCCTTCGGCCGGGACAAGTGCATCTAGGTCAAGTAGAAATCCCCGGACACAAAATAGATGGCCGACCACAGTGCAGGTTATAAGAGAGGTTGACGCAAGTGGTAGGCCCACGGCGCCGAGGACTGTCATAGGAAGATGGTCTAACTGCTGCGGGCTGGCAGCACGTGAGAATTTCGGCATCCTCCACAAAAACATCGGAGGGGTCCCAGAAGCTGAGATGGAGCGAGCTTGGACGGCTATGGAGAAATGGTTCACATTTTCGGATGAAGCAAAGGAAAGGCTTAAGCGGAAGACATTCCATAAGATGGGTAAAGCATGGAAGAATTGGAAGTGGAAACTCTTCACGGAGTATGTCATCCCACCCGGCAATCGTACTCCATTCATTGAGTACCCTCAAATAACGGAGACGGTGTGGGAGCGATTTTGCGAGATGAAGAACAGCGAAGATTTTAGGCTGCCAAGCGAGGCACATCGCCTACTGCAAAAGCGGAATGAGCACCCGTATCGACTGGGCACAGCTGGGTACATCGGCAAGGAGCAAATATGGGCCGGCCCAAGAGGATGCAGCCACTGCAGCAGCGAATGTCCCTGCCCCATTCGCCGACATCCCTGAACGAAGAGCTCGCAACTGGGCGAGGGCTAGGGGTAAGGTCAACCCTGACGGCTCCATCACATTTGACAATCAAAGTGACGCCAACGTCTATCAGGAGCTGGTGAGTTCGCTAATTAACCTCATTAATTTCCATTCATATTAAGCAAAAGATTTGTAACAAGAATCCTATTTTTTATAGTTAGGGTTGGTTGTCGAACAAGCTTCGCAGAGCGAGGTCGAGTCCGCGCCGAAGAGACGCGAAGATGACATCCTCACGAAGGCGCTCGGAACCAAAGAACATCCTGGTCGGACTCGGGGAATTGGCGTCGATGTGCCCTGGAAGCATGGCCTGCCCCAGTACAGCTCCCAATACAGGAAATGGAAAGTCTCCAAGGAAGAGAGGGATGCTCGTTTGAAGGCCGAGCTTAAGTTAGAGGTCATTCAAGAACTCCAAGCAGACATGGACGCCAGGGTGGAAGAAAGGGTTCAGAAGGTCCTCGCCGAGATGAATATACGTCGAGCCGCAACACAAGTTGTCCATCCAACTCCTCCTGCACAACACGAAGCGAGTCCGTCACAACACAAGAGTAGCTGTGCATCCACAGAAGTGCCGGCCCCTCATCTCCCTGTCACACCACTAGATGCGGTGGACAACATAGAGGTAATCGATTATATCCGATTCATATCTACTCAAATACCTTTACATGTTCCAATATTAAATTCATACTTTAAAAATGCAGGACGTAGAGCAGTGTGTCCTAGTGGTGAGGGTCCACCCAACTTTCGCGGCCGAAGTCGCTGAGGGCATGGCTTTCAATCCCTCGGACACAGAAAAGGTGCACGGCGTAAACCTACGTCATGGGTATGCCAAGGTGTCCATAGATTCAGTCAAGGACAACTGGTCAGCCTTTCCGCTGCCTGTGCCCCCTAATGATGAAATCACGACTTTGGGCGATGCGTGCAAGACGTACATACAATGGCCCAAAGAAGACATAATTGTGAAGATGACTCCTTGTCCAAGTCGACCGACGGAGCGAACACCTCCCACGTCTAAGCTATCAATTGAGGCTCCTCGTGGACCGGCGTTGTCAGAACCCCATTCATCTGCCGCAGCCGATATGGATTTGACACACATAGCTCAAAAGCTGCCTCCAATAAAGACCACAAGGAAGGCTGATAGCTCTCCACCCATTGTCAAGGGACAAAAACGTGAACGCGGGGGTGCTACAGGCAAAGGGAAGGTCGAGGAGTCGGCGCCGGTGAAAAAAAGGGGAAGGCTGCAGCGTCGGCGCCGTTGACCAAAACGGGGAAGGTCGTGAAGGCCCCGGCACAATTTGAACTAGGCATGCCGTTGGTGGAGGACAATATGTTGGCCGTGATGGGTATTGCTTGCTGAGAGCTACACAAACAGTACATGGAGCTAAGCAATGCCAAGCGGAAAATGAGGGAGTCATCCATAGTTGGACATCATGACCACCAGCCCTTCCTATCGTCGCCTGCCTATGTAACTATAGGCTTTGATGACCTCTTCGACCTATTCAGGATTCGGAAGTTAGACACAGGACTTCTAAAATGCTACTCCTTGTAAGTGCAAACCTTCCTCCTTGTGATATTAATGGACTATCGTCTAAATTAGTGCTAATACGTAATTGTTTTAAGGTTGTGTTGGATCGAGGGTCGTCGCCTTGGTAATCAAGTTGGGTTCCTTGATCCATCGATGGTCAATGAGGTCAATCTGCAAAATAACTTCAATGAATTGGTTGACTACGTGAACCGGTGCTTATGGGCTCACCAAGACAAGGAGTACATCATGTGCGCGCACAATCAAGAGTAAGAAGACAATAATCATTTCGTGTATATTGATGTTGAAGCTAAGTTTCTTATTACTAATGCTACATAACCACCGCGTAGGCGACATTGGGTTCTCCTAGTCATCGTACCTAAATGGAGTAGGGTCTACTACCTTAACTCAAGTAAGGCAAAGGATTATAATTTCACTGAAATCATCAAGGCCTTAAATATGGCTTGGGGACCATATGTGGAAAAGGGTGGTAGGTACAAGGAGGGCAATGACCAACTTTATCACGACACCAATTTCGCATGCGCACAACAGATCGGGGACCAGTGCGGTTTCCACGTGTGCCACAATATGTCGACACTTCTAAGAGAGGTCAAAAATTTCGACCCTGAGGTTGTTGCTAATGGCAAATTCAAACATTTCAATACCAAATATTAATCTTATAAACGTGCTAACTTATGTATTATTAAACAGAAAGGTAGAGCTGGCTGGAAGGTTTCACCCATCAACCCTCCTGCTATCAGAGGCGAACTGTGCGCCTTCATTCTCGCCGAAATAATGAACAAGAAAGGACGTTTTCACGTCTAATAGACGATTGAACTGGGCTACTTGTGATGTCGTGAACAAAACAGTTATCCAATTTTCTGTGATATAAAAATAGTTGTTTCTATGGTTCTGTCGTACGGCATGCTATGTAATTTACTTTCACTGGATGGATATGGTCACCTGTGTATATTTTCTTAGAAAAGAGATTTAAAACTGATTTGGAATATTACCTCTTTACTACTCCCTCCATTTTCAAATTATTTGTCGTTTTTTATGACATGCGTATTTTGCGTTGCCCTGTTGTGCCGTTCATTTGGATGGACTTCAATGGCCAGTGATGAATAAGAACATATTATCTACACTTGTCCATTTTTAGGTTTCATTGTTGGTTGTCTTATGCATAAGAACAGACTATCTACACTTGTCCTTTTTCTGGATGCTTAAGAACAGACTATCTACACTTGTTCTTTTTTATGCATAAGAACATATTATGTACCCTTGTTTTTTTGGGACACTTGCTTTTGCTACTGCTAGCTGATTGCCTCTGTTTTTTGTCCTTGATGCAAATGATAGTAATTGATGCATAATGCTTGAACAGAACTGGGGCCATATCTTAATGCTTTCATAGTGGATCTGATATCTCATGCATTTTGGGTGCTTTTGGGGGAAATGGGATGCAAACTGGTAGAATTGATGAATGAATTAATGAATTAATGAATGCATGTGATATTGGCGCTGCCTGGCATGTATCTGTGATGTTTCTGTTTTTCAGAGGACATGGCTAGCAAATCCTGAGGCTAGCCAATATTTAGTATTTATTTTTTTCGGGATTTAACACATCAGTGACGGGTCATTAAAAAAAAGACGTCACAGATAATAATCCTGTGACGGATTCGTAAACCGCGGCCGTCAGAGCTGACTCTCCTGTGACGGGCCTTTACTTTCTTGCCCGTCACAGGTAGCCCAACCGTGACGGATTCTAACTACCGGAGACTAATACCTCTGACGGCTTTTTGTTTAGATGTCCGTCAGAGATGAGACACCTGTGACGGGTTCTAACTGGTCCTAAGCTAGCGGAGACCAACACCTCTGACGGACGTCTATTTATTTGCCCGTCAGAGATGTGTGTCACCTCTGATGGCCGGCCACCCGTCAAAGGTGACAGGGCTCACCAGTGACCACTGATCACTGACCAAGCCCAAATCCGTCAAAGGTGAGGGTTTGGGCCCGTTACAGGTGACCTTATCCAGTGTAGTGACGGAGTACAACGTTACACAATCTAGCAGACAAATGTGATTTTTTTAAAGCTAGCTAAGCTAGCTATAACCTTTTCTGGTATCAAGTGATTACATTCAAACCGGAGCTAATATATAGATGTGAAGTGCGATCGATGCACTGATTTCTGGCGACAGCAGCATAGCACCAGCAGCAAAGTGGTTTGGTGCTCCTTTAGAAGAGGAAATTAAATTAATCTAATGTTTTGGTGCGGTACGGTAGCAATGGTCAAATTTGAATATCAATGGTGTTCTTCTCTCTAAAAGTATAATTGTAGGAATGGAAGGTATGGGGAAATGGTTTAGGTAATTAAGGGGATCTCACTGACCGCGCAGGGGGTATTTCACTCAAGACAGAAAGATAGACATGCTGCCTAGAAGATAGAGCCCAGGAGTAGGACAGCTCAATCCAAGCATATGTGATGCATACTGAACTAAAATCTAGGCTCAGCGGAAGAGCTAGCGTGCGGAACTAGCACACTCCCCTTGACTCCAGGGGCCAGGGTAGAGCGCTAGCCGCAAAGCGAGAGATTAGCGCTAAGAATTGTTTGTTTCATTGTAATGGTAATGATTAATTAAATTAAAAAGAACGGTATGATTCTTTTCAAATAAAATCTTAATGAGAATAGTCAATTTTCTGTTAGATCAATGCACTTATCTTTGATTAATAATGATTATATTGAAAGCAAACAAGTTTATACGTAAACTAAAGATGTCAATTAAGATTAGGATTTTTATATGATTTTTGTTTAAAGGTGTAATTTAACCAAGTATAATTTTGCAAGAAAGAATTAGAATGGTAGATTGGTAGTAAAAGATGTTATGTGGATACATGGATATACCAGATATACTATTTGTTTATAAAGATTTGGTCTATCACTTCCCTTTTAATTTATTTTCTTGCAATAAGGCCGGGTTCTTAAGATAGGACTGTAAATTGGGTTTTATATATTAATCTCTCTTCCAAGTACGCTACGTGCCTGTGACATGCATATTTACCTGCATTTTTGTATATCTACATACTTGTTTTGTTTTTTTAATGAGAGTATAATCAGACGTACATACCCATACATACACGTTATACATATGTCTGCATATCACACAAGCTTGTATTGCGGTACATTTTATACACTTATATATATACGAACATATGCACGCGTGTACATGTCTAAAATTGGTGGACACACCAGTGCCATGATCTTCCTATTTCATCAATC
Source organism: Oryza officinalis (assembly GCA_008326285.1). NCBI lineage: Eukaryota > Viridiplantae > Streptophyta > Magnoliopsida > Poales > Poaceae > Oryza > Oryza officinalis. The sequence continues at coordinate 23,781,920 of BDMV01000012.1, read as the reverse complement.
CTTTTCTCTTATGCAAAATTAGTTAGCTATTTGTCTCTTTGAATATGTGTTAGGATGACATAATTATGCGTGTGTTTGCATGCATGGTGATATGTGTGCACGTGCGTCTTCCATTAAGAAAAAGTTATAGCGATGAAAAGAAAATTAAAAGAGAAGACCCTAACTTACAACAGCGTAAAATCTATTGATTGGTCCTTCGTAAGGGTCTTTATGTTTCATTGATGTTTCTTCTGCTGTGGAGTAGTACTCCATACTGAAGCAAATCATAAGAGTTAAACAATAAAATATCCGTTAAATAGTTTCACATTGATTATAGAAAGGCAAGTGACCTAATATATAAGTGAGAGAGACCCTCACTTCATTGGCTAGCTTTTGAGATGAGAAAGACCCTTTACGATTCTACAATTAGTATCAAAGCCTGGCTAGATCAATATCTTTGATCCGAGAGACACAGTGTGTGAAACCCTGATGGACTGTGGGTGCCTGCGGGACCCGTATACCTGAGGGACCATTGGTATATGGTAAAGGGGCGATGAATGATTAAGAGATACCAATGTGTGAAGGAGAAAATTGTTGAATAGTCCCACATTAGTTGTGAAAGGGCAAAGAACCTAATATATAAGTGGCGGAGCCCCTCATCTCATTAGCTAGCTTTTGAGTGAGAAAGACTCTTTGTGAGGCCGTCAAGGATGCCTGTGAAGTGGAGTCGCCGCACTACTAGTATCAGTACCTTAGATTAGCTGGCTTGGTGGAAATGGTGCTCCTCCAGGTGGTGAACCCTCCTCAGCCTTCCACCTCCCACCTTCCTCCATGGATCTCCTTCCAAAATGGCCTCTTCTAGTGATCCGGTGACACCATCCCCACTAGGGGGGGGGGGGGGTGGAATTTCTTTGATGGCAAGTCTTTTTCTCTTGAAGTTCATCACCGTTTTCATTGTCTTGTCCATTTCTCTTCTTATTTTGGCTCTCGTCCCTTCCGCTTGGTGGTTGATTTTGTGAGATTAAACTTTTGTATGTGTGAAAAATCGGCTGGTATTGCTTTGCAGTCTTATCTTGGGGGCAGCCCGCTTGGTTTTCATCTTACTCATCCGAAGAATCAAAGTTTCAATTTTGAGGTTTGCTCCGAAGATATTGGCCTTTTTGTGGCCAAAACCAAGTTCTATATTTGCAAGGACTTCCATGTTCAATTCTTCCTTTTGGCATGATGGGGGTCCTAATTGGAGATGGGAACTGAATCATTGGCAGCAGGAAGAAGAAAATTCTTGGACTATTATTACTAGAAAAAAGAAATCTGCTTCCTCAAAGAATTTTCGCAGTGATCAATCTCGTTCTTATTCTGAGGCTGTCAAATCATATCATCTCAAAGGCAAGGCAAAGGTGGACAGGCCTTCGGTTTTCAAAAGATTATCCTTCCCAGCTATGGATGTCTTCTTCTTCCTCTTGGAATCCACCATTGCTAATGTCCAAAGGTTTGAATTCAAATTCATCTCCTATGTTTTTGCATCACATTACTTCTGCTGTTAAGACGGAAATTAACCCCCCCCCCCCCCCCCCCCCCCCCAAAGTTGCCTGTTGTTATTGCCCCGGATTTATCTAAGCCTGCAAATTCAAAGTTGGAAATTCAAGTTGTTCATTTACTTATCCCAATTTGTTCACGTTGTATGGCCCATGGGCACTCTGCCTCAAATTGCTCTAACCCTGTCCGTTGCCGGCTGTGTTTCAATTATGGCCATTTGGACCAAAAGTGTCTGGACCAGATTAAAAAGGAAGTTTGGAGGCAGATCTCTCAGCGAACAGGAAAACCTACATTTGAGGGCTCTTTTCTAGGAAATAACCCTCCGTCTTCACAATATTCTCCCCGTTCTCCGCCCTCGCTAGAAAAACCCCATGCTACAATGCTAGCCCTAGAGGCTTCCAGAGACCAATGGCGAACATCCCCGATGCTGTGCTGAATCCAGGCTTCTTCCTGCCACCGGAGCTGATCATGGAGGTGCCGTGGAACATGCGCATTCCAAGGGCGGACTTCACACTTCAGGTTCCCCCACTAAAACTCATGAGGACTTTGCTGTGGTTGTTGTGGAACCACCCCCCTAATCATCTGATCAATAATCTGATTCAAGAAGTTGTTCACCATGTCACTCACCTTCACAACATGCATGTGGTTCGCTGTCAGCGGTACCCCCTAGCTTTGTGTATCATTCAAGTTCCTATTGTGCTTGCTCGTGACATCCTCGTTGCGGAACCTATGAACCTGGGTGATTTTCAAGCTCGTTTTGTTAAGCATGATCAGCTAGCCAATAGCAACCATCCTTTTGGGAGGGAGGGATGGATAATGATTCTGGGAATACCCCTTGACTGCAAAACCCCTGCTGTTGTAGAATATACTGTCAATGTCTTTGGGGATTTAGTGCATTGGCATCATAGAGACATAATTCTTGGAAGAGTTCTTGTGAAAGCTAAATATCCCTCTGTGAATGATGTGCCTAGAATGATAGTCATGAGCACCAGTGCTGAGTTGGGAGGAACTAGGGAGTCCTGGACTTTTTACACTTATGTGCTGAATGGGGAGTTCATTGACAATCTCCCTGAAGATGAAAACTTGCCAACTGTCAGGGAAATGCTTGAAAATCAATAGGATTAGATTGCTCAACTGAATTTAGACATTAATCTAGCTCAAGCAAATCAGGAAGGGCAAGCTGATAATGTGGATATCGTCCAGGATGAAAATAACCAGCAACAAGACTCCATGTCACTTCCAGATTTCACTTTTGACGAGACAATCTCCCCCATGGAGATTGATCATCCCGAGGAAATAAACAAGTTACAGATGATTCCTAACTGGCTGCCTATTCCAGAACTACCAATCCGATCCCTGCCTGAGTTATTCTGTGTTACAGTGGCTAGAGGGGTCTTTACTCCTTTGATAAACATCTTTGCTCCAATGATGTTCAAATCTGTATTTGGTTTGTGGCTTGGTCGATGGTTAAAACATCTTGGAAGATTAATCTCCACAGTCTGATACTCATCTCTCAGTTTTGAAAGCCCATCCAAGAAAAGTAGAATCACAAAGTCAAGAAAATTTGTTGCCAAGGCCTTGCCATTTAGTGCTCCTTTTGCAAATGTATTAGCAAAACTATCCAATACCCTAAAAGGCAAAAAGAAAAGAGAAGCAGTTCCAATTTCAATAGAGAATCTCAGAAGAAGCCCAAGATTTTTGGATCAAAACCTCAAAGTGGACCTAAGCCGTGATGTACCCAAAGAGAAGACTATGGTCCAGCCAATGCCATCTATCTTCAAGCCCACCAGGGAAGACAAGTCCAAGCACATTCCACCGTCCATCCCTGTGGCTCAGATTTAGAATATTGCAACTGAGAAATGTGGGCAGCTTCCTCAAGAGGTGGCTGATGACAAACTGCTTCAACCAAGGAAATGATCTGCAACTTTTGTTGGCTCTAGGCTATGCTTAGCCTTTTTACCCTGTACTATTACATGGCTGTTATTCTCTTTGGCTTAAGCCATAACTCTATTATTACGCTTTTGGCACTACCTATCTGGACTTGCTTTTGTGTGGTGTGGAACTATCTTTGGACTAAACTCTGCTATATATCTACTCTTTTATGGGACCCTAGATATTGTTTCAATGCTTATGATGCTTGCCAGTGTTATGAGACAGCTTTGCTAACTCATACTGATGATTCTTTTTTGTTTGGTGCTAAATGAATCCAAGTCACAAAAATAGATCTTGTCATATCCTCTGTTGGAATATCAGGGGTATCAACTCAGAAAATAAATGGCTGGCCTTGGCAGAAAAGATAGCAGATAGTGCTTGCTCAATCATTTGTTTATAGGAAACAAAAAGGGATAATTTTGATCACTCATACCTGAAAAAGTTCTGTCCCAGAAAATTTGATCAGTTTGCTTTTCACCCTTCTCAAGGACAATCTGGAGGTCTGATTGTGATTTGGAATAGTTCTGTTGTTACTGGAAGTGCTAACAAATCTGCCCTATGCAATCACTGTTCAATTTACCTCTACTTCAAATTTATCAGACACCTAGAAATTAACGAATATTTATGGTCCTTGTGCTGGAGAACTTAGAGATGTCTTTGTCTCTTGGATGAATGATCTTGAGATAGAAGATGACCAGAATTGGATACTAATGGGGGACTTCAATTTCATCAGATCCACAGAAAATAGAAAATCTACCACAAGGGATATGAATGATATAATGATCTTCAATGAGATTATTAGCAACGTTGGCTTGGTTGAATTACCACTAAAAGGTAGGGCTTTTACCTGGAGCAACATGCAAAGCTAGTCCCTGCTTCAACAACTTAATTGGTTCTTTATTTCAAGTTCATGGACAATCAATTTTCCTCACACAACAGTTACAACCTTATCAAAATACATCTCATATCATTCACCACGTGTGATAAGCATATAGAATGCAGTCCCCAAGTCTAATATATTTTGTTTTGAGAGTTTCTGGGTTTAGATGCCTGGTTTCCTAGAGATTGTAAACCAATACTGGAACTTACCAATAAGATATGAAAATCAAGCTGTTGTAATCAATGCCAAGTTAAAAAAATTGAGAAGAGGGCTCAAGATGTGGAGTAGAAGGCTCTCAAATCTTAATACTCTACTGACAAACTACAATGAAGCACTAAACATGATTGATAACCTAGAAGAACTAAGATCTCTGGCTAACAAGAATGGAATTTCAGGTGCATTCTAAAGGAGCATATCTTAAAACTCCTCAGTTACAAGAAAGAGTTCTGGAAAAAAGGTGCACAATACGCTGGGTCAAGTTTGGGGATGAAAACATAAAGTTTTTTCATGCCTCTGAAACTATGAGTCTCAGAAAAAATAAAATCTCACATATCCAGTTGCAGGATGGAAACATAGTTACTTCTCATGATGAAAAAGCACAAGCTTTCTGTACAACTTACAATCAGTGAATGGGTACATCAGAAGCAAACCAAATGTACATCAATTTACAGAATTTAATCAATCCTATGCAAGGGCTAGAATCTCTTTCTATGATGCCCACAAAGGATGAAATAGATAGAATAATCAAATCTATGTCTTCTGATAGAGCACTAGGTCCTGATGGCTATAATGGAGTGTTCTTAAAGAAATGCTGGCACATTATATCGGAGGATTACTATAGACTTGCATATGATGTCTTCCAAAATAAAGTGTCAATGAAAAACCTGAGCACATCTGTCGATGGTGTACATCATTACAGTATTTGTAGAGTATGTGAATCGTTGGTACAAGGACCTACATGAAACGAGTTCAAGCACACAAAAGACAAGAATTATACTGGTTCAGGTCCCTCGAGAGGTAATAGCCCTACTTCAGTTTCTATGGGATTATGATGAAAACGTCAGAGATTACAATAGAGAACAACAGAAACATAAAGTACCGAAGAGATCGCTATCAAGAATGACTCGATGAGATCTAGGCAACGATTGTCTTCAAGTCCTCCGGATTGCCTCTGTTATGGCGGTGGCTTGTGTTATGATTCAATGATCCCGTACCCCCTTGGGGGCTTTGTATTTATACCTCAGACTGCCTGGTTTTCCAAGTAGAACTCAAAGAGTACTTTTAGTCTACGAGATCACAAAGATTGTATCCTCCCCGAATAGGACTCTAACACCTTCTACTCGGGATACAACTTCCTTGCTTGTTAGCCGAATTCCACAATGTTAAGGTAATCTTCCCATATACTAAGTGTCTTTCGTATCCGTATACTTTATGACCCCAAGGATAGAAGGTATGCCTTATCCATAACCTTGACAATAGCCGCCGACTTCAAATCAAATAAATTCACAATGTTCTCGAGCAGGAGTTCTCAAATAAATGATGTCGTGCTTACCTAACTGTTCTCAAATTATCGAGAAGGTACGAAGCCTTCGACAACACCATCAAAAAGCAATGGTCCATCATGAATTTGAATTGAAGTCTAAAAAACTACCATAAATAAAATGAGAAAATTGCGACGGCCATTTCTCTTTCTTCCTTGAAAAACGAACCATCGGCCTTGACTTATAAATTCCCATCTTGAGATTCACTTTGTCTCCTTCCCACAAGTAATCTCTCATTCTCCTATGCCCTTACAACCTTCAACAATCCAAAGCCGAACTTCACTCTTCATCTCCATCTTCATCTTCAACCTCGACCAATCCAATGGATTTGGGGAAATTGAACGTCGATAGTGAGGAGATGAAGGCGCTATAAATTGAAAGATCACTCCCGGGGAAGAAAATCTTGCCCCGATCGAAAGGAGGTATAGACCCTAACCTGGTCCTTGGCCAAGTCATTTGTGTTGGGGATTTTGCACGATGTGTGTTCCTGTCTCCTCCTTCCGAATTTCTTCTTCTTCTCTTGAACTTTTACGACATCCACGTTCTCCACTTGAACCCCAACTCCATTGCTTTCCTCAGCATTTTTACCCACCTTTGCGAGGCATACATTGGGGTATCGCCTTTCTTAGATCTGTTTAGACATTTCTATGAACTTAGATGGATGAAATCCCGTAGTGTCTCTGGCTGCTGCGGCTTCTGCCTCCGAGATGGGATGAAGGCAGAATTCATCCCCTTCAACTGTCCTTCCTCTTGAGGAGCATGGAGGTCAAAGTGATTCTACCTCCATATCAAAGACCAACCTGCTAGCCTTGCCATCCCAGATGAAAAGCCCACGTGCTCCCCTCTGTGGACATCAACGCCATCTCTAACCTTAGCCCTCAAAAGCTTCGTATACAAAATCTACGAGCTCCGAGAACAAGGGTTGTCGGGGTATGAAGTCGCTGAAGACTTCATACGTCGTCGAATTCAACCCTACAAGCTTGTGATCACCCTGTGTACGAGTTCATAGGCGAGCAAGATGAGACGCAGATATCGGTTCGGGGTATATGTTCTCGTAACCCTCCTGACCTTATTTCAACTACGGCTGATTCTCATGATCTACTACTATTGTTTCTTTTACAGAGTTTGACTGTCACACCCTGAAGTTTCTCCTAAGTTGTAAAAATCAAGTTTAAAAATTTATCTGACAAATTGTTTAATTAATCTAGAGAGAAACCCAAATAAATAATGCAGTAAAGAAGTGGAAATGGCAAGGTGGAATTTTTCTTGAGTTCCCCTTGACAAAATACAATAACAGGATTTTTAGTGGAATTTTCAGAGCCCTAGAAATAATTTTAAACTAATTAAAATCAATTCAGAATTTAAATTAATCCTAGGGCTTTCTTCTTCCTTTTTCTTTTCTTTTCCTTTTTGTTTTCCCTCTCGGGCCGGCGGCCCAGCCCAGCCGGCCTTCCTCCTCGCGCCCCCTCTCTCCCTCTCTCGGGCCGGCCGTAGGCCGCGGCCCGCTCACGCCGCGCCGCGCTCGCCCGCCGGTCCGGGCCACCAATAGGTGGGCCCCACTTGTCGTTGTCGTCTTCCTCCTCCGGCCGGCGAAATCGGAGGGGAGCAACTGCCCAGCCGCCGTTATCCCCTAACTCCCCGCGCCCCCGCGATCCGCGCGCGCACGCGCCCACACCGCCGCCGAGTCCGCGCCCCACTCCGCCCGCAATCGCCGCGTGAGAAGGGCGGGATCCCCTTTTTCTCGTCCCCTCTCTCTCCCTCTCTCTCTCTCCCCCACTCCGCCGCCGAATCCGCGCCTCTCGGCCACGGCTCGCCCTCCCCGACGCCTTAAAACGATTCCCCGACGCTGCTCCTCTGTTTCTCCCTTGCGTCGCCTCTCCCGAACCCTAGATCCGTCGCTGCCGCCGTCTCCTTCGTCGCCTCCGGTGAGCTCTGCCGCCGCCTTTTCCTCCTCTCTCCTCCCTCGGCGCCGCCGTGCGAGCCGCCCGCGCCGCTCGGCTGCCGCCGCGCGCGCCCGCATTCGCCGTATCCGGCTGCTGCCGCGCCGCTGCTCCCCGCGTCGCCGCGCNCGCGCGCGCCGCCCCGCCGTGGCCGTGCCGTGGCCGCGGTGTGGGCGCCACGCGTGCGCCGCGTGGCCGCCGCGTCGGTGTCACGTCGGAGCCACGTGTGCGCCACGTGGTGCGCCGCCGCCGCCACTGACGTCAGCCCTAGCTCCGCTGATGTCAGCCCTGGCATCAGTGACGTCAGCCCTGGGCATTAATTGCGCAATAATTCAATTAAGGTTTTTTCTGCTATAGTAAAAACAAAGATAACTTCAAAAATTCATAACTAATTCATCCGAGCTCCGTTTAAATCCATTCAAATTTCATTAAATTCATAAAAATGCAGAGAATCCATTAAAAATATTTTTGTGCTTTGTTTCAGTAGACTTATAGCATGTATTGTTGCTTGCTTTGTTTGTCGCGTAGATTCCGACATTTCCGACGCGCCCGTTTATTTCGAGATTGTCGCAGAAGTAGCTTCAACACAAGAGCAAGGCAAGCCATGCTTCGCATTGATAATATTGTGCCTAAAGTTACAAATACCTTATTTTTCTGTAAATGATGCATTATTTCATAATGTCATTTTATGTGGGTTCTTACCTCTTGTACTCAGCCAATTATATTGATTATCTTGTACCTTTGATAGCTTGGGTAATTAATTCTTTATTCGCTGATTTTAGGAGTGCTTAGCCATGCTTAGCTAACTTAGCTCACTAAAGGGGATCACCTTAAATAATTAATTAATGTAGTCCATATGGTGACACTTTGGTTTAGGAGCCACCATGGTAATAATATTTAATTAAAATATGCTAATGGTGGGCTGTGGGTGTATGGTTTTGATGGAAGCACCCATGGCAATTAAGGACCAGTTCGCGGAAAACCCTGGAAGAAATACCGTGCGTACCACAAGCCAGCGTGGGCAACGGCTAGGCTTGTAGTGTAACTGGTCTCTAGCTGACATACCCAGGCTAGGGTGGGCGTGATGGAGTTGGGTCGGCGGGGGTTTACCCGTTGATCGGCTGCCGGATTCACCGTGGCACGAGAGGGGGCTGCCCACTGCTGGTTTAGGGAGCGGGGGCAAAATCTGAGGTGTGGTACGATTGGTTAGGGAGGGTTATGCGAAGGGTCCTGTCACAGTCCCTTTCCGAGGTACCGTGGTGGTATACTGGCACGCGAAAACGTGTCGTGGGGCTGTGTCTTGTGGGTACAGATGTACACCTCTGATCAAAGTAGAACTATTCGAATAGCCGTGCCGGCGGTTATGGGCGATCAACCAGATTCACCGTGATTAGTCCCACTTTCTTAATAATTGGATTTATTGGAACTGGTTTAGTTCAGGTGGATGGTTTGGGTCTGTCGCAACGTGGTGTAGCGTTGGATAGCGATGATTTAATATTGTTCAATCAATTCAATGTTTTACTACTGCTTTCAACTGTTGTTTTTAAATGCTTACTTTATGCAAATAAACCCCTTCCTTCCTTTGGAATACCCTGCATCATACCTCCCTTTTCCGATATGACTTGTTGAGTACAGTGGGTAGTACTTAGCCTTGCTTAATTTTTCCCCACACCAGAAGAGGAATATGCGTCCGATGGAGGCTTCTCAGAGTACTAGGCTTCGTCCGCCGTCGAGGATGCTTGTGGAATGGTGCCAGCCCGCTGCAAGAGTCCTGCTCTTAGCTTAGTTTGTTTTAGTCTTTCCGCTGCATTTTTGTAAGGTATTTACTCTGTTTGTAAGACATGGAACTGTTTGCCAACTTTGTCGTATGTGTACCCTGGCTGGTTCTGGACAGGGATTTTAATGCACATTCAGTTTCGAAAATTCTGGTAGTGAATTTCCGGGCGTGACAAGTTGGTATCAGAGCCGACCTTGACCGTAGGACAAGCCAACTGGAAACCCCAAGAGCCCTCTGAAACTCTTTCATATGCATATGCCTTTCCGCATTTGGAGTTGTTTCAAAAACTGGTTTCCCCAGTTTTCAAAAAAAAAATTGGGTCGCTTGTTAAATTTTTTTTTCTTCTCACGTTGGTGTAGAGTGTTGAAAATTTTTGGGTAAATCGACTACGGTTTATTGGAATTTTATTCGACGGTTGGTTGGGAAATTATTGGGGAAAACTAAATTAGGTCTGAGATAGGATTTATGGGTTGCAAAATTTATTTATGTCGTTATTATTATTGTTGTTCCAAATACTGTTATTATTATATCCATTTTCTCATGCTATTTTATTGCTTAGGGTTAATAGTGTCTTTATTTGTATTCATGCAAAAATAGTTTATGCATAAAAATTCTGGCTTTATTGTGTCATTTATTCTAGTCTTTTGCCGTTTATTTTAATTTGGATTTGAGCATGCATTGATTCCCACCCCTTTGTCTTCTATAGATGGCAGGCCATCCCCCGACACACCACGGTCAGAGTATGGAAGGCTTCGTGGCAGAATTGGCTCGCATGGCCTTGGCAGTGGGATACCCAGAGGCCCCAGAGTACACCACACTACTGCCCCTCACGGGAGAGTTGCCACACCGAGTCCGTTTGGAGGTACATGGCTTCGTGGGCACCAGTCTTCCCAACATGGTGGTCACCGCTTCAGGAGGATCTGACGAGCACACCTATCAGGAGGCGGCTTACCTGATGATGGCCAGGATGCAAGAGCTGCACGACCACGCTTTCCACAACTCAGCGTACCGCTACCACCCTCGCCGCGGTAGCTCTTCTAACAGCAGTACCTACCGGTCCGCAGCGGAGGAAAACGACACCACCTTCGGTCACATGAGCATAGTGATGAAAGGTCTGGACAAGATGCACGCTGACCTCCACAGGGCTGCGAAAGCCCTGAACGACCAGAAGCTAAAGCAGATCGTGGACCTGCAGGACGAGGTGGCACGCCTCAAGAGGGAGAATGCCACCTTGAGGGGTCTGCTAGCACCTGGTGGATCGTGGACCCGCACGACAGCCAGGAAGACTACCACCGCTCCCGTCCGTATCTAGCTGGCGCCCAAGCACCCACCGCCAGCAGCAGCTCCAGCTCCACCGCTGTCACCAGTCCCGACACCTGTAGCAGCTCCAGCTCCGTCCTCGTCACCCTTCCTTACTTTCGTTCCAGCCTCGGCCTACCAGGGTGGCAGTGGCAGCGGAGGTTGGTTGTTTGCTACTCCCAGTGGCAGCAACGGCAGTGGCAGCAGCTCCGAGCCTACCAGCGGCGACACCTACATGTTGGACTCCAAGAGCCGCTCAGAGGATGAGGGCGATGACCAGGAGAGCGACTTCGACTCCACCAACCGTAGGAGCCGCTCGGAGTTTTAGAGCCGTCACCCTTAGCTTTTACCGTTTTGCTTAGTTTGTTTTCCTGCTAGTTTCCGTGTGTTAGGCTTGTTGCTTGTGGGTTAGTCGGTGGTCTATATCATGTGTTGGTATGGCTGCCCTAATAAGGATGTTGCTTGAATTTCCCGTGTTTATAATTTAGATCAGAACAATTACAGTTAAATTTAATATATTAAAGCTTAGTGCTAAGCAGTCTGTTTTCTTTCTTGTCCATCTCTCTCTGCTAGTTCTTCTCCTTCAGATGGTCAACACAAGAACGAGTGGTAACACCAGCGGACAGGAGGATCCATCGGCGGGATCACAAGCCAATGGAGCAAACAACAATGTTCCTCCTCCCCCACCACCTGAGAATCCCACTATTGCTCAGGTGTTGGCCAGTCAAACACAAATGATGACTGCCATGATGCACCAGCAGCAACACCAACAGATGCAGCAGCAAATGATGCAACACATGCAGCAGCAGCAACAACAACACCAGCACCAACAGCAGTATGCTCCCCCTCCACCACCCCAGTCGAAACTACCCGAGTTTCTTCGCGTGCGACCGCCCACCTTCTTATGCACCACCAACCCCATGGAGGCCAACGACTGGCTCCATGCCATCGAGAAGAAGCTGAATCTCCTGCAGTGCAACGACCAGGAGAAAGTAGCATTCGCCACGCACGAACTCCATGGTCCCGCTTCTGCCTGGTGGGACAATTACTTGGTCACCCGCCCAGCCGGAACGGAGGTTACATGGGCGGAATTCTGTCGCAACTTCAGGAAGGTGCAAGTCCCCGATGGGATAGTTGCATAGAAGAAAAGGGAATTCCGTGCGCTCCACCAAGGCAATAGAACCGTGACGGAATACCTGCACGAGTTCAACCAGCTCGCACGCTATGCTCCAGAAGACGTGCGCACCGACGCCGAGCGACAGGAAAAGTTTCTGTCTGGCCTGGATGATGAGCTGACCAACCAGCTGATTTCGGGAGACTATGCCGACTTCGAGAAGCTGGTCGACAAGGCCATTCGTCAAGAAGACCAACGAAACAAGATGGACCGCAAGAGGAAAGCGGCCCAATTCAAGGCACACCAGGGCAGCAGTCAGAGGCCCCGCTTCGTGTCCGGATAGCAGGGTGGACCCACCACCATGATCGTCCGCCAGCACCGCCCTTATAACCCCAGCAATTTCCACTCCAACAGCAGCAGTGGGCACAACAATAGTGGTGGCCAGCACCATCGCAATCTAGCTTCACGTCCTTCGACGGCACCAGCACAGCCGACTCAGCCGGCTCAACCCAGGAGAGAGCCTGGAGGAAAACCCGGGACCTGCTACAACTGCGGCGAGCCTGGACACTTCGCTGATAAGTGCCCGAAACCCAAGCGTGCCAGACCACAGTTCGTGCAAGCCCGCGTCAACCACGCCTCGGCCGAGGAAGCACAGGCAGCTCCAGAAGTCATACTGGGTACGTTCCCTATTAACTCGGTCCCTGCTACAGTATTATTTGATTCTAGTGCAACACACTCCTTTATTTCCAAGCATTTTGCTGGGGCACATGGGTTATCAGTAGTGGGACTTAAGGTACCTATGCTAGTTCATACCCCTAGAAACAACATGAACACCGCTCACTACTGCCCCTCAGTGACAATAGAGATCCAAAGGTTACAATTTCTAGCCAACCTTATCCTTCTTGAATCAAAAGGCCTAGATGTCATTCTTGGGATGGATTGGCTGACGAGGCACAAGGGAGTGATCGACTGCGCAAGTCGCACCATCACGTTGATCAACCATCAGGGAGAAAAGACCACTTTTAAATCTTCCGCACCACAGAAGACTGTAGTGAGCTTGAATCAGACCGCCAACGAGGGACCGGATGCCAAGGTGGAGAAAACCCCTAAGAAGTTGGAGGATATCCCAATTGTAAGAGAGTATCCTGAAGTCTTTCCGGACGATCTGACGACGATGCCTCCTAAAAGAGAAATTGAGTTTCGGATCGACCTAGTACCGGGAACCGCCCCGATACACAAGAGACCATACAGGATGGGAGCCAACGAGTTGGCAGAGGTCAAGAAGCAAGTTGACGAGCAGCTACTGAAGGGATACATCCGCCCGAGCACGTCACCTTAGGGTGCTCCGGTAATTTTTGTGGAGAAGAAGGACAAGACCAAGAGGATGTGCATCGATTACCGCACACTTAATGATGTCACTATCAAGAACAAATACCCGTTACCCAGGATTGATGATTTGTTCGATCAACTGAAAGGAGCAACACTGTTCTCCAAGATAGACCTGTGATCAGGCTACCATCATTTGAGGATCCGAGAAGAGGACATTCCTAAGACTGCCTTTGTCACTCGATATGGATTGTTCGAGTGCACAGTTATGTCCTTTGGACTCACTAACGCACCAGCGTTCTTCATGAACCTGATGAACAAGGTGTTTATGGAATTCTTGGACAAGTTTGTTGTGGTCTTTATCGATGACATACTCATCTACTCTAAGTCTGAGGAGGAACATGAGCAGCATCTTCGCTTAGCGCTCGAGAAATTGAAGGAGCATCAGTTGTATGCCAAGTTCAGCAAATGTGACTTTTGGCTAAAGGAAGTGCAATTCTTGGGTCACATTATAACTGCTCAAGGAGTAGCGGTGGATCCAGCGAATGTGGAGTCGGTTACGAAGTGGACCCCACCGAAGACAGTCACGCAGATCCGAAGTTTTCTTGGACTTGCGGGTTACTACCATCGGTTCATCGAAAATTTCTCCAAGATTGCGAAACCGATGACGCAGCTATTGAAAAAGGACGAGAAGTTCAAATGGTCAGCAGAGTGTGATAAAAGTTTTGAGGAACTTAGGAAGAAGTTGGTAACGGCACCAGTCTTAATTCTGCCAGACCAGACGAAAGATTTTCAGGTTTATTGAGACGCGTCTCGCCAAGGGCTAGGATGCGTGCTGATGCAGGAAGGCAAGGTGGTCGCGTATGCTTCACGACAGTTGCGTCCACATGAAAATAATTACCCCACTCATGATCTGGAATTAGCAGCAGTGGTACATGCCCTAAAGATTTGGAGGCATTACCTTATTGGAAACCGTTGTGAGGTGTATACGGATCACAAGAGTTTGAGGTATATCTTCACCCAACCGGACTTAAATCTCTGTCAGCGAAGATGGCTAGAATTGATTAAAGACTACGATCTGGGAATCCACTACCATCCCGGTAAAGCTAATGTAGTGGCAGATGCTTTAAGCCGGAAGAGCTACTACAACTCCACCAGTACGGAAGAGATGAGCAACCAGTTACAACAAGACTTCAAACGGCTGAACCTCAGTATTGTTGAACATGGGTTCACGTCCGCTCTAGAAGCACGACCAACGCTCGTGGAGCAAGTCCGAGCAGCTCAAACTAAAGATCCGGAGATAGCAGAGCTCAAGAAAAACATGAGGGTCGGAAAGGCCTGAGATTTCTCCGAAGACGAGCATGGCACGATCTGGATGGGAGAAAGATTGTGCGTCCCGGAAGACAAAGAATTAAAGGAGTTGATACTCACGGAAGCCCATCAAACTCAGTATTCAATCCACCCTAGGAGTACCAAGATGTACCAGGATCTTAAGGAAAAATTTTGGTGGGTTAGCATGAAAATAGAAATAGCTGAATTCGTCGCACTCTGTGACGTATGCCAGCGAGTCAAGGCAGAACATCAAAGGCCCGCAGGACTGTTACAGCCTCTCCAATTTCCGGAATGGAAATGGGAAGAAATTGGAATGGATTTCATCACAGGTTTGCCAAGAATGTCGTCTGGACATGATTCTATTTGGGTTATTGTAGATCGACTCACGAAGGTGGCTCATTTCATACCTGTGCACACTACCTACTCCGGAAAGAAACTAGCAGAACTCTACCTCGCAAGAATCATGTGTTTGCACGGAGTGCCGAAAAAGATTGTATCGGATCGAGGAAGTCAGTTCACCTCAAAGTTCTGGCAGAAATTACAAGAAGAATTGGGTACCCGTTTGAATTTTAGCACGGCTTACCACCCGCAGACCGATGGTGAGACCGAGCGAGTGAACCAGATACTCGAGGATATGCTCAGAGCATGTGCGCTCGATTTTGGAGGAGCATGGGACAAGAGTTTGCCATATGCCGAGTTCTCCTACAACAACAGTTATCAAGCCAGCTTGCAGATGGCACCCTTTGAGGCGTTGTATGGCAGAAAGTGCCGCACCTCGCTCTTTTGGGATTAGACCGGGGAACGACAACTGTTTGGGACTGAAGTCTTGAGCGACGTGGAAGAAAAGGTCATAATCGTCAGAGAAAGGTTGAGAATCGCGCAGTCTCGACAGAAAAGCTATGCCGACAATCGTCGAAGGGCGCGAGAGCCCTAGAAATAATTTTCAGAGCCCTAGAAATAATTTTAAACCAATTAAAATCAATTCAGAATTTAAATTAATCCTAGGGCATTCTTTTTCCTTTTTCTTTTCTTTTCCTTTTTGTTTTCCCTCTCGGGCCAGCGGCCCAGCCCAGCCGCCACGCGCGCGCGCCGTCCCCTCCCACTTGGGCCGGCCCAGCCAGCCTTCCTCCTCGTGCCCCCTCTCTCCCTCTCTCAGGCCGGCCGTAGGCCGCGGCCTGCTCACGCCGCGTCNACGCCGCGTCGCGCTCGCCCGCCGGTCCGGGCCACCGATAGGTGGACCCCACCTGTCGGGGTCGTCTTCCTCCTCTGGCCGGCGGAATCGGAGGGGAGCAACCGCCCGGCCGCCGTTATCCCCCAACTCCCCGCGCCCCCGTACGCGCACGCGACCACTCCGCCGCCGAGTCCGCGCCCCACTCCGCCCGCAACCACCGCGCGAGAAGGGCGGGATCCCCTTTTTCTCGGCCCCTCTCTCTTCCTCTCTCTCTCCCACTTCGTCGCCGAATCCGCGCCTCTCGGCCACGGCCCGCCCTCCCCGAAGCCTTAAAACGATTCCCCGGACGCCGCTCCTCCGTTTTCCCCTAGCGCCGCCTCTCCCGAACCCTAGATCCGTCGCCGCCGCCGTCTTCTTCGTCGCCTCCGGTGAGCTCCGCCACCGCCTTTTCCTCCTCTCTCCTCCCTCGGCGCCGCCGTGCGAGCCGCCCGCGCCGCTCGGCCGCCGCTCCCCCGCCGCCATGCGCGCCAGCCTTCGCCGCATCCGGCTGCTGCCGCGCCGCTGCTCCCCACGTCGCCGTGCAGTCCGTCGCGCGCGTCACGCGCGCCACCCCGCCGTGGCCGCCGCGTGGGCGCCACGCGTGCGCCGCGTGGCCGTCGCGTCGGCGCCACGTCGGAGCCACGTGTGCGCCACGTGGTGCGCCGCTGCCGCTGCCGCCGTCACTGACGTCAGCCCTAGCTCCGCTGACGTCAGCCCTGGCGTCAGTGATGTCAGCCCTGGGCATTAATTGCGCAATAATTCAATTAAGGTTTTTTCTGCTACAGTAAAAACACAGATAACTTCAAAAATTCATAACTAATTCATCCGAGCTCCGTTTAAGTCCATTCAAATTTCATTAAAGTCATAAAAATGCAGAGAATCCATTAAAAATACTTTTGTGCTTTGTTTCAGTAGACTTATAGCATGTATTGTTGCTTGCTTTGTTTGTCGCGTAGATTCCGGCATTTCCGACGCGCCCGTTTTTTTCGAGATCATCGCAGAAGTAGCTTCAACTCAAGAGCAAGGCAAGTCATGCTTCGCATTGATCATATTGTGCCTAAAGTTACAAATACCTTATTTTTCTGTAAATGATGCATTATTTCATAATGTCATTTTATGTGGGTTCTTACCTATTGTACTCAGCCAATTATATTGATTATCTTGTACCTTTGATAGCTTGGGTAATTAATTCTTTATTCGCTGATTTTAGGAGTGCTTAGCCATGCTTAGCTAACTTAGCTCACTAAAGGGGATCACCTTAAATAATTAATTAATGTAGTCCCTATGGTGACACTTTGGTTTAGGAGCCACCATGGTAATAATATTTAATTAAAATATGCTAATGGTGGGCTGTGGGTGCATGGTTTTGATGGAAGCACCCATGGCAATTAAGGACCGGTTCACGGAAAACCCTGGAAGAAATACCGTGCGTACCACAAGCCAGCGTGGGCAATGGCTGGGCTTGTAGTGTAACTGGTCTCTAGCTGACGTACCCAGGCTAGGGTGGGCGTGATGGAGTTGGGTCAGTGGGGGTTTACCCATTGATCGGCTGCCGGATTCACCGTGGCACGAGAGGGGGCTGCCCGCTGCTGGTTTAGGGAGCGGGGGCGAAACCTGAGGTGTGGTACGATTGGTTAGGGAGGGTTATGCGAAGGGTCCTGTCACAGTCCCTTTCCGGGGTACCGTGGTGGTATACCGACACGCGGAAACATGTCGTGAGGCTATGTCTTGTGGGTACAGATGTACACCTCTGATCAGAGTAGAACTATTTGAATAGCCGTGCCGGCGGTTATGGGCGATCAACCAGATTCACCGTGATTAGTCCCACTTTCTTAATAATTGGATTTACTAGAACTGGTTTAGTTCAGGTGGATGGTTTGGGCCTGTCGCAACGTGGTGTAGCGTTGGATAGCGATGGTTTAATATTGTTCAATCAATTCAATGTTTTACTACTGCTTTCAACTGTTGTTTTTAAATACTTACTTTATGCAAATAAACCCCTGCCTTCCTTTGGAATACCCTACATCATACCTCCCTTTTCTGGTATGACTTGTTGAGTACAGTGGGTAGTACTCAGCCTTGCTTGATTTTTCCCCACACCAGAAGAGGAATATGCGTCCGATGGAGGCTTCTCAGAGGACTAGGCTTCGTCCGCCGTCGAGGATGCTTGTGGAATGGTGCCAGCCCGCTGCAAGAGTCCTGCTCTTAGCTTAGTTTGTTTTAGTCTTTCCGCTGCATTTTTGTAAGGTATTTACTCTATTTGTAAGACGTGGAACTGTATGCCAACTTTTTTGTATGTGTACCCTGGCTGGTTCTGGACAGGGATTTTAATGCACATTCAGTTTTGGAAATTCTGGTAGTGAATTTCTGGGCGTGACATTCACGACCTAACCATGGCTATCCGGGTTGGTCACCTGATCGCAGGTGCTCCAGTAGGCCCAAACCACACCGTCACCTCACTGTGCGACCTCTCGTCCTCGGACCGAGATGTCACCATCAATGTAAATGACATAGATCGCCACTTTTCTCTTTGACTTTTGTTGCCCAAAAGAGTAGTAATCTAAGCCTTGCATGTTTTGCCTCTGACGGACGTCATTGGCCCGCTCGTCGACCACCAGGTGTCATCTTCTTTAAACTAGAAGGCAATCTCGAAGCTGGCTACTATCGAGAACACTCCCAGCGGCAATGGAACAAAATCCCCCAAGAGGAAATGAATGGCCTTAACCAAGCCATTTGGTATCGGAAGCCTGGCGCCAACGGGTGGCTCAACGGTAAATGTCGCTCCCTGTAGTCCATAACTATCCTGAGGAGGAATCTTCGGTCCTAACTTACGTATCTGGCAGAGACCACTTCCGGCACCAAGTCCTCCTCACTGGGGAACAAGATGCTCTTGAAGCGATCCAAGCCCAGGTAAGTGACCGTTCTTGTCGATTTCTATACTTTAACATTCTCGCAACATCTTGTAATACACACGCTTCTTTTTGTTGTAGCTCTTCTTCCGCGACCTCGACACAGAGTACTGGTCATGGGGGAACGATCTCCACACCTCCTCCCATTGTCGTGGCCGCGTCCACTCCTCTTC
The DNA here is from genome assembly GCA_008326285.1 of Oryza officinalis. Taxonomy (NCBI): domain Eukaryota; kingdom Viridiplantae; phylum Streptophyta; class Magnoliopsida; order Poales; family Poaceae; genus Oryza; species Oryza officinalis. The sequence continues at coordinate 23,762,972 of BDMV01000012.1, read as the reverse complement.
CTCTGCCCAGCACCTCCACCGCAATCATCCCGCTCACCGTGGTTGACAAGCTTGCGAAAGCGAGCCGTCTGCTTCAATCAGGCATGCGAGACGTCCTTGCCGAAGTCGACCAGCTCCGAACAGTGGTTTTGACTTCGAACAAATGTACTGCGGAGCTGGAGGCTCAACTGGTCAAGGCGCAGAGAGACTTGAAGAAATTCAAGGATCTAGTCACATGCCACGAGAGGCAATGCCAGGGATGGGAGAAGCGGCTGGAGGAGACCCAGGAGAACTTGGCGTCCCTTCGACAAGGCCTCTAGGAAAACTACGGGCGGCTCGACATGGTGGCCCATAGCCTGGGAGTGTATGAAGAGGACCCGGAGTTCCCTGACGAGACAACCATCCTGGGTTCTCTGGGTACTCTTATCGGCTGGCTGGAGGGCACGTCGACAAGGCACGCCGAGCTGGTCGCCGAGGATATGCGCACTGGTCTCTGGACCGCGCATGTCATGTTCTCGCATGCCTCAAGCTCACACACCCCGAGTTGAACCTGGAGGAGGCGCTGGAGAAAGGCGGAGCTGATGACACACGTGAGGACGTGATGTCGGACTTCGTTGATCTAGGAGAGAACGTCATTTCCTTTTTTGAACAGTAATTGATGCTCCCTTATAATTCTTTTTTGAGAACAGTTTATTAGGCTTGTCGTATTTTAAAAACGATGTCCTTCTTTATTGTGTTTAATCTTTTGTCATGACCATGTTGATCTTTAGATGCATTGAGGACGAGGTCATCCTGCAAGGAGGATGTCCTTGCAATTTTGATGTCACACCTCCTTCTCCTCGTGCTTCCTCAATCCCGAGCGATGACAACCAAACCCTGGTTGTCGTGAATGCTGACAACGCGTTGGATCCACAGGGATTCCAACTTTACTCCCTCCTCGAGCGAAACCAAGGTACGAGAACCTGACCCTTATAGCCTTTTCTCGCGTACTCGGGGAGGAAGCTAACTGAGATCATGTGTCCTATGTAGGTCTCAAGAACGACTTAGAGGAGAGAGAACGCTGTGTCGAGTATTGGAAGGAGAAGTTCGAGAAGGCGGACCTCGAGAAGATGGCCAGTGTCGTCCGGAAAGACCAAGCTGTAGAGGCCTTTCGAGGTAGGGAAGTCTGGATCGATGCCTATCTCGAAGGCTGTTGCCAAATGCTGCAACATCTTTGCGAAGAGCTGCGGGTGGTTCGTCCTCATCCCGAGAAATTTACCAACGGTCATCTGTCTTGGATGCGGAGTACTTGCGACCACCTTGCAGGAATTAGGAAGCGGATCGATAATAGCCTAAAACATGAGTGTTGTCTCACCAGCCGATATGCTGGTGGTGACCTTCTCGCCTGCATCCATGATGGACGTCCGCAAGTGAGCCTGAGTTTTCTCTGAGAAGGGTTCTTATGTTATCCCATGAAGGCGGATGAGATCGACCGCTTTGCGCAATCCTTCGCTCCGTTGGCTAAATACGTCTTCTCCACAAGGGACTGGCAGTAGCCGTCCTGGTAGTTTTTATACCTAAGGAACACTTAATGTATATGTTAGCATTTTATATATGTATCAGAACTTAAGTAAGAATTAAAATCTATAAGTATCTAAAAAAGTCATAGTGTACGAGTACGCTCTCAAAGGCTACCCTCAGCCAACGGAGTATGATACTCTCCCTAGCCCCCAACTGTTTTCTTGGAAAATTCGTTTTTCATGAGGGCAGCTTAAATCTTATAACAATCCAAGCTGAAGCTGCGAAGTCTTAGTCTCTAGCCATGAAGTCGGCAAAATCAATCCCCGGTTACACCGCTTAGTTAATATGCTCAAGTGGGTATTCTAACATGACCAGATCTAACATGGTCGTTTGACCCTGCATGGCCTGACAAACTTTTACAGTGCTAGGCGTCCCCAACCAGGGTCCATGGGACTCCGAAGTTTGTTAGACTAGTGTGAGAGGACAATAGGATCGACTTCGAGACAAGGCAATATAAGAAAAGGGGATCTATGGGTAAAACACTTCGAAGAAAGAGAATTCTGAATGTATATTATTGAACAAAACTTACAGACTTTGGTACATCGATGTTATATATAAAATTTATGTAGTTGGTCAATGTTCCAAGAGTTTGCCAACTCACGGCCTTCATCGTTTGTGATCTTGAACGCGCTTGGCCTTAAGACTTCGACCACCGTGTATGGTCCCTTCTACTTAGGTGAGAGCTTATTTCTCCCTGCCTGATTCTGAACTCGTCGGAGGACGTAATCGCCGATGGTGAGTGTACGGGCGCGAACGCGCTTTTTGTGATAGAGGCGTAGGGCCTGTTGGTACATGGCTGCTCGAAGGACAACACATTCTCAATGTTCTTTTAGAAGGATGACATCGTCTGCTCGCTGCTCCTCCTGATCCTTATCTGAATACTGTTTGACTCGTGTAAACCGATGTCGCAACTCAGAAGGGAGCATGGCCTTGGAACCATAAACGAGAAAGAAGGGAGTCTCTTTGGTGGAGGTTGTTGGGGTATTGTGGACGATCCACAAGACAAAAGGGAGTTCATCAACCTAGTGTGTGTCATAAGCCAAGAGCCTATCATACACACGTGTTTTGATCCCTTGGAGCACGATACCATTTGCCCGCTCGACTGTCGCACCCTAAAAATCACCTTAAAGTTTCACCGTCTAAATTATTTCTAGAAATTGTAAAAATCTAATTTAGCCTTCAACAATTAAAAATCCCCAAGATTCAACTCGAACCGGCGTGTGGGAATTTTTGTTGAATTCCTCATGCTTCAAAATATTTAAACAATTTTTACTTGAATTTTCAGAGCACTGTAAATATTTTTAATGCAACAAAAACATTTCTCAGATTTTCTAAAAAAGAAAAGAAATTGAAATCCCTTCCTTGGCTCTGGGCCAAATCCGGCCCAATTCCTCTCTCTCTCCCCGCCGGCCCAACCCGTGCCAGCAGCCCCTCTTCTTTCCTGGTGAAGTCTGTTTATCCTCCCCCTTAATCCAGCCCAAAAAAAGAAAAAAAAGGAAAAGTCTGATACGCCTCCTCTCACTACAGTAGCGTCTTCCTCCTCCCGTTCAGTGCTGTTTCTCTCTCTCCCGTGAACAGGACAGCTGCAGCCACCGTTTGATCTCCCTCCCCGATCGATTCCCCTCCGAAATAACTGCGAAAATGGATTCCTCACCTCCTCCTCATCATTTCTCCCAACAAATCCCACTCGATTCGGCATTATTTTGTGGTGGATTTTGAAGGTTCTCATCAATGGTGAGCTCCACCATGGCCGGCGTCGATCCCTCTCCCTAGTGCCCGTCTCCCTTCCCTCCGGCCTATAAAAGGCAGCCCTCGGCCTCCTCCTTCCTCCCCACACGCCGCCACCCTCCTCTCCCGGTCTCCCGAGCCGCCGCGCCGCTGTTGTCTTGCGCAGTTGCCGTCGCAACTCCGGCCGCCACTGTTCCTCGCCGCCAAACTCGTCGTCGACGTCCCCTCGCCGTTCCCGCAGCTCCGGTGAGCCTTGCCGCCGCCCTCACTGCCATCTCTCTCCCTCCCTACTCCTTCTCTTTCTCTGTCTCCTTCTTCCTCCTCACTGTCTACCTCTCTCTGTCTCTTCTGTTCTCTCTGTAAAAAAAAGAGAGGAAAAAAAATATTAATTAGCAAATTTGTAATATGCCATTCAAACAACACTTAAAATTCAAATTGTCGTATCTCGACTATTTGAACTCGGAATCGACCCGTTTAAATTGCTAATTTTTCCTTAAACAGTAACTAACCTATTTTTATGCTTTGTTCATGCATCTTATGTGGTTTTTATTTATTTTTGGCCTTTTTTCTTTGCGTATGTCGTGTCGACGCTGCAGATCCGAAAGAGCCGCTTTTTCTCGAGGTTGACGCGGAAGACCTTGGTAGCGAGCAAGACAAGTCGTGTCATTTTGATCATATTGCTATCCCAGTTTACAAAATTATGTTTATTTAAATTATTGCATTTCGCTTTATAAAATTCCCGCGATTATTACCGTTTTATTTAGCCTTACCGATTTCCCTTGTTACGACCATACTATTTGTATTATTATGATCCTTGATAACCATAGGAAAAATAAAACTAGTGAGGACTTTATTTATGTGGTGCTTACTAGAAACTTTAGGAATATGCTTAGCCTTGCTTACATAGAAACAGTTAGAGTTAATTTCCAACAATTAGATTTGTGAATAATTTCTAATTTATGGTAATTTTGGTTTAATGGCTGTTTAGCCATCAAATGATGTTTCCCCTTCAAAATTTCCCCAAACTTGCTTTCGGCTGGGCTCGGGGTGCTTGGTTTTGTTAGTCGCACCTCGGCCGTCATAAGGATCAGTCTTCGGGCCTCTGTTGCAAGGCATATTTCGTACTACCACTTGTCTAATGGGTAAGGCTTAACTTGTCGTCTAGGACGGCCATGAGCAAAAAGACACGGATAGGGATGAATGAAGCCCTTGGTGGGGTTGACGTCTCTGGCAGTACGCCCGGGGGCATAGACTGTCTGCTCGACCCAGGGCGCCTGGTGGGGGAAGTCTATGTCGGTCTTTTTCGCTTAGGGCAATACTAGGCGGTAGGTTATGTCATGGCTTTCGTCCGTATGCCGTGGAGGCATGTGGCACGTCGCAACACGTGAGGAAGACATGTCTGGTGGGTAAAGATGTACACATCTGATCAGAGTTTAAACTATTCGAATAGCTACGCCTTCAGTTATGGGCAAGCTGAGCAATGTACCCAAGTTAGAATTTGATTCTGTTTAAAACTAAAATAACTGGAGTTAGTACTTGTTGGCCTAGGATAAGGCAAGATCGCGTCGGTGCGCGGCTTGATGATAATTTGACTAGAGATAGGTTCGTGTTGATTTAAAATGCCTTTAAATATTTAAATGTTTCGAAATGCTGGTTTTATGCAAAATATCCCTATATATGAATCCTTTGTATTCCCTAGCATTATATTTGCACTTTTCCCGGCATGGCTTGCTGAGTACGGTGGTTGTACTCAGCCTTGCTCCTTTTTCCCCCTTCCAGCAGAGGAGTACTTTGAAGTCGAAGACTTTGGTGTCTAGCTCGTGCCTGACGTCGAAGTGCCTGTGGTGGTCCGTCGTAGCTGCCGCCTTTTTATTCGTTTATCTTTCAGTGTTGGGCCTTTGGTCGCCCATGTAATAAAGTACTCTATCTACGCTTCCGTTTGTTTATTGTGATATTTATCAACTTTGTAATGTGTACCTTGCCTCCTGGGACAAGGAATTATGCACTCACAATCGGAATATAGAGTTCTATTTTCCGGGCGTGACAAGTTGGTATCAGAGCCTCCTTTGACCTTAGGACGAGCGAGACAAACCCTAGGAGATATTTTACCTAAATTTGTCCCTATTTACAAAAACTTGTATTCTGTCTTTACCTACTTACTCTTTTATAATTTCCCACTAATGTTCGTTTTCAAAAATTTTGTAGATGGCCCTCACCCTGACCCGTCATGGATATGGACAAGTGGGTTTCGTTCTGGAGCTGCGTCACCTTTGCCTTGATCTCGGCTACTCCAACGAGGTGGAATACAGGGGAGTGAAGCTTCCTGCTACCGGCAACGATGACGCTCCCCGGGCAGAATGGGAGGTCACGGCCACCCTTCTTTCTAGCCACCCCAACCGCTCCTCGATGACTGCCTCGGCTGGAGGAGACACGTTCGTGGAAGCCTGCCAGAACGCGGCACTTCTCTTCATCGGCATGCTGGGGATGACGTACCACAATGAGCTGCAGCACACCCCGTACCGCTACCACCCTCGCCGCATGGACCCGAACGACTACGCCAGCTTCAGGGGGACTCGCTTGGAGGACGACACCACCCTTCATCACCTCGCACGGATGGTGGAGGCCTACGACACTGCTCGCGTCGACTTCCACAAGCTCGTGAAGCGCGGGTTGGTGGAGAACAACCTGAAGATCCTAAGTCTGCGCCAGGAGAACCTGAGTCTCAAGAAGGAGCTCGACGCCCTGGAGGAGGAGATGCGCCAGCTCAAGCTCGCCCATGGCCAGACCACCTCTCCCAAGCCCCGTCGTGTCTGCCGCAGCCTGAAGATCACCGCCCGCAAGAGCACCACCAGGCCGACCCTCATCCGCAAGGCCCTGGCAGAAGGCAGGGTTCTGACTCCGAAGGCCCCTCGCAGCGACGCCTCTAGCAGCGGTAGCAGTCCTTCGGCAGCAGACGAGTAGCTTCAGGGCGTGTGTTTTTCCTCGTTTGTCTTATGGCTCTTGTGGTGTGTGTAGGCGCAACCTATATCGGCTCGTTGTGGTATAGCTTCGCCCAGGAGTTAAAGACTTGAGCTATCTCACCAACATCAGTATAATAAAAATCTAAATAAGTTGGGTTAATAGTTTGGCTCCTGTTTTTCTCTTCTGTCTCTTTACCCTTCTCTTGCTTGGTTCGGTCAGATGGTGAACACCAGAAGGACAGTCACTAATGAAGACAGGGCAGAGGGCAGTGATCATGGGAACGCACCACCACCCCCACCTCATGACAACCCCCTTCTTACCCAGATCTTAGCCCAGCAAACCAACCTGATGGCTGCTCTACTCCAACATATCCAGAACCAGCCTGCTGGCGGCGCTGCACCTCCACCACCGTAGTCCAAGCTTGCAGAGTTCCTATGCGTTCGCCCACCCACCTTCTCCAGTACCTCCAACCCAGTCGATGCTATAGATTGGCTGCACACCATCAACAAGAAGCTTGACCTAATTCAGTGCACCGACGCAGAAAAAGTTGCTTTCGCCGCTCACCAACTCCAAGGACCCGCTTCTGAATGGTGGGATCAATTCCAAGCCACCCAACCTGCAAATCAGCCTATCACTTGGGGTCGTTTCAACACCGCCTTCAGAAGGTCTCATGTGCCAGCTGGTGTTATGGCTCTAAAGAAGCGAGAGTTTCGGGATCTAAAGCAAGGCAACCGCTCAGTGACAGAGTACCTGCAAGAATTCAACCGCCTCGCCAGATATGCTCCAGAGGAAGTACGTGAAGATGATGATAAGCAGGAGAAGTTTCTCTCGGGACTCAACCCCGAGCTGTCGGTTCAACTAATCTCCAGCGACTATGTCGATTTTCAGCGTTTGGTGGACAAGTCTATCCGCCAGGAAGCCAAGAACAAAGAACTCGATAGCCTCAAGCGTCGCATGGCTAACTTCAAGGCACAGCAGGGGCCAAGTCAGAAGCTCCGTTACACCACTCCTCATCATGGTGGATCTTCCTCCAACTCACAGTTCCGCTCAGCTCCCCATATGCAGTATGTCCACAGGCCTTCATTGCCGCAGCAGAATCAAGTGGTAAACCGTGCACCTCGTCCCACTCCAACAGCAGCACCAAGTGGATCAGCCAGCAAAGATGGCAATGGAAAGATCCTTCTCTGCTTCAACTGCCATGAGCCGGGGCATTTTGCCAACAAATGTCCAAAGCCGAAGCGTTCGCAAGGTCAGACTCCAGTCCGCAACAACATGATCAGGGGACGTGTGAACCACGTCACTGCAGAGGAAGTGCAGGCTGCTCCCGAAGTTATCATTGGTACGTTTCTGGTTAATTCTGTTGATGCATCAGTTTTATTTGATTCTGGAGCCACACACTCATTCATATCAAGGAAATTTGTGGGGCAAAATAATTTGAGGGTAGAAAACCTTAGTAATGCTATGATAATTACTACCCCCGGTGGTCAAATGCCAGCTCGGCAATTTAGTCCATCCGTGTCCATAGAAATCCAAGGGATTTCTTTTCTGGCCAATCTCATTCTCCTGGAATCCAAAGATCTGGATGTTATCCTTGGAATGAACTTTCTTACTCGCCATCAAGTGGTATTGGACTACGCCCGTAGAACCGTCACGTTACACAATGGTCCGGATCAGCCAGTTATTGCCTATGCTCATCCCACCCCGACCGGTTCGCAAGTTCTGTATCAGGTCTGTATTGAAGAAATCCCAATAGTCAAAGAGTACGCAGATGTGTTTCCCGAAGACTTGCCAGGAATGCCTCCCAAAAGAGAGATCAAGTTTCGGATTGATCTGGTACCCAGTACCGCACCTATCTCCAAAAGACCGTATCGGATGGGTGCCAATGAATTGGCCGAAATGAAGAAACAGGTGGAAGAATTGAAGGAGAAGGGGTATATTCGTCCCAGCACATCTCCATGGGGAGCACCGGTAATCTTTGTTGAGAAGAAAGACAAAACCAAGCGGATGTGCGTCGATTATCGTGGCCTCAATGAAGTCACTATCAGGAACAAATATCCATTGCCTCGAATCGATGATTTGTTTGACCAATTAAAAGGAGCTGCTGTATTCTCCAAGATTGATCTCCGATCCGGATATCACCAGCTACGAATCCGCGAAGAAGATATCCCCAAGACAGCCTTCACCACCAGATATGGTCTATATGAATGTACAGTAATGTCATTCGGATTGACCAATGCTCCTGCCTTTTTCATGAACCTGATGAACAAAGTATTCATGGAATATCTAGATAAGTTCGTGGTTGTCTTCATCGATGACATTTTAATTTATTCCAAGTCAGAAGAAGAGCATGAACAACACTTGCGTCTAACTCTGGAGAAACTCAGGGTGCATCAATTGTATGCCAAGTTCAGTAAATGTGAGTTTTGGTTGTCAGAAGTAAAGTTTTTAGGCCATGTCATATCTGTGCAAGGTGTGGCAGTGGACCCTAACACAGTTGAATCAGTCACCAAGTGGAGTCAACCCAAGACAGTCACTCAAGTTCGCAGCTTCCTTGGACTGGCAGGGTATTACCGTCGGTTCATTGAAAACTTCTCGAAGATAGCTAGACCAATGACTCAGTTGTTGAAGAAGGAAGAAAAGTTTGTGTGGACCCCACAGTGCGAGAAGGCATTTCAATTGCTCAAAAACAAATTGGTGTCCTCTCCGGTTTTGGTTCTGCCGGATATTAACAAAGATTTTCAAGTGTATTGTGATGCGTCCCGTCAAGGTTTGGGTTGTGTTCTAATGCAAGAAGGACATGTGGTGGCTTATGCATCCCGACAGCTACGTCCGCATGAAAACAACTACCCCACCCATGATCTCGAGTTGGCAGCCGTGGTGCATGCTTTGAAAATTTGGCGTCATTATCTCATTGGAAATCACTGTGAACTATACACTGATCATAAGAGCTTGAAGTATATTTTCACTCAGCCGGATCTAAATCTTCGCCAAAGAAGATGGTTGGAATTAATCAAGGATTACGATGTGGGAATTCACTATCACCCTGGGAAAGCCAACGTTGTGGTTGATGCTTTGAGTAGAAAAAGCTACTGCAATGCAGCTCATCTTGATCAGTGTTCTTCTGTTCTTTGCAAGGAGATAGAATCTTTGAATCTTGGCATCGTTAATCGAGGTTTTCTGGCAACCCTGGAAGCTAAACCCTTGTTACTTGATCAAATTCGTGAAGCCCAAAAAGATGACACCGATATTAAAGAACTCAGGAAAAATATGAGGAGAGGAAAGGCAATTGGTTTTGTTGAGGATGAACATGGAGCAGTCTGGAATGGAGATCGTATTTGCGTACCAAACATTCCAGAAATTAAGAAGTTAATACTACAAGAAGCACATGAAAGTCAGTACTCCATCCACCCGGGCAGTACCAAGATGTACCTAGACTTGAAAGACAAGTATTGGTGGGTCAGCATGAAGCGTGAGATAGCTGAATTTGTGGCCTTGTGTGATGTGTGTCAACGAATCAAAGCAGAACACCAGAGACCAGCAGGATTGCTCCAACCGCTCCAGATTCCGGAATGGAAATGGGAGGAGATTGGAATGGATTTTATTACCGGTCTTCCTCGAACCCAATGTGGTTATGACTCAATTTGGGTAGTCATCGATAGACTGACAAAAGTGGCACATTTCATTCCAGTCAAGACTACTTACTCAGGCAGCAAATTGGCAGAACTATATTTTGCTCGCATTGTTTGTCTGCATGGTGTTCCGAAGAAGATCGTGTCTGACCGAGGTAGTCAGTTTACCTCCAAGTTTTGGCAGAAGTTGCAAGAGGAATTAGGAACACGGTTGAATTTCAGTACTGCTTATCACCCGCAAACAGATGGTCAGAGAGAACGAACCAATCAGATCCTTGAAGACATGCTTCGAGCTTGTGTCCTTGATTTTGGGAAAACTTGGGATAAGAGTCTCCCTTATGCAGAATTTTCATACAACAACAGCTATCAGTCCAGTCTACAAATGGCACCGTACGAAGCCTTGTATGGCCGAAAGTGTAGAACACCGCTCCTTTGGGATCAGACAGGAGAACGACAAGTTTTTGGAACAGATATTCTTAGAGAAGCTGAGGAAAAAGTTAAGATCATCCAGAAAAACTTGAAAGTAGCTCAGTCTAGACAGAAGAGCTATACAGACAACCGTCGCCGAGATCTTACTTTCGAAGCCGGTGATTATGTTTATTTACGAGTCACTCCGCTTAGAGGGGTCAGAAGATTCAACACGAAAGGGAAACTTGCACCGAGATATGTTGGACCATACAAGATCTTGAGCAGACGAGGGGAAGTTGCCTATCAGCTCGACTTGCCCGTTTCATTGGGAAGTGTTCCATGTTTCCCAACTCAAGAAATGTCTCCGAGTGCCGACAGAACAAGCTGATCCTGCGCAGATCGAGATCCAAGAAGATTTAACCTATGTGGAGAAGCCAATCAAAATCTTGGACACCTCAGAAAGACATACATGCAGTCGAGTCATCCGTTTTTGCAAGGTTCAATGGAGCAACCATTCCGAAGAAGAAGCCACCTGGGAGCGCGAAGACGAGTTGAAGTCAGCCCATCCCCATCTCTTCAGTAGTGCTACCGAATCTCGGGGTCGAGATTCTCCGTAAGGAGGGTAGGTTTGTCGCACCCTAAAAATCACCTTAAAGTTTCACCGTCTAAATTATTTCTAGAAATTGTAAAAATCTAATTTAGCCTTCAACAATTAAAAATCCCCAAGATTCAACTCGAACCGGCGTGTGGGAATTTTTGTTGAATTCCTCATGCTTCAAAATATTTAAACAATTTTTACTTGAATTTTCAGAGCACTGTAAATATTTTTAATGCAACAAAAACATTTCTCAGATTTTCTAAAAAAGAAAAGAAATTGAAATCCCTTCCTTGGCTCTGGGCCAAATCTGGCCCAATTCCTCTCTCTCTCCCCGCCGGCCCAACCCGTGCTAGCAGCCCCTCTTCTTTCCTGGTGAAGTCTGTTTATCCTCCCCCTTAATCCAGCCAAAAAAAGAAAAAAAAGGAAAAGTCTGATACGCCTCCTCTCACTACAGTAGCGTCTTCCTCCTCCCGTTCAGTGCTGTTTCTCTCTCTCCCGTGAACAGGACAGCTGCAGCCACCGTTTGATCTCCCTCCCCGATCGATTCCCCTCCGAAATAACTGCGAAAATGGATTCCTCACCTCCTCCTCATCATTTCCCCCAACAAATCCCACTCGATTCGGCATTATTTTGTGGTGGATCGACGCCGGCCATGGTGAGCTCCACCATGGCCGGCGTCGATCCCTCTCCCTAGCGCCCGTCTCCCTTCCCTCCGGCCTATAAAAGGCAGCCCTCGGCCTCCTCCTTCCTCCCCACACGCCGCCACCCTCCTCTCCTGGTCTCCCGAGCCGCCGCGCCGCTGTTGTCTTGCGCAGTTGCCGTCGCAACTCCGGCCGCCACTGTTCCTCGCCGCCAAACTCATCGTCGACGTCCCCTCGCCGTTCCCGCAGCTCCGGTGAGCCTGGCCGCCGCCCTCACTGCCATCTCTCTCCCTCCCTACTCCTTCTCTTTCTCTGTCTCCTTCTTCCTCCTCACTGTCTACCTCTCTCTGTCTCTTCTGTTCTCTCTGTAAAAAAAAGAGAGGAAAAAATATTAATTAGCAAATTTGTAATATGCCATTCAAACAACACTTAAAATTCAAATTGTCGTATCTCGACTATTTGAACTCGGAATCGACCCGTTCAAATTGCTAATTTTTCCTTAAACAGTAACTAACCTATTTTTATGCTTTGTTCATGCATCTTATGTGGTTTTTATTTATTTTTGGCCTTTTTCCTTTGCGTATGTCGTGTCGACGCTGCAGATCCGGAAGAACCGCTTTTTCTCGAGGTTGACGCGGAAGACTTTGGTAGCGAGCAAGGCAAGTCGTGTCATTTTGATCATATTGCTATCCCAGTTTACAAAATTATGTTTATTTAAATTATTGCATTTCGCTTTATAAAATTCCCGTGATTATTACCGTTTTATTTAGCCTTACCGATTTCCCTTGTTACGACCTTACTATTTGTATTATTATGATCCTTGATAACCATAGGAAAAATAAAACTAGTGAGGACTTTATTTATGTGGTGCTTACTAGAAACTTTAGGAATATGCTTAGCCTTGCTTACATAGAAACAGTTAGAGTTAATTTCCAACAATTAGATTTGTGAATAATTTCTAATTAATGGTAATTTTGGTTTAATGGCTGTTTAGCCATGAAATGATGTTTCCCCTTCAAAATTTCCCCAAACTTTCTTTCGGCTGGGCTCGAGGTGCTTGGTTTTGTTAGTCGCACCTCGGCCGTCATAAGGACCGGTCTTCGGGCCTCTGTTGCAAGGCATATTTCGTACTACCACTTGTCTAATGGGTAAGGCTTAACTTGTCGTCTAGGACGGCCATGAGCAAAAAGACACGGATAGGGATGAATGAAGCCCTTGGTGGGGTTGACGTCTCTGGCAGTACGCCCGGGGGCATAGACTGTCTGCTCGACCCAGGGCGCCTGGCGAGGGAAGTCTATGTCGGTCTTTTTCGCTTAGGGCAATACTAGGCGGTAGGTTATGTCATGGCTTTCGTCCGTATGCCGTGGTGGCATGTGGCACGTCACAACACGTGAGGAAGACATGTCTGGTGGGTAAAGATGTACACCTCTGATCAGAGTTTAAACTATTCGAATAGCCGCGCCCTCAGTTATGGGCAAGCTGAGCAATGTACCCAAGTTAGAATTTGATTCTGTTTAAAACTAAAATAACTGGAGTTAGTGCTTGTTGGCCTAGGATAAGGCAAGATCGCATCGGTGCGCGGCTTGATGATAATTTGACTAGAGATAGGTTCGTGTTGATTTAAAATGCCTTTAAATATTTAAATGTTTCAAAATGCTGGTTTTATGCAAAATATCCCTATATATGAATCCTTTGTACTCCCTAGCATTATATTTGCACTTTTCCCGGCATGGCTTGCTGAGTACGGTGGTTGTACTCAGCCTTGCTCCTTTTTCCCCCTTCCAGCAGAGGAGTACTTTGAAGTCGAAGACTTTGGTGTCTAGCTCGTGCCTGACGTCAAAGTGCCTGTGGTGGTCCGTCGTAGCTGCCGCCTTTTTATTCGTTTATCTTTCAGTGTTGGGCCTTTGGTCGCCCATGTAATAAAGTACTCTATCTACGCTTCCGTTTGTTTATTGTGATATTTATCAACTTTGTAATGTGTACCTTGCCTCCTGGAACAAGGAATTATGCACTCACAATCGGAATATAGAGTTCTATTTTCCGGGCGTGACATCGACCTGCCCGTTACTCTGAGGATGGGAGACTGATGCGAAGTAGATTTTTACTCCTAATCCAATGCACTAGTCCTGGAAGGCACCGCTAGTGAATTGGGAGTCAGTCTGTCAAGATCCGATGTGGTAGTCCGTATGTGCAAAATATCCCCTTCATAAACTTGATGGCGTGTTCGGCTTTGATTTCTCTTGTTGGCTTTGCCTCAATCCACTTAGTGAATTTGTCGATAGCCATGAACAAGAACTTGTAGCCGCCTTATCCTCGAGGAAACGGTCTGAGGATGTCAAGCCCCCAGCACGAGAACGGCTAGGTGAGAGGGATAGTTTGGAGCGCTTGGGCTGGCATCTTAGTGTGTTTACTATGAAATTCACAAGCTTCACACTGTTTTACCAAGTCGCAAGCGTCTTGAAGGGTTATTGGCCAGAAAAATCCTTGTCGAAAGGCTTTTTCGACTAGAGTTCGCCCACCGGCGTGAGATCCGCATATCCCTTCGTGGATGTCTAGTAGTAGATCTTTACCATCCTTAGGAGAGACACTCCAGAAGAATTCCGTTCGGCTTTTTTTTTATAAATCGTTGCTGATCATTCAATAAGCTTTTGTCTGGGAGTCTGTCGGCATCTAAGAAATTGATAAGTGGAGTACGCCAGTCTTCTGTGGTCTCAATGTCAACGACGACGTGGGTGACCTCTTCAATAGCCCCTGAGTTGTTCTTGGCATTAACTAAGGTGCCTTCATCGTCCGTGGTCTTAACTAAAGGTTTCGCCAGGATGTCCAAAAAGGTTCCTGATTCGACAGGTTCTTTTTTGGATGCACGCCATGCTAAGTTGTCGGCCTCGGTGTTATCCTTGCGAAAGACATGACGTACTTTCAAGCCGACAAACTTTCGCTCCAGCTTCCTGACTTCGGCGAGATACTTGGTTAACTCTGGGTTTGAGCATTGGTAGTCTTTGTGCATTTGGTTGGCAACTATCTCTTCATCCCCTTTCACAATTAATCGCTTTACTCCTAGTGCTGCTACTGCTCGTAACTTGGCGAGTAGTCCCTCGTACTCTACGGTATTGTTTGTAGCTCTGAAGTTGAGATGTATTGCATGTCTGAACTAGTCTCCTGCTGGAGATGTCAGAATGAATCCTGCCCTTGCTCCCTAGCTGTTGAATGCCCTGTCGAAGGCCATTGTCTATGTCTCATCATTTGTCTGACCGGTTGGAGGTGTTCTCGGGAACAGTCCAATCGGCAACAAAATTTGTGAGAACCTGTGACTTGATGGCTGTGCACGGGATGAAGTTGACATGAATTGGCTGAGTTTGATGATCCATTTAGCAATGCGTCCAACGACGTCTTTGTTCCTTACCACTTCGCCGAGAGGGAAAGAAGAGACGACCGTGACTTTATGGGCCTGGAAGTTGTGGCACAGCTTCCATGATGTCATGACTACGACATAGAGTAATTTTTGGATTTGAGGATATTGGGTCTTGGCATCATGGAGGGCCTCGCTGATATAGTACACGGGATGTTGTACTTTGTCCCTCTCAACGATAATCACAATGCTAACAGAATAAGGTGTGGTAGCAATATAGAGAAATAATTCTTCCATTAGCTGTGGGGCAACAAGTACAGGGGGATTGGACAAGTACCGTTTGAACGAGATAAACACGTTCTCAGCATCCTGTGTCCACTCAAATCTATCCTGCTTTTTGAGTAGGCAAAGAAAGGCTGTCCTAGTTCTCCCATCCTGGCCACGAACCGACTTAAAGCTGCCATACTTCATGTAAGCTTCTGCACTTCTTTCAGTCTTGTTGGTGATTTCATGTTCTCGATGGCCTTGATCTTATTGGGGTTCGCTTCGATTCCTCGTCCAGAGACAGGGAATCCTAGCAATTTCCCCAACGGTACTCCAAACATAAACTTCTCTGGGTTTAGTTTGCGCTGATGTCATCGAAGATTGTTGAATGTTTCCCTCAGGTCATCGATCAACATGTCCTTTGTCCTTGTCTTGACCACGACATCGTTGATGTATGCCTCTATGTTCTTGCCGATATGGTCGTCGAAAGCTCCCTAGATTTCTCGTTGGTATATGTTGCCTGCATTGATTAATCCAAAGGGCATCTTGGTATAATAGAAAACACCAAAGGGCGTGATGAACGCAGTCTTATCCTCGTCCTTTTTGGCCATGCTGATCTGGTGGTAGCCGGAGTAAGCGTCGAGGAAGCTTAACAACTCACAACCCGCAGTTGAATCCACCAGTTGGTCAATGCGAGGAAGAGGGAAGTGGTCCTTGGGGCAAGCCTTGTTGACATCGGTGAAGTCTACACACATCCTCCACTTACCGTTGGCCTTGCGCACCATTACTGGATTGGCGAGCCACTTTGGATGGAGAACCTCTCTGATGAAGCTTGCTTTGAGAAGTTTGTCTAGTTCATCTCGAATAGCTTCTTTTCAATCTTGTGTGAACCGCTGCAGTTTCTATTTTACTGGCTTGGCATCGGGACGCACCATCAATTTGTGCTCGATCACCTCCCTAGGGACTCCGAGCATGTCGAACAGTTGCCAAGCAAACACGTCTGCATTGTTACGGAGGAAGGTGATGAGCTCGTGTTCCTATTTGTTGTTGAGCGTTGCCCTAATTTTAACTATCTTATCGGGGTTGCTGCTGGTCAAATGGGATGATCTTGATTGTACCATCGTGGTTGGGTGCCTTGTTGGGTTTGCTCACTTTCCGAAGGGATTCTATAGTGGCAGGTGGTGTAGGAGTATGCTCGACCATGTCAAGGCTCCTCTTGTCGCACTGTACTGCTGCTTTCACATTCTCGGGAATTGTGATTGTCCCTTTTGGGCCTGGCATCTTTAGAATTTGGTGTGCGTAGTGGGACACCGCCATGAACTTTGCTAGTGCTGTCCTTCCGAGAATAGCATTGTAGGCCGTGTTGAACTCGGCTACATCAAAGGTGATCTGCTCTGTTCAGAAGTTATTAGCCTGGCCAAACATTACGGCTAGCGTAATCTTTCCTAGCGGTTTGGATGATAACCCTGGAGTGATCCCATGGAAGGGCTGGTCGGAAGCAACAAGCTCGCTTTGAGGGATGCTCATTGCATCGAGTGTGCTGGTGAAGAGAATGTTGATGGAGCTGCTGCCGTCGATGAGGACACGTGCTACTTTGATATTCCGGATGGTAGGCTCGACTACTATCGGATATCGACTTGGCACGATCGTTGTTGTCGGATGGTCGTGTTCTGAGAACTCTATCTTTTGTTCAGACCATCTCATCTTAGCTGCGACTCCTTGTGATGTATAGCAGATTTCGCATTCTACCTTCTGATACTCCCTTTTAGAGGTGTATGTCGTAGAACCGCTGAAGATATGGGCTACATGCAGGTTGAAATCTGGGAACACGAGTTCGTTGTCGGACGAGAGATCATTAGTGCTCCTCTCGACCACACAAACTCGCTTTCCTTTTTCGAGGGCCAGCTGTTTTGCCAATGCTTTCTGGAAGACCTGGTACTCCTCCAGGGTATGTGTGTTGATTGGGCACCATTGTTGTACTGGTTCACCACCTTGAAGGGCCGGGCGCCTTGGGGGTGGGTTCGCTTGTTCTGTGACAAGGGCCTCTGTCTCCGCCTTGCATTTTCCTTCCTTTTTACGGTTTTGTTTCTTCTTCTTGGTAGACGCCGGTGCTTCCTTGTTGTCTGGTTGCTTTTTCTCGACCACCTTGCTCTTTCCGTCCTTCCTCCTGATTGTCTGGTTGTCTGCGTGAATGCATCTGTCGATGATCTCAAACAACTTCATGGCCGAGGTGATTCGTCTTGTCGCCAATTCTTGGATAGTATACTGATCTTGGACGCCTGACTTGAATGTGCATATGACAAAAGTGTCGGTGATCTCAGGGATCGTATTCCGGCATTCGTTAAAACGCCATATATAGTCCCTTAAGGATTCGCCCGGATTCTGCCTAAGGGCGTATAGGTCATCCTCCACCGCATGCTGCTTGTATGCTCCTTGAAAATTTGCGATGAACTGCTGCCATAAATCTTCCCAGGAAGAAATCGAGCGAGGTGGGAGGTGTACCAACCATGACTGAGCAGACCCCTTCAATGCTGTTGGCAAATAGTTTGCCAATGTGTTGCCGTCCGCGCCGGCCATATATAGAACAGTTGAGTAGACATGCAGAAACTCCTCAGGATCAGTACTGCCGTTATACTTTTCTACTGCTGCAGGACAAAACTTGCTTGGCCATCGTACCTCGTGCAAGGCAGGTACGAAAGCCCGACATCCGCCTCCTGGTATAAAGGGTGGACGATGTCCTCGTGGCCTGTTAGAACCGCCTCTTGTGGATGACGATGATGATGAAGGATCACCGTAGTCGGGGGTGCAGCCCCTTGACCTATGGCCTTGTTCTCGGTCCCTTAGGGAGTTCGGAGATCGTGAGTTTCGTCATCATCGGTCGTCATGATGTTGTTGTCGATCTTGATCGTTACCGCCCTGTTGATTCTGGCAGTCCCAACGATCTCGATCATTGTTGCGATCTCCTCGGTTGTCATTGTAATCCCGCCTTCCGTTTCCTTTGTGAGGTGCGTGAGGTTGGCGGTGGTCGACATTGCCCCGATCTTGTCGCTCCCGCCTACGCCCATTCAAGTGATTGCGAAGATCCCGATCATCTTGATGAGGAGGGGGCTGATTGACCTGCCCTCTTGGCGATGCGTTTCAAGGGTTGCGGCCTGGATCTCGACTAGGATATCGACTGAGGGCGTCCTTGACAGTGTCGTCTTCTGGTACCCGATCTCTTCCTCGAGGACGAGGATCTCGAGACAGACCCTGTGGGTTAGATCTAGCCGTGACCAGGAAGGCAGAGTTGAGATTGGCTACCGTTGACTGTAACCTTTTGACCTAGACATTTGCTTCTGGGAAGGTAACTGGGTCAAACGGAGTTTGCTTCAGTAACAAGTTGACCACGGTGAAGTGTTCGGCGGGGGTTCGAACCAGCTCCTCAGGTGGGTGTGACGCATCGGGAGCAGGTGACTCTTCCCTTGAACGAACCTCACCCCTAAACGACTCTCTCAATCACGTTCACATCCCATGGAGAATTGGATCTCGAAGATTCCAGGCCGTGAAGGATAGAGGGCTCACGAGGTTTCCGTTACGCTATCGTCCACCGACGCATCCCAAGATTGGTCTCGATGTTGGTGAATCAGACAGCAAGGAACACGAACCATAGGACTGGTGATTTTCAATAAGATCTTGCAATCTGTAAGGGGGTGATTTTTTGATTTGTGGATCGGGCACCACGCCTTGAATTGGAGATGTGCGCTGGATATATCGATCTTTGCAAGCATCGAGTTCAGCCTTCACTTGCAGTATCACCCAACATTCGACCAAAGAGTGCTGAGATGTCTTGTGGATCGAACACCAAGCATTGTAGTTTAGAGGAGATTTCCTTGTCGGCATCTGGCCCCTAGCAGATGTATGGGGTTTGGCCGCTTTAGGAGTCCTTTGCGACGCTGAATTCGTCGTATTCCTCTTTTCTGACTGGACGGGAGGAATAGCTGATGGAAAATTGCTTTCGGCCGTCCTCGCGGCTCTGTTCTCGATCCCAGCTGGTATTGGGGAAGGCAAGATTGGAACCGCGGAGAAGACAGGGAAGTCCAAACAAACGCCGGCTGAGTTGGATCTCCCAGGCCAGGAAGAATGTGGACATTGTTGTCAGAGAGTCTTGAACTTGAAGTCATCTCGGCAAAACCTTGAGCACCAAGTTTCCCTACCTGGCGCGCCACTGCCAACGGTGTAGACTGCGACTCCGATATTTGTAGAGTATGGGGATCGTTGGTACAAGGATCTACACGAAACAAGTTCAAGCATACAAAATACAAGAATTATACTGGTTTAGGCCCCTGGAGAGGTAATAGCCCTACTCCAGTTTATATGGTATTACGATGAAAACCTCAGAGATTACAATCAGAGAACTATCCAAGACTGCCTTGCTTGGGCTTTTGAACATCTACATGAATGTCACAAAAGCAAACAAGAATTTGTTCTTTTCAAGATAGACTTTGAAAGGGTTTTTGATTTGGTGGAAAACAATGCAATCCTGGAACTGTTAAGAGCAAAGGGTTTTGATGAAAAATGGATGTGGCGCCCCAAACTATACCAGTCCAAGATCAGGAACCGGCATAGGCTGGAAGTCACATTATTATCTGTGATTATAGTACCAGTATCAGGATACACAAGCTGATACTCACAGATAATTATGGAAATCAGAAATAACAAAGCTTTATTATAACCTTGAGGGAAGTCTCATACACACTACTGTCATGGACATACCCCAGACTGGTAGAAACATAAACAGACAGAAAAGACAGTGGCGGAAGCATGGAAAATAGTGGTGGGAAACATGGAGTAAAAGACACAAAAAGGAACACAGCGAACATGAACCACAGGCTAGGTTTGGGAACTAGGCCTGAAACCCTGAGAAATCGTACTCAACCTGCTCTTGGAAATAAGCCTCAGTAGAAGGGTCGAGGTATCCTTCTTCTAACTCTATAAATATAAATATAAGCAAGGGTGAATACTCGGTGTACTCAGCAAGCCGAGGAAAATATGACATGCAAGGCTATAAACAAGGAGGAGTAAGGTTACTTTAAAAAAAACAACGTTTTTAATTAGTTTAGTCTCAAAACACTAGTGATTGAAATTTTAGTTTGGAATGAGGCCCACGCCTCGCCTCATTTCCCAGGTTGCTTTGCAACAACCTGTTACAATAATCATAAGTCCCAAGTCCAAACTCAACACCATGCCATCTCAACACAAAACCAACTTGGCCATCTCAGCCAAAACCAACATGACCATCTTAGCCAAACCAACACTTTGGTGCCAAAAGACACCCCAAGTCACACAGGCTCGTTCCCAACCATGAAGGCTGGCCGTCCACCACAAAGGTATACTCTGGTAACGATTCCCATCCCACAAACCATTTTATTAATGGAGTTTAAAACAAAATTACGCTATGAGAAACACCTCACATCCGCCCATGACCGTGGGCACGACTGTTTAAATAGTTTTACTAAACTTTGAGAGGTGGCACGCTTTACCCACACGTCATGAACTTCTCACATTACCGAACACATGTGGATCAGACATGACCGATAAAGGAGAGCTCACTAAAAGGCTTTTCCGCAACCAACCCATAAATGTCTCGTGTCACACAGATGGGTGGAATCTCTCCACCAAGCATCAAGCCAGGCTCAGGTCCTCATCTACTCAGGCCCCATCGTATGGACCCCGACACATCCCCACTGCACGAGATTACCATAAAACTTCACCATACCGGTGCTTCTCACCTGTCAACATGTTAGACACCTACGTTTTAGCTACTTACTCGGCCAGGGGCATCCCATTCTACCCGTGTGGTCGCACTGTCTTATGTTTGGATGAATTTCCCAAAGGAATCGGTCCTTATGGATGATGCGTGGCCAAACCACCCAGATACTGACTACCGCACCATCGAGTTTTAAAAAAACATTTTTCCATCTTAAAACCAAACTGACATCTCATCGGGTTTTTAAACAACAATGGTGTTAAATATCCAAAAGTTTCCTACACGACAGTGCAAACGTCACCTATAGGTAGTCTACTTAGGCATGGGTGAATGCCGACGAAAATATGGTGGGGTTACAAAGAAAATGGGGTTTTTCAAATCCTATATAATAAAAGTGCAACTACTAGGAAGGTCCGACGAGTCGCATTCGTGGCTAAACAGTGCATCCTAAAGATATGCAACTTGGCAAACAAAATAATTAGTTGAAATATGGGTGCAAAAGGTGGTCAAGGAGGCTTGCCTTGATCCTCTGTGAAAGCCAGAGCGTCGGCCTTCTAAGCGAACCCCGCGTCGGTCCCGGACTCTACACGCAGGAGAGCAACCATACATAAAACCATTGCTAAAGTAAAATAAAAATATGAAAAAGACAGCCCCATAAAATAGAGGAGAATTTTAGAAGGATTTTGGAACTTGAACGGAGTCAAACGGAGATCGGGATGAAATGATACGGAATTTTGAAGTTTAGAGGATTTTTGCGGGACGGATAAGCCCTAGAATATTCCAGTGGGGCTGTGCTGTCAGGTCAACAAGGGGGGTCAACAGGGTGGAATGGATGTGGGGCCCGTGGGTCCCACCACCCTCTCTTCTTTTCTTTTAATCCTCTCTCTCTTCCTCATCCCTTCTTTTCTCTCATCTTCTCCTCTTGTTTCTGTTCCTCCTGAGCGGAGGAGAGAGCGGCAGGAGGGGCGACGGTGGCTGGGTGGTGCGCGGTGCGGGGGCGGCGTCGGCCGAGACGCCGGGCGGTGGAGATGGCGTGGCGCGGCGTGTGGCCGAGGAGGGTGGCGTTGCCCCCGACTGGGCGGCGCCGGCTCGGGCGGTGGTGGCGCCGGCTCGGAGATGGTGGCACCAGCTGGCTTGACGCAAGAGGAAGGGCGGCTGGGTGCCGGGAGGAGGAGGAGGGTGGCGGCCTCGGTCGGCTTGGCCGGCCAGTGGCCAAGCGTCGGTCGTTTGGGCGTCGGCTCGGCCAGGAGTAGGAAGGGAGAAGAAGGTGACGCCGACTACCTGCGATGACTCCGCATCTTCGACGGCTCCCTCCAACAATGCGAACGTGCAGTGTAAAAATTGTGGGGAGTAGTGGGAGGGATCATAGGCATGATTGTGGGGGGTATTTATACTTTTCTTGATCTTCAGTGAAGAATCCGTCGACGAAAGCTGCCACTTTTGCGTCTGTGCGAGCGTCTCCCTCTACAGTTTTCTCCGCTGCTCTCTGCGTTGCTAAGGAGGAAGCCTAACTCCAGTTAATGTGAATTTAGAGCAGAGATGTTGTCTACTGCTTAGCGAGGAGGACAGGGCGGTGCCTAATTTGGCAGACGTCGTATTGCGGTTTTAAGGCAAGGAGGGATTTAGTGTGTGCAGGCATGGCTGTCGATGTTTAGGAAAAATTAGAGTGGAGTTCTCTCGGTGAAAAGAAAAAATGCACGAATGTCACTGGCAGCTTGCCCACGGGCTGTCAGAGGAAAAGAAAGAAATGTCGGGAAAAGGAAAAGAAAGAAATGTCGGGAAAAAGACAGTTGATTTTGAACTCGCACGTGTGCGGTGAGCGGAAAGATAGAGCTCCGGGTCCAGAAAGAAAAACAAAAAGATTTATTAAAGAAGAAGGGAAAAATAATCACCAGTTGATAGGAAACCAAAAATAATAAAGATTAAATGGATCAGAACGGAAGTGATTTAAAAAGGCCGGTAAAATTTACGAATGAAAGTTAAACTAACTTTGAAATTTTTGGAGACCTTGGTTGAAAAAAGAACGGCGCTCTTAATTAAATTTAATTTGAAAGTTTTAGATTAAAAACGCGGACGTTACAATGGATCAGTTGGGTACAAGACATTCTCACAACTGCTTTTACCTCTATACTCTTAAATGGGGTTCCTGGAAATTCTTTCAATTGTAAAAGAGGTGTTAGACAAGGTGATCCCTATCACCACTGCTTTTTGTGCTAGCTGCTGATCTCTTGCAATCAATGGTGAACAAAGCTCATATGAACAATGTGTTCACATCACCCACCCCCCAAGCAAATGGGCCTTTTCCAATAATTCATTATGCAGATGATACACTGATAGTTATGAAGGCTAATCAAAGGATCTTTTCTGCCTCAAAGGTATTCTTCAGTCTTATGCAATGTTCACTGGCTTAAAAATCAATTTTCACAAATCCTGCATGATACCAATTAATGTGGATGAGGAAAAAATGGAAATCCTTGCGGGAACTTTTGGATGTCAAATTGGGAAGACACCTTTCACATACTTGGGGCTACCATTAGGCACTACCAAGGCAACACTAATAGAATACTCGCCACTTCTGGACAGAATTGAGAGAAGATTAACCTCGATCACCTCCTTCTTATCACATGGTCAGAGACTAACCATGGTTAACTCAGTTTTGTCTTCCCTTCCAACATACTACATGTGTACCCTAAAGCTGCCCAAGAAGATCATTGAGCACATTGATAGAGCAAGGAGGTCAGTGGATGGACAAGTTAAGACCAATTCACTTGCAGCATGGGAGAAAGTCTGCAAACCAAAGAACAAAGGTAGACTAGGAGTAATCAATCTAGAATTTCAGAACATATGCCTCGTAATGAAAAATCTAGACAAGTTCTTCAATAAGAAAAATCTGCCATGGGTATACCTCATTTGGAACAGATATTATCACAATTCTAGTATGCCTCCACAAGCACATCAAGAAAAAGGATCCTTCTGGTGGAAGGAATTTTCAGACTTACACCTTTGTTCAGATCTATTACTGAAGTGAAAGTACAATGTGGAGCAACGACATTGTTTTGGAAAGATATATGGAACCTATCAGCTCTACAAAACAGATTTCCAGCCCTCTTTTCTTTTGCAGTGAAGGAAGATGTCTCAGTCCAGCACTTCATCCAGCTGGAAAGTATGTTTCCAGATTCAATTTACCTCTCTCAGGGCAGGCAATGCAAGAATAGCAGGAACTTCATGAACTGATAGAATCAATACACCTCTGTGACTCACAAGATGAATGGATTTATTTTTGGGGATCACATTGTATGCATTGTTCTTTGCCCACTTACAACCATCTCCTTCGGTTACCATGATTTGGAAGAGCCACTGTACAATGAAGATCAAGGTTTTTCTTTGGCTACTGCTCATGAATCGTTTGAACACCAGGGATATGATGCAAAGAAGGCAATACCACCTACAATCTGGTGTAATGTGCCCAGTATGCCTCTCAAGTGACTTGGAAGACATCACCCATCTATTCTTCTCCTGCCCATTTGCACTAAGATGTTGGCAAGTATGTTAGAATCAATTAGGACCTCACAATGGAATTTCTAAATATGATTAAAACAGCTAAAGAACATTTTCAATACCCATTTTTGTTGAGGTAGTTGGCATAGTTTGCTGGAACATTTGGACTCGCAGGAATGATGTTATTTTCAATGGGGTTCTACCTTCTTTCACTACTTGGAAGAGATTATTCAAGGATGACTTTACCTTACTTTTGCATAGGGTAAAGGTGCAAGATCAAAACACATTTCAATCATGGATAGATAACCTGACGTAATTTCTTCTTTTTTACTTACCTTTGTATATATCTATGTAAATATTTATTTATTATAATATATACCACAGTTGGAGCCTCTCTTGCTGTTTCATGTCAAAAAAAGGCCCTTTGCGATCTTACAGTATCAATTATACCAAGCCAAGGGCTACATCCGAGCCAGGTCAATTTTAATTTTGCACAAAGTTTGAGATGTTGGTGCTGCTGATGTAGGACTTACGGTAGTTCTGCATTGGCCATTCGTGTAAAAGCCCAAGTCATCGATCATAAAAAATAGAGGCTAAAAGAGATCAACTATTTTGGGGTAGAGCTCAAGGAGAGGAGCAGAGGATGATGCTCAAGCTTCCCTAAATGAAGCATGGTAACCATCATATCCAACTCATGCATGTTGTTTTGTTTCCTTATGATATGAATGGACAGGAACAAAAGCACAACAGCTCTTTCATCAATTTCTTGTCGAAAAGAAAAACATTTTTGTGTTCAATGTTACACAAATACGTTATGAACTCGAAGGGAGGTGGTAATTGATCGTTGCTGGGAGAGTGAACCGTACATTACAGTGGACAAGAGGTGCTACAGATCCCTGGCATGCTTTGGTCTAGCAGTATCCAATCTCATATTCTAGACCGTTGCCTACATTACAACTCCTCTTCATGTTCTGCAGTTCCTGCATCTATTCCCAAAGGTTCTTTAAAGGACATGATATGTACATTGATCACTGGGGCTGCTTTGGAGTACCAAAACTATTAACTTGTAATACAATTACGCCTATAACTGTTTGATTTGTTACCGAAAGGTACAGGTCAACAGGAAAACCCAGGTTTACATGCTGTTCAAACCCTTGTCTTATTTGAGTACAATGAAATTTTGCATGATCACTACATTATGCACCAAGGCTTTGAAACCTGAACATCAATTTTAAACTTACAATAAATGGAGACAAAAATTCAGGAAACAAAATCAATATTGGTCTAGAACATCGTCAAAATGAGTCTATCCATTGCGTAATTCAAAGAGAGTTTAGATCAGAACATCAACTATAGCATGACCATATTAACTGATTATGGGCAAAATCATCAAATTGCTCTCCACCTATAAATTGCAGGTGACGTTGTGAGCGTGTGAATCGTGAGAGGTGGACAAGGAAATGCAGGGTTTCGTCATGAGCCAAGATCTGTCATGCATTAGTAAAAAACCCATATAGTATGGGCATGGCAGGCTTCAGAACTACTATACACACTGATATTCAAGACTTCTACCAGCATGCCAACATACAGGCCATGCTCTAGCTTCCATTATCCCCTTTGTTTGAATCATCTCTGAAGATTAGTTTCTGAATTACATAAGTGATTCTGATTTCAGTGCATTTAGTAAGTCCATCCATGCAAATTCCCTCATCTTATAGGACATTTCTGTGCGACAAAGATGTATGTACCTCAGAAAGGCACACTTTCAAAAATTTTCGTGGGAATCAATATATACATTTTTGGCAAGGGATGTGTTGGATCTATAGATAGATTTGAGACCATCAAAATTGGCCACACAACAATGTCCTGCAAGACGAGATCATGAAAATATGGGTTTTGTAGTTAGTATCTGTTGAGAAGTAGTTGCACTGAAATAAATAATCCCTTATCAGAAAATATTATGCAATTTTTACTTCACTTATTCTCAGAATAGCTAGGTATTCATATAATGTCAAGTTCGAAGAAACAAGAGATCTAGTTGCCTTGTTTTTCCTAGTCCCCTTGACACTCCAGTGGGTAGCAGTTTAGCATAATAGGACCCATGAACTTTGAAAGAACTCAATGACTTTATATCGAAGAGTATGTGTAGAATTGGAAATAATCAGGATTGTGACACACTAGTACATAACACGTGATCCCTGCCGGTTCGTTACTAGCATCCCTATTGGTTTCCTAAACGGCAGGCGGTATGTGGCAGTGATGCCCATCACTGCCAGTTTCCAAAACAGCAATGATAGAAACTACTCCTGCCGGTTTGTTCGGTTGACCGGCAGGGATAGTAAATGTATCGCTGCCTCCACCAATCGGCTGTGATCTATATTTCCTACGTGAAAAAAAACACAGTGTCCGGACCGTCTTACCATGTGTAAGGACGGTTTGGATAATTACACGGACGGTCCGGATGTGTGGAACAGATGGTCCAGTGAGGACGGATGATCCTGCTAGACTAAAGGACGGTCCCAGAATTTGCAGCAAACCAGACGGTCCGTAATGCATCATACCGTTTGTGTCGAAGTTCTTGTGACAGGGAACATGGTAATCCTGATATTCCTAACTTCGCGTGCGAAATCTGCAAGTTTTATGTTGAAATTCCTCCGAAGTGATGCATCAGCTTGGTGTTTGAGCATTCCATCTCACTTCCGCTCTTCAGCATGCCAACTCATTAGTTTTGCATGCTTTGCGTCTGATTAGAAACACTTCACGCGAGGGAGGATTGGTAAGCAACGCACAACCTTAGCAGGTATTCTGCCTCTCGTGCTATGTGCATCTTCCTCATTATCGTTGTCTTGTTCATTTTGGTATCCTTTGTCTTCTATCGAGATGCTGTACACACTGGGCACTTATCTAGACAATTTTGACATAAACAAAATGCAATCATTTGGACATGTATGCATATTTTGGACCTCGAAACCTAATGGACAAACAAATTTCTTTGCTTGGTATGTGTGCTAGAAGGAAATGTTCCCATCTGGAAAAATGTCCTCCAATAGACTCAATAACTCAGTGAAACTCTTGTCAGACCAACTATATTTCTTGCCTTCAACTATATAAGCTCCAAAATGATACTCAAAATTTTGTGCATATTATTGTATCCAGGGTACAACGGTATTGCCAAGTCTTGAACCAACCGTTCGTATTGTTCCAACTCACGCCACATCTGGCCGAGTTCATTTTTGTTGACTGCTTCATCAAGAATGCATTCATCTAAATCAGATTCATGGCTGATGTTAGCTCGCATATCGTTTTATGTGTCATCATCAATGATATGGCCATCCTGGTTAATTTCCTCTTTTCCATGCTTTGTTGAACTAGTATGGTTACAGGTAAAACACCTCATAATTAATCAAATAACAGTGTATCATTTTTGACTAAGAAACTTCTTCTGATTCTTGCAGTAAATACATGGACAATGTATGAAGCCTAGGTAATTTCTGGACTTGTGCTTCTCGGCGACTGTTATCAAACTTGCTACCCCTTTAATGTATGCCAAGCCAGATTCGATACAGCTCTGATGCCTATAGAGTTACATAGAGGAATGGTCATATTTCTTGACAAACGACCTTGATGTAATTGAAAAAAAAAACTATTGCAAGTAGAACAGTATCCACTAAATAGTACACCATGTGCAAATGATTATACACCTTTCTGGTATAAAGTGTTTTTATGTGTACACCTCAAGCACAGTTAATATATTAGAGATGAAGTGGTGAGCATACGTGTGAGAAGTGATGCACTGATTGCTTGTGAAGCATCGCATAGCAGCAGCCATGTTTGTTCTCCTTGGGATAAGATGTATCTCGGGGTTTTTTTTTTGCTATAGGTAGCACGGTGAGACTGGATGATTGATGCTGTGCTTCTGCTATTTACAAGTAGGATTACAGAAATGGAAGGCATTGGAAAAACTAATTTAGAAGTTGGTTCTATACTATCCAAAAATCACGTGTTTAGAAAGATCTTGGTACACTACAAAGTACCTAGATATCTATGAGTATTCCCAAGACAATTATATCACCTTTATGTAATCGACTGGCACATAAAAAACTTTCATTTTCTTTATAAAACAATCACATTCTGTAATTTTTTACCATCTCATTAGCTTCCACCGTTAGTGCTGCTAGCTTTTTAAATTGCATGCCCCGTGATGCTCACAGCTGCCTCGGTGACGCTGAGGCACCATGCCACCATGTAGGAAGCAGTAGTGCCGCACAAGCAAAATTTCACTCCAATTAATCGTCTTGTAGTTGAAGTTTAGATGGGCAAGCACAAAGTGAAACTGCCAGTAATCCAGGGATGTTTCGTTTGTGGATCACACGCCATCCTTGTCGGCACCAACCCGCAAGCTTCACTCGATCTAAACAAGAAAACTCACACGAACTGGACTCAAGAACCCTGAACGAACACTTTGCGGGCACAAGCATAGAAGTCACAAGAGGTTTTGGTGCAGCATAAGACTTGCTGCTTTTCTGGTTTTCTTCTCCTTTTATCATGCATGATTAATTACAATGTGGATTAGGGCCCACTACCCAGATTATGCGCCACGATTGGGTAAGGTGAATGCCATCCTAGACACCCCGAACGTGGTGCACGACACGCACAACTCATGTGCACTAGCAGCGATGGCTAGCTCGACAGACTCAGAAAGATAAGAGAATCCAAAGCAAACATACACATGCATATCTAAAACTTACTTAGGTAAACTCCAGGGATAGGCAATCGTTAACAATTCTGCTTTCTGTTAGATATGTAAGCAATTCACCATAATATTTAATTCAGAAATAAAGATTGCAAATCATGACAATGTAAACGTAAACCATAGAAATATTTTTCTCAACCATTGGGATTAAACATGTTACAGGTGTAAACCATAGAAACAAGCATGTCTAATTCATTTGCGCATATAAAAGGAATCAACAGAAAAAGGAAAAAGAGAACAATAACATATGGTGTTGCAACAGTGGTTGCGATGGTAGCGGAAGAATAACTGTTACCATTCCCACCATTGCCGTTCCCATTCTCGTTCTCACCACCAGCCATGATGAAGAGGAAGTAGTCAACGTAGTTGTACTCAGGCACAAGCGAGCAGTCGCACGATGAGCTCCCTAAAAACCTGATTCGTCTCCTCCTCTCGATGCAAGATCAGGGAGGGTTCCGAAAGCCTGCTCTCCCAGCGTGTGTGCACACACTCGCCGGGATGAGATCACCTTAGCAGCAGCAGAAGTGGAAGTGGATGAAAATGTGTATATTCTCTCTCGCAGGAGATCAAATTTATTCTCGTTTTATAGGAGAAAATGGAAGATGAAGAATAAGAGAGTCATGACATAGGAAGGGGAATAGAGTAACTAATTGTCATCAACTAGCCGTCAACTATCCTCCACTACACCACCATCAACCAACCATCAATTAGAAGTAATTGATATCGGCTACCAATTCATTAATCAAATGGATCAATTGTCAAAACTCTTCATCTTTACCATTGATATCCCATAAGAGAATGAACACACATAAACTCCTAGCATAATGAGTCTTGGAATTTATTTGATTTAAATGGATCAATTACCCAATTAAATCTAACAATCCCCACAAAATTTCAAAGCTCATGAAAATGCTCTCTGTTCCATTGCAGCTTTGATATACCAATGTTTCGGTGGAGACCGATTAAGGTTGAACATCCACCTACTAGAGTTATATCTGTCCACAACTGAACAATGGACTATGCCTTGAATTGACAGTTTTGTGCGAACAAATTTCACTCAAACCCATGACTGATACTAGGCTACTGTAGGTATTCCCTCAGGTTGGAGCATATAAGTCAAACTCCTGGCCTTTTCATGAGCTTCCTAGAGATTACTCTTTCTCATAGACTATGACAAGCAACCGGGCTCATATAGGTGCGTTCTTCTAAAGACTTTCTGTAGCCAACATCTCTGCTTAAACAAGCCACTCAGAACACATTAAAATAAAAAAATCAGCCTGCCATACAGATTAGGAGAGCGTTGCATCTCCAATGGAGTGGATTTATAAAACCACTCTCCTCTCAGTTAACTAGTAGCTTGTTTCGCCATCTTAATTCATGGGATCTTCGATCACATAGGACAGGTTACCACTATGGTGTAACACACGTGGGTCTCAATCCCATCTCCCTCGATGCATTTTCTATCATATTTCGTGATAGACCCTTTGTGAAGGGATCTGCTAGGTTTCTCACAGATTGGATGTAATCCAAAGTTATTACTCCGGAGGCTTTCATCTTCCTGACAGATTTCAATCCTCTCTTTACATGTCTTGATGACTTCATGTTATCCTGATAACTATTCAACTTAACAATCACCGTTTGATTATCACAATTCATCAGATAGCAGGTACCGGTTTCTCAACCACTGGTAAGTCCATCAAAAGCTCTCGAAGCCAGTCGGCCTCAATAGTAGCTATGTCTAATGTTGTGAGTTCTGCTTTCATTGTTGACCTCGTTAAGATGGTCTGCTTGCAAAACTTCCATGAAACAACGCCACCTCCAAGAGTGAATAAATATCCATTTGTGGCTTTAATCTCATCAGCATCAGATATCCAATTTGAATCACTAGAACCCTCCAGTACCCTTGGGTACCCGGTACAGTGAATTCCATAGCTCGATGTGCCTTTTAGATGACGCATTACTCTTTCAAGAGCTTGCCAGTTATCATCTCCAGGATTTGAGACAAATCGGCTGAGTTTGCTCATAGTGAATGAGATGTCAGGCCTTGTAGCGCTAGCTAAATACATGAGCGAACCAATGATCTAGGAATATCTCAATTGATCTTTTGTTATTCTTTGGTTTTTCTGCAATAACACACTTGGATCATATGGTGTTGGACATGGTTAACAATCGCTGTAACCAAAACGACTCAAAACCTTTTCCACATAGTGAGATTGTATCAGAGTAATCCCACCATCATCATTACTATTTAGCATAATGTTCAAGATAACATTAGCTACTCCCAGATCTTTCATCTCAAATTTTTAAGATAAAAATTCTTTGACTTTCTCAATCACATTGAGATTAATATCAAAGATCAGTATGTCATTCACATACAAATACAGTATAACTCCTTCACCCCCCACCATAGCGATAATACACACATCTATCAGCTTCATTCACAACAAAACCAATTGATGTCAAAGTTCTATCGAATTTCTCATGCCATTGCTTAGATGCTTGTTTCAGACCATACAAAGATTTCAATAACTTATACACCTTCCCTTCTTGACCTTTTACTAAAAATCCATCTGGCTATTCCACGTAAATTTCCTCGTCCAACTCTCTTTTAACGAAAGCCGTCTTAACGTCCATCTGATGAACGAGAAGACCGTGTGAGGCAGCCAATGATAGTAGTACTCGAATTGTGGTCAATCTAGCGACAAGTGAATGAGTATCAAAGAAATCTTCGCCTTCTTTTTGGGTGTAACCCTTGGCCACTAGTCGTGCCTTGTACTTTTCAATCGTACCAGCTTTTCCTTAAACACCCACTTACATCCCACAGGTTTACACCCATAGGGATGATCAATGATTTCCCAAGTTCCATTAGAAATAATGGAATCCATTTCACTCTGGACAGCTTCCTTCCAATAGTCAGCATTCGGAGACGCAAAGGCCTCTAAAATGGTACTGGGAGTATCATCCACGAGATATACAATGAAATCATCACCAAAAGACTTTACAGTCCTTTGTCTCTTGCTCTTCCGAACAGTTTCATTGTGTACCTCCTCAGTAATTTTCTCAAGTGGTTGCTTAGAATATTCTTCAAGAATGGCAGGTTCATGAGTTATAATAGATTGACTAGATGTGCTAGGCATCTCTCTCATTGGGAAAATATCCTCAAAGAAAGTGGCATCTCTGAACTCCACAATTGTACCAACATGCATGTCAGGTACTCTAGATTCCACTATCAGAAATCTATATCCAACACAGTGAAAAGCATAACCCAAAAAGACACAATCCACAGTTTTTGGTCCAAGTTTACGTTTCTTGGGAATTGACATATTCACCTTTGCCAAACAGCCCCAAGTCCGTAGATATGAGAGTGTTAATCTTTTCTTCTCCCATTTCTCGAATGGAGTTACTTCTTTATTCTTTGTGCTAACCCTATTTAGGACATGACATGAAGTCAATATAGCCTCACCCACCATTCCTTGGATAATCCCGCTGTCCCTAACATGGCGTTAACTGTCTTAGTTAGAGTGCAGTTTTTCCGCTCAATAGCCCCATTTGACTGAGGTGAATAGGGAGACATCCTCTCATGTATGATACCATGTTCCTCATAGAATAAAGTGAACTCATTAGTAAAATACTCCCCGCCATGATCATACCTAATTCTTTTGATCTTTCTCTCAAGTTAGTTTTCTGCTTCAGCTTTATAGATTTTGAGATAGTGCAAAGCCACATCCTTTCATTTTAGAAGATAGACAAAGCAATATCTAGTAGCATCATCAATTAACGTCATGAAATACCTCTTTCCACCTTTTGTCAACACACTATTCATTTCACAAAGATCTGAATGAATGAGCTCTAACGATGTCAAGTTCCTTTCCCCCGCAACCTTGTGAGGCTTATGGGGTTGCTTTGCTTGCACACAAATTTGATACTTTGACACTATTGAATTTTTATATTAAACTCATACTGGCTAAACGTGTCATGCAACCAAGATTAATATGTGTTGACGCAAAATCTGTCATGTCAAGCGTGCCAAAAGATGTGTTGACGTAGATCCTACGTGTGGCACACGAAGACCTAGGAGATCTGCTTAGCTCCAGTGCAGGTCCTAAAATTGATGAGATGCGGGCGTACCAATCAGTTTGATCTTGTAACTGACAAGATATATAAATTGAAGATCAAAGAGCCGATTGGCTGACAAGCCGATGGAGTAATTCCAGTTGATGCCGATACTAGCCGATGTAGATAGAGTTTTGAGCAATCGGGTATATATCAATATAGATTCTGGCACTTGATGTAAATAACGATGTAAAGACGATCGACTCATGATAATTCAATAAAACAATGATATAATCCAATAGAAACCAATCGGCTAATAATGACATGATAAAATAACTACTGATCTGAAGGTTAAAGTATACATCGGCTGGAGGTCCGATGTCATTAAATCCAAACAATTTGGTAATCAATGCAACTTTTGTTGTCATCGGCTAAAACCAACTCGTATGTAATCTTTACGAGCTGATGCAATGTCTAGATAACTCATTGGCTGAAACCCCGATGAAACCCTTATTGGCAATCAAAAAGCAGGCTAGAGATTATGGTTCTAAGCAAGACGAGGGCCGATGCAGCACAAAGTATGAAAAGAAACATAATATCTAGACAATCAAGCCTTTAATTGATTTTAAGAGTGGTAGATACCTTAGCTAATCTAATCTGGCAAAGCAATTTAGCCAATATCGGCAAAGACCTTAAAGCAGATCCCAGTCGATACAAGTAAATCGAGCTACCAAACTAGATTAATTAAGATATAGGATAAATAGGTAGGGCCGACGGAACGTAGGACTTACCCCTTCACTGGAGATCGAAAGCCGATGCAGCCCCGCGTCAGATGCCAAGTTCCGCCGGTTGATAAGTAAAAACCTTGGGAAAGAGGGTGGCGATGCGCTGAGAGTAGTTGTATTGATCGAGAGATATCTTACATAGACCCCGGGTGTATATATTTATATCCATGAGTAGATACTAGTCCTTATTGGACAAGACACAAACTTTCCTAAAGATAAAGTAAAAGATACAAGTCCTATTCGGACTTTAAACAATCTTTCCTAAAAGTAAAAGGAAACTAATTGACTCTGCCTAATTAATAGATAACTTGCCATGCTGCATCCTCCTCGAACTCAGTCTCTTCTGGATAAGCTTTCTTTAATTGATTAATTTCCTTAACCGAATCAATCAAGAATCCAACTGCTGGCAACTTGATATGTCCATCGGCTCATCTTAGGATTCTGAAGCCGATACGATTCCTAAGCCGATGATGACTTCGGGGCTTACAAAATTTTGGCGTTAACAATATGATAAAGTTGTGAATGCCAAAAGTTAGACTCATTCTCATTGCATACATGATTACAACATTATTGCTCAAGTCTGACAAAGATAGGTGGAACAAGCCTCCGCACTCATAGCCTTTTCTAATAAACAGCCCACACTTGGATGCGACAAATTTATTGGACTAAAAAACGAACTTATAGCCATCTCGATATAGCAAAGAGCCGCTAACAAGATTCTTTTTGATGGAGGGGACATGCTCCACATTCCTCAACTGTATGGTCTTTCCTGAAGTAAACATCAGATCGACCGTACCAACACCACGAACAGCAGCATATGAACCGTTTCCCATCAACATGGATGAAGTCCTTGCGACCTGGTAAGAGGAAAACAGGGAAATATTAGCACACACATGTATATTAGCACCCGTATCAATCCACCAATCGGTATATTGACATAATGAAAGAACAATAGGTAGATTACCATACCAAGAAGTTCCTATCTTAGTATTGCCAGTAACAACATTACCAGAATTGCCTTGCTGTTTGCCACCCTTGCGGTCCCTGCACTCCTTGGCCCAATGCCCAAGAAGACCACAAGCGAAGCAAGTTCTCTTGTTTTTCTTTTTCTTGAAGTTGGTAGTTTGTGTAGGTTTCTTGATGTCAAGCTTGATTTTGTTCTTGTTCTTTTGGGATTGAAAATTCTTCTTTTGTACCAAATTGGCACTCGAATTCCCCTCGTTGATTTTACCATGTGTGTCTTTTGCTCTCGCCTTCTCCTCAACATGAAGAGACCCAATGAGATTCTCAACCGAGAGCTCCTGCCTCTTGTGTTTTAGAGAAGTAGCAAAATCGCTCCATGTAGATGGAAGCTTTGCAATGATGCAACCGGAAATGAATTTGTCCGGTAACACACATGTAAAATTTTTGAGCTCCTTGACAATGGATTGTATCTCATGGGCTTGGTCAACTAGAGAATAGTCATCGACCATTTTGTAGTTATGAAATTGCTCCATGACATACAACTCACTATCTGTGTCTGAGACTCCAAATTTGGCCTCAAGTGCATCCCACATCTCCTTCCTAGAAGGAATGAGCATGTATACATCCACTAGGTCCTTACCAAGAACACTAATCATGGCACCTCGAAAGAGGTTGTCGGCAGCCTCAAACGTTTTCTGCTCTTCAGGAGTCATTGTTCCTTCAGGCTTACCATTTGACACGTGAAAGTTGTTCATGGCCGTCAACCATAGCACGACCTTGGCACGCCACCTCTTGTAATTTGATCCATCGAATACAATGGGTTTGAGAGCAGCCGCAAAACTAGTAGGTGAAAATTGCCTATGATCAAGTTTTTGGATTGTTGGAAATATAAGCAATTCACCATAATATTTAATCCAGAAAAGATTGCAAATCATGACAATATAAGCGTAAACCATAGAAATATTGTTCTCAACCATAGGGATACGCAAAATAAACATGCTACAGGTGTAAACCATAGAAACAAGCATGTCTAATTCATTTGCGCATATAAAAGGAATCAATAGAAAAGGAAAAAAGAGGAGAATAACATACGGTGCTGCAACAGTGGTTGTGATGGTAGCGGAAGAAGAACCGTTACCGTTCCCGCCATTGCCATTGCCGTTCCCGTTCTTGCCACCAGCCATGATGAAGAGGAAGTAGTCGACATAGTCGTACTGAGGCACAAGCGAGTAGTCGCGCGATGCGCTCCCAAAAACCTGATTCGCCTCCTTCTCTCGGTGCAAGATCAAGGAGGCGGGGGTTCCGAAGGCCTGCTCTCCCAGCGCGTGTGCACACACTTGCCGAGACGGGATCACCATAGCAGCAGCAGAAGTGGAAGTGGATGAAAATGTGTATATTCTCTCTCACGGGAGTTCAAATTTATTCTCGTTTTATAGGAGAAAATGGAAGATGAAGAATAAGAGAGTCATGACATCGGAAGAGGAATAGAGTAACTAATTGTCATCAACTATCCTCCACTATACCACCATCAACCAACCATCAATTAGAAGTAACTAGTCATCAACCTGTGCGTTGCACGGGTTATTACTATTGTTACTATTAGTATAAAAAGTTTTATGCTAAATTTGTTGATTCTTTAGAGCAGCTTATAACAAAAATAAGAGTTCACATAAGTTACAATTTGCAAATTATTTTTTGTAGAATTAAATTGCTAGAATGACGAATTGAGAGTCCAAGATCATAGAACTCCATATTTATGAATTCAAAATTATAACATATTACCATGAAAAAATAGTCCATATTAGTTACTATTTGTAACTATAAATTTTGAATTTCAAAATTTAATAGATGCACTCTATGTTTATTAATTCTAAATTTTAGAAAGAAAAAGGAACTAATCTAAGGTGACCATGGTATCTAGCATCGGATATATTATTTAACACAAATTCTCAGTACAATATATGGTCACAATGATATGATCACCTAATCAATGTCTTATCTTTTTTTTATTAACGTGGGAGCTGACTCACAATGTCCAATTACTATAGAGATATAAATATTAAATTTTAATAGTATGTTATGTGTAAAACTTTACTATATTGTTCTAAGGACAGAACAATTTTTCAAATTTATAGTTCCAAAAATCAAAATTAGCCATTATAAAGTATATACATAATACATCTTAGCTAATATTAATTTCTTGTGTTACTTTCTTATCGTTAGGTTAATAATTTGCAAAGATGGAATTAATAAGTAATACTCGTACTTAATATTGGGGGCTTAATTTAGTATTTTTCTTAATCTAATGAAGAAAATTTCGAATTAATAAGTATTGAGTTGTACATGGCTTGGACTCTCATTTATAGATTTTTCATGACTTTTTTCTGAAATTAATAATCGATAAGTAGTGGGTTGTATTCGGTTTGGTTTGCAATGTCCACTATATCATTTCCATAATCTAATTAATAATTTGAAAATGAGGAATTACTCACTACCTGTTTGTTGTCGTGGTAGAGTTCATATTTGTTGTTTTAATTAATTCAATAATTTCAAACTCAGGAATTAATAAGCTTGAAGTTGTACTCAATTTGGAATGAATGCTTAAAGTTAAAAAAAGTCAAGAATACTCCATGGTATTCCATGGTATTCCAGAAGGTATATTTTATTTGCAGAAATTCATAATATGATCAACGGTCATGATAAAACAAATTGTAGCCAATACATACGTAGATTAATTGATTTAATAGTACTTACTCAATTCAGAGCATAATTTCACCGATTTTGCATCTTCCTGGCCTGTTGTTTGTGTTCCATCAGTCTGTCCTATGAAAGATGCTCAGCCAACATCTGCAGACTACATAAGGGAAGTGTGGGCTTAATATGCCGGAAATGAATCATATTATACACAGATAATTAACTTTTTTGGAACTAAATACTACTCCAATCAAGATGTTTTTTGTTGTCTATTATTTTGGAAAGAATCTCAATATTTGAAAATCTAAAGATCTGTTCTAGTTTTGCTATTTCTCCTAGTGTCTTGATCATCAGAATTTTGTAGTTTTTAAGGAGTAGAGTTTTTTTTGCTACTGTGGCACAATATTTTGCTAGGTATTGTTTTTCAGAAAAATTGGTATGATGATAAAAATGTAACGGCATGTACAAATAACAATAAATTGCAGACAACATACAGTAGTCATATGGATATATATGTACAGATAAGACATGGAAAATTATTGGTCAGCCTGTACGCATACAAAGATTAGATGATGGCGTAAAAAATCTAAACTTGATTGAAAAACAAATTTACATATGTGTTCTCAAATACCAAATAGCTGATCGGGAAAAAAAGACAAATTAGATGAAGATCTGTACATAAACTCATAAGAGAATGAATATATGCACATAAACTCCTAGCATAATGAGTCTAGAAATTTATTTGATTTAATTAATTTAAATGGATCAATTACCCAATTAAATGTAACACTTTCCTCCTCCTACTGCTGGTTCAAGCTCTGAGTGACACTGACCCCCATCCGCAGGTAGCTTTCAGGACGGCGAAACAAGTTGGCAGTTGGCAAGGCAAGAAAGCTTGAGTTGGCAGCGAGATCAAGCTGTACCTCCACTGCTCTAGATCGACTTCTTTTAGATAAAGTCCATTGCTACGGACTGGTCAGTGCCGCCATTTGAGGGGAGCTCGGGGTGCGGAGGTGTCGTCCAAGGGGAGTGCGGGACTGAGAGATGGCGGAGTCTGAGAGGCAAACCAAAAGATTTTATCATCACAATCTTACCAATCCGTACCAACATTTGGTAATTCTAGAAACTTATGCTCACAGAACTATACCAAAATTGGTAAGTGCCAAACCAAGCCCCATATCTTGACCTTCCAAAATTTTAGCATTACCAACGAATGATATGGTTTGTTTTGGTAATGATCTAAACAAGTCCCTGGTCTCAGGTGATTCACAGGACACTGTTGGAATATGATCCGAATTAGTAACGTGAGTCTTGTGGGGACGCCTGGAGGGCCCACGGTTCGGTCATGTTTATTAGCGGATTTGTTTCCGTATTTGACAGCAGTCAGTCCGTCCTATAAATACATCTTGTAAGTCGCACGGGAAGAGTTGAGACGACTCATTGTATTCTCTGCGTTCTGTAATCTCTCTCCTCGTATAGTGAAGATCGCCGATTGGCGCCCGTGGTTTTTTCCCGCAAGGGTTTTCCACGTAAAAATCGTTGTCTCGTGTTCGATCTTGATTGCATTACTTGTAACAAGTGGTATTAGAGCAAGACACAAGATTAAAAAAAAAAAATTAGGGTTTCAATCCTGTTTGTGCGCCGCCGCCAGAATCCGTCGCGGTGTTTCCTTCCGCGCCGGTGCAAATCGGCGACTCAACATCCTGTCAGAGTCCAAGGCGGAGTTTGATTCGCGGCCAAGTTCCGTCGCGTGGTTGTCAGTGCAAAACTGGTCCACGCGATTTCCGTCCGCCGGCCAAGTTCGTTTCGAAGTCAGCGTATTGACCTGCATCTATAAAAGTTGCTAGTTTCTTGGTTGTCGTCGCTGAGTTTCAAAGTGCTGTGTTCGTCATCGTGGAGAAATTTTCCGCTGTGCTGCTGCCGATCTATCGTCTTGGGCGGTGGTAATTAACGTCGCCGCTGCTGTCCTATCAAGAGGAGACCAATCCATCTGCTGCCGCTCTACAAGTTCAGCTTGCTGTGTTCACGCGGATCGAAGCCAAGGCTGTTTCCCGTTCGTGTGAGGTGAAAGTAAAATTGGTGATTTTTTTTTTGCTACGTGCACACAGAAAGAGTACCAGAGGATTTCTTTTGCAACTATTTTTTGCTATTCGTACACATCAGGTGTACCAGGCTGCAGGTTCTGCTAGGGTTACACCTATATTTCTGTAGATTATTATTCTTCTGGTTATTGCTATTATTGATTCACCATGTCTTCAGTGAAATATGATATTCCTCAACTGGATCGTGATACGAGGTTCGCTCTATGGCAAGTCAAGATGCGAGCAATTCTTACGCAGGCTGATGTTGATGATGCTCTTGATAAATTCGGTAACAAAGATTCCAAATCTTGGACCGATGATGAGAAAAGGAAAGATCGTAAGGCCTTGACCCAAATTCAGCTTCATCTTTCAAATAATATTTGGCAAGATTGTCTGCAGGAGAAAACTGCAGCTGCTCTATGGCTCAAATTGGAGTCAATCTGCATGTCTAAAGATTTGACAAGCAAGATGCACATGAAGATGAAGTTATATTCGCACAAGTTGCAAGAGGGTGGTTCTGTTATTAACCATCTGACGGTCTTCAAGGAGATCGTTTCTGACCTACAGGCTATGGAGGTAGAATATGATGATGAGGATTTGGGTCTAATTCTTTTGTGCTCTTTGCCTAGTTCTTTTTCAAACTTCAGAGATACATTATTATATAGCCATGATACACTAACTCTTGATGAGGTTTGTGAGGCGTTGCATGCTAAGGAAAAGATGAAATTGATGGTGTCTTCTGAAGGTTCTGCTTCCAAAGGAGAAGCGTTGTCTGTTCGTGGGAGGACAGAAAATAAATCAAACAATGACAATAGAGGCAAAAGTTCTAATCGTTACAAAGGCCGATCGAAGTCTCGAGGTAGAGATGAAAAATTCTGCAAGTATTGCAAGAAGAATAATCATTTTATTGAGGATTGTTTGAAATTGAAGAATAAAGAGAAGAGAACTGGCACATATAGAGAGAAAGGTAAACCCAATGATGAAGGTAATGCTTCTGTTGCCTCTAAGACAGATTATTCCGATGGTGATTCGCTTGTTGCTTTTGCTGGATGTGCTAATAGTGATGATGAATGGATTCTTGATTCCGCTGCTTCATTTCATATATGCTCTAAAAGAGATTGGTTTGTCACCTATGATTCTCTCCAAGGTGGAGGTTCTGTTAGATTGGGTGATAATAGTCCACTTAAAATTGTTGGTAAAGGATCTATTCAGATTAAGATGCATGATGGCATTGTCAGAACATTGGCTGACGTGAGGCATATTCCTAGCATGAGCAAGAATCTTATTTCTCTCAGTACTCTCGATGCTAAAGCGTACAAGTACTCCGGTGCAAATGGAGTTTTAAAGGTGTCTAAAGGTTCTCTTATTGTGATGAAAGGTGAATTGAAATCTCCCAATTTGTACCGTCTTCGTGGTACTACAATTACAGGTGATGCCGCTGTAATTTCCAATTCATCCTCTAATTCTGATGCTACTGATCTTTGGCATAAGCGTCTTGGACATATGAGTGAACAAGGCTTGCATGAATTGTGCAAGAGAGGACTTCTTGATGAACATAGCATCAGTAAGTTGAAGTTTTGTGAGCATTGTGTGTTTGGCAAACACAAGAGGGTGTCATTTAATATCTCTACTCATAAAAGTAAAGGTATTCTTGATTATGTGCATTCTGATTTATGGGGACCATCTCGCAAGCATTCTTTTGGTGGTTCTCGTTATATGTTGACAATCATTGATGATTATTCTCGTAAGGTATGGCTTTATTTCTTGAAGCATAAATCAGAAGCATTTTCAGCATTTAAAGAGTGGAAGATTATGATTGAAAATCAAACTGAGAAGAAGGTTAAAAAGCTTCGCACTGATAATGGGATGGAATTCTGTTCTAATGAATTTAATGCATATTGCAAGTCTCAAGGCATTGTTAGACACTACACTATTCCTTATACGCCTCAACAGAATGGTGTAGCTGAGCGTATGAACAG
Organism: Oryza officinalis; assembly: GCA_008326285.1. Lineage (NCBI taxonomy): Eukaryota > Viridiplantae > Streptophyta > Magnoliopsida > Poales > Poaceae > Oryza > Oryza officinalis. The sequence goes on along the minus strand of BDMV01000012.1, from coordinate 23,721,303 downwards.
AACTATCATCTCCAGGGCCCGTTGCATGTTGTCTAATGCTGGTTTGAATATGCGCTTTTGGGCTGAAGCTGCTTCCACTGCTTGCTATCTTATTAATCGTTCACCCTCTATTCCTCTTGATAAGAAAACTCCAATTGAGGTATGGTCTGGTTCTCCAGCTGATTATTCACAATTGAGAGTTTTTGGTTGTACTGCTTATGCTCATGTTGATAATGGTAAATTGGAGCCTAGAGCTGTTAAATGCATTTTTATTGGTTATCAATCTGGTGTTAAAGGTTATAAATTGTGGAATCCCCAGACTCAGAAGGTTATGCTTAGCAGGAATGTTATCTTTAATGAGACTGTTATGTTTGTTGATAATCCTTCTGTTGATGCTCCTATTGAGAGAGAGAAAATAAGTGTGCAGGTGGAGCACTTAATTGATTCACCAGATATTGATAATGTTGCTGAGCAAGATGCACCTATTGCTGAAATTTCTCCAATTGTTGATGATTCTTCTGTTGTTGAGCATTCTTCTCCAGTTGTGCAGTCTCCACAACATTCTATTGCTGCTAATAGGCCTAGAAGGCAGCCAAAGCCTGTTAAAAGGTATATTGAAGAATGCAATGTTGCTTATGCTATGAGTGTTGCAGAAGAGATTGAAGGTAATTCAGAACCTTCTAATTATTCTGAGGCTATTACTTCTTTTGATCGCAACAATTGGATGACCGCTATGCAAGATGAGATGGAGTCACTTGAAAATAATGGTACATGGGATTTAGTGAAGTTGCCCAAGAATAAAAAGCCTGTCCGTTGCAAATGGATTTATAAAAGAAAAGAGAGTCTTTCTCCTAGTGAGCCAGCAAGGTACAAAGCAAGGTTAGTTGCTAAAGGCTATAGCCAGATTCCAGGTATTGATTATAATGATGTCTTTTCCCCTGTTGTTAAGCATAGTTCTATTCGCACTTTGCTTAGTATTGTTGCCATGCATGATTATGAACTTGAGCAACTTGATGTTAAAACTGCATTCTTACATGGGGAGTTGGAAGAAGACATTTATATGAACCAACCTGAAGGTTTTATTATTCCTGGAAAAGAAAACCTTGTGTGTAGACTAAAGAAGTCTCTTTATGGTTTGAAGCAATCTCCTAGGCAATGGTATAAGAGGTTTGACTCATTTATGCTCTCTCATGGCTTTAAGCGGTCTGATTATGATAGCTGTGTTTACTTGAAGATTGTTAATGGCTCAGCTATTTATTTGCTTCTTTATGTTGATGATATGCTGATTGCTGCTAAAGATAAATCAGAAATAGCTAAATTAAAGGCACAATTGAGTAAAGAATTTGAGATGAAGGACTTAGGTGCAGCTAAGAAAATTCTTGGAATGGAAATTACTAGAGATAGAAAATCTGGTAAATTATATCTCAGTCAGCGAGGTTATATTGAAAAGGTTCTTCGTCGTTTCAATATGCATAATGCAAAACCAGTGAGTACTCCATTAGCTGCACATTTTAGATTATCATCAGATTTATGTCCACAGTCAGATCATGAAATTGAGTACATGTCTAGAGTTCCATATTCCAGTGCAGTTGGTTCTCTTATGTATGCCATGGTTTGTTCTCGTCCTGATTTATCTCATGCATTGAGTGTTGTCAGTAGATTCATGGCTAATCCTGGTAAGAAGCATTGGAGGGCTGTTCAATGGATTTTCAGATATTTGCGAGGTACTTCTAATGCCTGTTTGCAGTTTGGGAAATCTAGAGATGGACTTGTTGGTTATGTTGATTCTGATTTTGCTGGTGATTTGGATAAAAGGAGGTCTCTCACAGGTTATGTTTTTACCATTGGTGGTTGTGCTGTTAGTTGGAAAGCATGTTTGCAGTCCACTGTTGCTCTGTCTACTACAGAAGCTGAGTATATGGCTATTTCTGAATCTTGTAAAGAAGCTATTTGGTTGAGAGGTTTATACTCTGAACTTTGCGGGGTTACTTCTTGCACTACTATACATTGTGATAGCCAGAGTGCTATTTGTCTGACTAAAGATCAGATGTTTCATGAAAGAACCAAGCATATTGATGTGAGGTATCATTTTATTCAAGGTGTCATTGCTGAAGGTGATGTTAAAGTGTGCAAGATAAGTACTCATGATAATCCTGCTGATATGTTGACAAAGCCAGTTCCTGGAGCTAAGTTTGGGCTATGCTCAAGCTTAGTTGGCATTACAAATTAAGTCCTAGTGACTTTTGGCGTCGGTGATTATTTATTATTGAAGTGAGTTGATTGATGATACTTCATTCGCTACAAGATGGAATTCGTCTCAAGGTGGAGTTTGTTGGAATATGATCCGAATTAGTAACGTGAGTCTTGTGGGGACGCCTGGAGGGCCCACGGTTCGGTCATGTTTATTAGCGGATTTGTTTCCATATTTGACAGCAGTCAGTCCGTCCTATAAATACATCTTGTAAGTCGCACGGAAAGAGTTGAGACGACTCATTGTATTTTCTGCGTTCTGTAAACTCTCTCCTCATATAGTGAAGATCGCCGATTGGCGCCCGTGGTTTTTTCCCGCAAGGGTTTTCCACGTAAAAATCATTGTCTCGTGTTCGATCTTGATTGCATTACTTGTAACAGACACAAACTTACACTTTTGAATGTTGAACTTGCAATAAATAGAGGAAAAACAGAGCAGTGTAGGGATGGTAAAACAGAGGACCACATGTGATGCAAATCGGAGGAGGCTACCAGATATCAGTGATCACATTGATCTCTCGTATATGACAGACATTTACATAAGTTGCTGCTGGTTGCTATTAATTTATAGACAGAAGATGAAAACTGACTATGACAAGCCGACCTACAAAACATTATTACACAACTTGCTTTGTCACTGTTACAACAAAAGATACAATTAATCTAGACACTACTCTACCAGGCTATTCTCTGTGAAAGACCAGCTGTTCCTTAGCAATAACAAGAAGTAGGACGGTAGAAATCTCTTTAGTTACTCCAGGCATCTCTGGTAGGTAGCTTCTTTAGCTCCTTGGTGTACTGAAAGTTTACAGCTCACAGTAAACTCTGAATTTTGCTATGGCAGCAGTGAACCGACTTGGACTAGCTAGCATATTTATGTTGGTAACTTGAAACAAAGATACAAAATTATTTCGTCATGGGGCTCCCGGTGGGCGACAGTGCCATCAGATCGTTCCTACCTCCTTGACCTAGCGCCGCCATGCTAACGATGGCTTAGCCCTTCTCCTTGGCCTCTGCTTGTCCTCTTTGCCCAGGGGCGTCCGCCGGTCCATCTTGGGTTAGCATAACCTCAGGAAGTGTAAAGCTATACTAGAGTTAATGCTGATATGGGAGCTGTGGTTCCAACTATTAATTAACTAATTGGGTTTTTTTTTCTATACTCTTTCCTTCCTTTCTCTCTTTTTATTTTCTCGGTGGATCATTTGGCCAGATTTGTTGCGTTAATATCAGTTCATAAAATAGTTTCTTGAGGGTAATTATTATATGTGACACTATATTATTCTACTCAGGCACATGTCTGAAACTAGACAACTCATCTCTCAGGCTACCAGGCCAGGCAAATATCTTCAAAGTTTTATGCTATCTTTAGGCATGAGTTTATGTTATACACCAACCAAATAGATCCATGTCTACCCAAGAGATGGGAATAGTTAGCCTGGCCAGAGATGGGATACTGAATAGGCAAAAAACGACCAGTGCGAGCCTTTCGGTGCCTGAGGCATGATATGACCTGGTAGAGCCCCTTGTTTAAATCCAAAGTATATTATTCTAGGTGATATTATTATTGTTCTATTAAAATTACATTAGTTAGTACTTAGATGATTACTTCGGATTTACATCTCTGCTTCCGACTTTTCTTCTGCATGCCGGATTAATTAATTAGTTGTACTAGCACTTTCCATTGAAAATTTGAATGTTTTTTTATTTGAGATTCACCTTTTTGGTGCTGCTCCCTCTTTATTTTTTCTTTTGAGCGAGTACAACGGTACTCTTTCTAATTTACTCTACCTTGTGCAAAATTCATATCCATCAAACATCAATATATTCGTTTCAATATGCATATCCAGTGCTTGCCTAACAAATTGGACATCAAGGATAAGCATAAGTAAAGTGATGCATATGCCCAAGAGAGATGATGTCATTGTAGTGTTGTTGCAAGCGGCTCTTGGAAATTTGTACTGTTTTACATAGGTATAGACAATTTGAATATAGAAGTGGAAGGCATCAGGCAAATTAACACTCCTAATAGCCAATGAATGTCATAGATGATTTAAGCAAACATCCAACAATTAGGCGCTGTCTGAGAATATCTTACCTCCAAGCGATGTTCCCCAGTACAACATTGGAGGAGAAAGTCTGCTGATTTGCATCGTTAAGCTGACGGAGGGACATGATTCCTATGAGATAAAATGAGTCATCTCTTAGGCAACCGACCACCATGTCAAAAAAAGAGGGGCAAATACACGGCACACGAGGGAAACGAGGTAAAAGGTTCTTCTGTTCCAGGCCAAAATGGATGCCAGAAGCAAACAGGTGCCAACCTAGATGGAGATGTCACACACATATAAGGTAATTTGTTATTAGCTGTCAGCTGCACTGCTGCAGAAGAGAAAGATCTGTTTTTAGTATGTAACATCTACCTCTACCATGATACATGCAGGAGTATAATTCAAATTCAACCTAAATTTATCAGTTAATGAACTCCGTTGATACTCCAATATTTTGCAATTAGTGATTAAATATATACGATATGTATTAGTTATGTACTGCCTCCAAGTGTACAATCACGCGTAACTTCATGCGGCATATTCCAATGCATATCCACAAATATATATGGGTGAATATTGAATTAAAATCCTAGCTAGCCCGTATATAGGCAGATGAGTCTTCCTTCAGGCTGAGTCAAGCCATGTTGTTGCAAGCCACGAATAGCACCCGTGAAGAAATAGAAATGGAAGGCACCGGGAAAACTAACCAGAGACAATGTGAAAGGATCTCTGACTCTTTGGTGCTTCGATGTATCATCAAAATGCTTCGCGCGCAGCTCCTGCGGCCCAGAAGCAGTAACAACAAATGTTGAGGCAAACAATCTTAACGAGGCTATCTATAGCACATAAACAAGAGTATGTATCTTGTTTAATTTTTTTTCTCTAGATTTTGGGTCACATTTGTCCAGATGTGTTTCCATGCATTTTGAGGCATGGATGAAAAGAGGTAAACATGTTGATATTTGTTTATCCTTTTGCTTTAAAGTAATGGTCTTTGCTAATATACTTGACATGTATGTACGTGGAGCAGTTATGCATACGTGTAATTTGCAAAGAATGACTGAACTGTGGGTAGCTCTAGGTCTAAAGTCAGCATCATGTCCAACACAATCCTAGTATTTAACGAAATTCTACGTTGTGCTATTGAAAAGCAGTCGATTTTATATGAATTACCATTGACAAATGCACAAGTTCTAGAAATACACGGCACAAGAATTTTTCTTTCATTCATTTCCACCACAGCTAACATGTCACAATAAGTTCATTTTACCCCTAGAGGCGTATCTGAGATTAGGTGACGCTTCATAGATTCTATGAGCAAAATTGACTTTTTATGCGTTACGGGGTGTAGCTGGTGGAAAATCGATGGTGATGAAAAAAACCGAAGATAAATGCATGTGCGATGATAATCTGTTGCATACACGTTCATAGAATGAATTTGTTGTTAAGGACAAAACACAGGATTCAACCAATATTCAAGTCAATTGGTTTAAAACACGATCTGCTCGTGTATTGATTTCTTATTGAGCATAATGGTTTCTCTACCCAAACGATTTATGTTATACATTATAGATAATGATAGAATACATATTAGGTCACAAAACATAAAAACGGGTGCACCATGAATAAATCATGTCGGGTGCGAGTTAGGTCTGATGTCCTTTAGGGCAAGGACATACATATCAGGTACACACAATATTCTTGTGTAAGTGTATCGGTCTATCCTATATACGGTAGAATATGGTGAGATGTTCTCCTCTCTAGAAAAACTGTAGGAATGGAATACATTGGGAAAACCATTGCTAGCTCAGGCGAAAAAGGCCGTTTAAGAGCCTCTTCAGTGTTCTGGGCATTACGAAGCCATCTATTGTGGTTTCTAGCAGATATGCTGAATGTTGCAACTAATAATTGGAGTGGAATTTAGAGAGCGATCGATCATACCAACAGCATCAGTAGAATATACCATACGACATGTAACTAGCCTGTAGCACTACGTGGATTAGTGGATAATCCAGGAGTTCCTGGCGTTCGCTTCTGCTATTGATCATTTTTGGCACAAAGTATTATGTAAAATGATGAATTCATGATGGCTTTGTGTGGAGGATATGAATTACGAATGTGTTTTTTTTGTCACAAGTTATTGCTGACTCAAGTTTGTGACTGGTGACCTGAGCAGTAAGTTACGTACAGTGTCAAACCTCAAGTCGAATAAGAAGTCAGTGCTATAGCCTGTAGTTGGTGGTACGCTGGTTAGTTGAGAAGCTCTCTTTTTCCTTTTGAGATTCACCTGGTTCAATTTGCACAACATTTTTTTTTCTTTTTAATTTGCAGTAAGTAGAACAGCAGTACCATGCATGCCAGGTGCAATAAAATGCTGCCACACTTTGATATCAAGTGATTCTTTTTTCTAATTCAATGGTTGGCTAATAAATCGAAAAGCAAGGGGTGAGGACATATAAAGTGTTGCCTGAGGAAGAGAATCCGCTAAAATGTTCTTGCTAGCTTAGTATAGCACCCATGAATGATTCGTGATCTTTAGACATGGACATTGTAGGAATAGAATGCATTGGGAAAGCCAATATTAACCATTTCTCTAGGATGTTGATCGTAGTGGAATAAGAGCGGTACTAACAAGGTACAAATGAGCAAAGGACAGCCAATACCAGTGTAACATTTTGGAGTCTCCGCGGTGAATAAGATCGGCCGGATGCTCTTGTGTCAATGCAAAGTCACGAAAAGTGATTAATTCTCCATGATATCATTATTTTATTGTACAATACCATTATGTAATTAAGCGTCAATTGTAATTTAGATTCTTATGTTGCTTTATACTTTTCTAATGTGCACTGGCTTGATTAGATTGCTGCAGTAGTGTTGTCTGATTCAAAGTTGTTTATTTGAGATTCACTTTTCAGCACAATCCTTCTCTTAGATTTTCTTTTTAGCTAGTAGGTCACTGCTACAAAAGTGATTTTTCCATGCGGCTAGAACTGATTTTTACATGCGGCCAGTGCAACCGCATGCACCAAAAGGTCTGTAAAAATCGTATTTTTGCATACGGCCAGCACAACCGTATGCAAAAATCGGATTTTCGCATGCGGGTGCTTAAGCCAACTGCATACGAAAACAAAAAATCATGAAAAAAAATAAAATTCCTCAAAAAACCCTAGCCCTGCCGCTGCTCGAGCTCGCCGCAGCCACCGCCACCGCTCCCGTCATCGCCGCCGCCAGCCGCTGGTAGAACCACCCCGGTCAGATCCACGACCAACGGATCCGCCGCCCCACGACCTCCGGCCGCTGGGATCGAAGAAGACGAGGGAGAGAGGGAGGAGAGGAGGCGGGATCCATGAGCTCGCAGCAGCCGCCGACATCGTCATCACCGCAGTCGCTGCAGCCGTAGCCACTGTCGAGGGCGGCGGATCCGGCCCGCCGCTCGCTCCCGCCGCCACCGCCTGCCGCTTCCAAGGTCGAGGGCGGCGGATCCACGCGCCGCCGTCGCTCTCGAGGTCGGGGACGGCAGATCCGCTCGCCGGTCGCCCGCTGCCGCCGCCACCGGCCACCGTCGTTGCTCTCGAGGTCAGGGGCGGCGGATCCACGCACCGGCCGCCTGCTTCCGCTGCCACCGCCCATCGTCGCTGCTCCTGCGATCGGGGGCGGTGGATTCGACCGCTTGCCACCTGCTCCTGCCGTCACTGCTCGCCGCCGCTGCTCCTTTGGTCGGGGGCGGTGGATTCGCCCACCCGCCGCCCGCTCCCGCCGCCACCACCCGTCGTCGTCGTTGCCATAGCCGGCCCTCGTCGCGCTCGGTAAGGAGGCGAAGAGAGGAGAAAAAGAGAGTAGTGGAGACAGTGGAGAGGAGTTAAAATTTAAAGTGATGAGAAAATATCTCTGAGAAGAGGGAGGGTATTTTTCTATGTGGTTCACTTAAGAGACCGACATGCGAAAATATATTTTTGCATGCGGCCCCTTAGGAGGACCGTATGCAAAAATACCCTCATTTTTGCATGCGGCTACTTAAGAGGCCCGTCTGCGAAAATCGTATTTTGCATGCGGGCCTCTTAACGAGCCGCATACGAAAATGAAGATCGATTTTTGCAGACGCGATCAGTTACGGTCCGTCTGCAACCTAAAGAGGGTCTCGTCTAGGAAAAATGTTTATGTAGTAGTGGGTACACAGGTACCTTGCAAAAACTATATCTGAAGTGATTTATTTCTTTTGCATTCTGCATTCAGTGTTGCTTGCTAATAAATTGCATATCAAGGTTGAGCATCTATGTGAAGTAATGCATGCCCCTGAAACAAAATCGTTGTAATATTACTGAAACAAATGCATGATAGCACCAATAACTTTTTTTCTAGACAGAAGCAATTTGGAAATAAGAGTGGAAGGAGTTGGGAATATAGTAAAACTCCAACCCAAAAACGTGTTGGAGATGGCTTAAGAAGATCAACAGTTAACCGCCACCATGCAGATGTCATTTAGGCCAGAAAGGTATGCTACATAAACGTAAGAGAAACACAAGGAGTGTATCATCGAATTTAGGGTGACTTGTACTGCATGCGGTCTAAACAACCATGACAAAATAGTGACGAGGCAAAGAGCCATAGTGTATGCAGCTGTGGCACTTAATATAACTTCATAGCTAGCTCAGGCCACATTTGCTCATATTTTGCTAATAGCTAGCTCGGGCCACATGTGCTATACAACAAATGGAAAATATTTACTATATTTCTATATGCTTTGTGGTGTGCTCTGCACTAATATTTTGACGCGCACAATGAGTAGTGCGTGTTGATTTCCAATAATAATTCAGGCACGAAATATACAGATGCTTTGCTAAGATTATTGAACTTTATGTAGATCTTGTTCATTTAACTTGCTATGCAATATTAATATTTTAGTCTGCCAATATTGCTATGCAATATTAATATTTTAGTCTGCCAATACTAATATTGGTCTACACCATGAGCTAGCTCGAAACAATTATTTTTTATTTTCCTAGTACACTGAACAAAACACTGTCACCAAAATACTTAAATTACTTTCTAAAAAATACTTAAATTCCGTGTCAAGAAAAAAACTTAAATTAGCGGTTGGGTCCTATCATTGTTTTATTACTTCACCTTCAGTTGGAGGCAGATCTCATAGCATTGTCATAGAGATATATACAAATGGGATGGGTGGGCATCTGTAACGTGATAACCAAGGAAGAGAATGATGCTGCTAGTACCAGTCAAGAATTGGGGCTTAATTTTCTGGGAGTAGAAATGGAAGGCATATGGGAAAATCACTACTAGCAAATTGGATGGAAGGCTTATGAGAAAATCACTGCTAGCAAATAGGGTCATCAACGGGCTTGCCGAGCTCCTGCAAAACTCTGTGCAGATAAGAACTCAGCACACACCATCAACTGAAGATATTATAATGTCAAAATTAAGCTTCTAGACAAGCTTGAGATTGGCTCCATGGAAGCTTGATCTGGCTCGAGCTCGTCTTGGGTAAGCTGTCGGCCGCGGCAAAGACGAAGCATTGGCTGAATTTTATCAAAAAAACGTGATCGTCCTATACACCTTTCTAGAGCTGGACGTGTCTACAACCTAGCGAAAACGTGATCTTACAAAGTTACAGATTTACGTGCACTACAACGGTACCGCTCATCTGTGTCGGGTTGCAACCCACATCTGTGTCGGGTATGGCGCCCGACACAACGCAAAGGTCAGTGATATGAGGAATCATCTCAAACGGACATAAGTCCGTCACGGATGAAGCTATCTCAATCGGGCCTCAACTAATGCCCGTCACCGATAGCTTTGATCGAGACGACCAGTCAAATTATAGCCCGTCACGGATGACTATCTCAATCGGGCTACAACTATAGCCCGTCACAGATGACTGTATTCTCAATCGGGCTTTAACTATAGCCCGTCACGGTTGCCTATAACTCAATCGGGCTTTAACTTATAGCCCGTCACCGATGAGTATGACCACAAACAAAATAAATACTGTTTTTTGGCTAGCCTCAGGCCTGTGCTAGCTATGCCCGCTGCAAAATAACAGAAATAATCCCAGCATCCCCATCCCAGCATCCCCATCTCAACATTCACATATATTCATATATATTCACACATCCGAGCATCCCCATTCACATATGCCATTCACATATATTTTACAGAAATAACATTCATATTCACACATGCATACTGGTCACATGCATAGAGATAACAAATATAATAAACATAAATATTACATAATAACATGTGTTTGACAATTCAAACAGGATGTTAAAAATGTTCATCACTTACACCTGAACCCTAAACATTCCTTTAGGGTGAATAATTTCGCGGAGGATGAAGTCGGCAATCTCCTCATGAATGTCCTCAAAGCTGCTACCCGGATCCTTTGAAAATTTGTCCTACATGTACATAATTCGAAATTAGTCGAACGATCTTTACATACATATACATATATATATATATATATATATATATATATATATATACACTTCAATTTAGTTACTACATGTCAGGAATGAGACCACAAACCTCCAATTCAGCCAAAGTCTTCACCTTTTCTTTGCACAGAAGGCGCATGTTGTGGCAGACATGGAATCCGCACCGGTCGCCTATTTGTTGTTTGACTGGGAAGTCCTTCTTGTGGATAAGAGTGTCTTGCGCTGTCTTTCGAAGGCCTCCTTTTTGCACATATTGGTCCCACACTTCATCTATTGCGAGTTGAATCGGGGTCCAATCGTACAGTTGCTTGTCAATTTTGGAGTTTAAGTAGTGGCATGTACTCCACTTAGGCGTTATTACCAATAGGATCCAATGTCCACTGCGGCATTAAATTAGTTAAAGTTAACACTAAAGCTAGACGTGTAATGCAATGTATTTAGGGAACACACTTACTATTGATTGTAGGCGCACATGATGTACTCCTTGTCTTGTCGGGCCCAGAAGGTGTCAAACAAGTAGTTTACCATTCCACTACGGTCCCCTTGAAGATTTGTGACATTGACTACCTGAGGATCAAGGAAGGCAACTTCCGGTGCATTCTTGAGACACCACTTCCAACTCAACCTACACGCAAGCCAAACGCTCTTATAAGCATGTTACACGGATTGAGATGAATAATTTTCGTGAGCAAGAGTACTTACAAGGAGTAGCACTTGAGGAGGGTTGTGTCCACCGAGCGGAGCCTGTAGAGGTCGAACAGATCCTTGAAGTCTATCACGATAAAATTTGATGGCCCAAGGAATGGCGCTCTGGCGTGTTCGCCTATTATATCATTTTCTCTATTCTTCCTCCTCACGTTAGATTTCTCCATGTAGTACATGTGTAGCTCCTTGCAAGCGGGGCCCATCGTTGCTAGAACGTCGTCTCCAACCAATGGCATGCCTAGTTGGTAGGACGATGGAGGTACGGGCTTCCTATGTGTGACGGGCCCCTTGGTCAGATCTAACTTTGTTGGAGCAAGACGTGAGAGGTGCAGCTTTCCTTTTCCTCGCACCCCTGCAGCAGGTTTTTCGATAACTCTTCTCTGGGGGGAAGAATGCGCCTTCCTGCTCTTCTTCATGGGTGGGGGTTTGGTGATCGCCGTGCTGTCGACCTCCATAGGCTCGCCCCCAAAGTCCGTGTCGTACTGCAACTGGACATCGTCAATTTCATGACGACCGGGAGCTGGAGGGGCTGAAGGAGCAGGGGTAGTTTGTACTATTGGACGACCGCTTGGTGCAGTGCTTGGCCTCGGGATCACCCTTATCTCAATGAGGTCCTTGGGCCATTGGATGAAGGTTCCACGAGCATTTCCAAGGGTTAGGACCTCGTCGTTCGGTGCCAGAGGGAGGGGGAAATGATCGAATTCGGGCTTCACTGAGTCAACTTGCACTTTCGCATAATCAGCCCTAAGTTGTGCCCCATGCACTCTTGTCTCCGGGGTCGGCTTGAAAGCAAGACCCTCAGCTGCAGGAACAGAAAAGGTCGGCACCACCCTTACTGTCAGGGTGCAGCTAGTTGGTTCCTGCGATAGTTTCATAAATATTGTTAGAATAGTACTTACCATATGGAATCGTTAAGAACTCCATGCGTACTATATTATCGTACCGTTATTTGGTCGACGGCGGCGGGGACCGATGGCGGATCTTCCCCCGCCTCAGTTGATGCACAACTGCTGCGCCTCTGCGTGGGACTAGCTAAATCTTGTTGCGTAGCAGCAGCGGCAGCCACCGGGAGATGTTGTTCTTCTCGAATCTCTTGCCTGATATGAGCCCTCATCGATTCAAGCTTTTCGTCGAACTCAGAGCTCAATTCGGCTCTGACCTGCTCCCGGATCTGGGCGGCAAGGCGGGCATCTTTCTCCGCCTTCGTGACTGTCCGCTTCTTGTACTGCCACGCGTAGTCTGGAAATCCAAATTTCCATGGTACGTTTGCGCCAAGTCCCCTTGTCCGTCCACGGTGTTCCTTATTGCCCAACGCTTTACTGAGGATGTCGTCCTCGTGTCTTTGAGAGCTGACCTCTTGCGAGGCTTCTTGGGAGGCAACCAACTCCTTCTGCAGTTCAATTGAGATCGAATTCAATGAAAAGTTCAGGCTGAAACAGTGCGAACAAATACTGAGATTAGGCACTTACTATATTATCGTACACTTGTTGATCTTGGGGATTTGGAAGCGAAACTGTCCCATCCTCATTCTTCTGGTACCTCGCCCAGGCCCAATTCCTTGCACGTGGGTGTGGGATATCGGCAAACACCAGCGGTGTGTTCACTGCTGCTGCCGCTTCATCCTCCTCTTGCCATTCCTCTAGCTTCCCGACATATCCTGCGGTGCCTAGCCGGTGCGGGTGCACGTTCCTGGCCTGCAGTGCTCGAAAAGCTGCGCTTCTGGCCCGGGATTCTGGGGTCGACTTCTTCTCGTAGAATTGCTCCCAAGCTTCAGCCGTGATGAAGGGCCATTGCTCTGTTGGATCAGGGGTCGTCGGATTTAAGACAAACTCCGTGACCAGCCTGCTCTTGAAGTTCTTCCAAGCATTGCCCATAGTCTTCAAAGCAGCCCGCTTGAGACAGTCCTCGTCGGCTGCAGGATACTCGAAGCGTTCCTTGAATTTGAGCCAAGCTGCGTTCTTCTCCGCTTCGGGCACATGCTTGATGTCATCAACAAGGATTGTGAAGTTTCCCTCCCTAGGACACCGCACGTCGACCTAAACTTGGCCAGGACAGTCCGAGGACGCGTCGGCAGTCCAACCTGGTTCACCTCTGCTATGGTGTATCGTTCCTTAGGGATTTTGTTCCCTGTCCTACGACTCCGTGCCCTTGAGGACCCACTGGTTGTCGTCGACATTGGTTCACCTTGCTGAGACATCATCTAAATAACTTAGAAAATAACAAAGTTAATTTCACTACATACGGATAAAATAACCTAAAAATAGTGCCTAAGAGTAAAGTATTTTCATTAAATTAATTCAAAATCACTAAAATAACTAAGTGCCATCATATCTAAATACGAATTTCACTAAATACGGATAAAATAACATACATTTCCCCTAAAATCACTAAAATAATCTAAAAGTAAAGTATTTTCGTTAAATTAATTCAAGATCACTAAAATAACCTAAAATTAAAGTATTTTAATTACTTTAATTCAAAATCACTAAAATCACTAAACTTAACTAAAATAACCTACATTTCCCCTAAAATCACTAAACTAAAATAACCTACATTTCCCCTAAAATCACTAAAATCACTAAAATAACTAACCGGAGGCAGCGCTTGCGTAGGAGGCCGGTGGCGGCGTTGGCGGTCGAGCAGGCTGGCGGGGGCGCTTGCGGACGAGGAAGCCGGCGGCGGCGGACGAGGAGGCCGGCGGCGGCTGTGGCGCTTGCGGACGAGGAGGCCGGCGGCGGCTATGGCGAACGAGGAGGCCGGCGGCGGTGACGCTTGCGAACGAGGAGGCCGGCGGCGGCGCTTGCGGACGAGGAGGCCGGCGGCGGCGGTGGCGGACGAGGCGACCGGCGGCGGCGGTGCCGGACGAGGAGACCGGCGGCGGCGCTTGCGGACGAGGAGGCCTCTGCTAGGGTTCTCTGACTTGGAAAAAATTTCGTGCTCTCAGTTCGCGGTGGCCTCTGCTAGGGTTCTGTGACTTAGAAAAATTTTCGATCTAGATCCAGATGAAGATGCAGTGTTCTGTGACATCTCAATCGGGCGTAATCAAAAGCCCGACACGGATGACTCATCCGTGACGGGCTCTAGTGTACGCCCGATAGAGATGTCGTAATCTCTATCGGGCCTACACTAGGGCCCGTAACGGATGATAGCATCCGTGTCGGGCCCTAATTTAAAGCCCGATAGAGATTACGACATCTCTATCGGACATTAAATTATGGCCCGTCACGGATGCTGTCATCCGTGACGGGCCGTAGTGCAGGCTCGATAGAGAAGACGTCATCTCTATCGGGCGTACACTAGAGCCCGTCACGGATGAGATTTGACTCCTGTTCATCATTGACCTGAACTTTAAATAAATAACAGCAAAAAAGTACTTCACAATGAAAGTTCACAAATTTTTCATTACTGACAATAATTAACTTATTATCCCAAATAATTAAGTTAAGTACAATAATTCACTAAATTCGCAATAAAAATTATTACAAGTTGCACCAATTTACCTAAGCCTTTTTTACTAATACAAAATACTTCATGTGTACAACGGGTTGGGTCACAAGGTTATGCCTTCCGTATGATCTGATCGAGTATATGCCACAGGCTCTTGTGGATCATCGTCAAGGTCAATTTGAGGTCGTACATGAAGATTCTGGTTGTATTCTTCTTCGTCGACGACGTTGTCAACACCAACAATTCGGCGCTTGCCATCCCTCATGATGTGCATCTTCTTGTTCGCGGGGTCCTTTATGTACAAAATTTGCTCGACCTGTTTCGCAAGTACGAATGGTTCGTCAGCGTATCCAACCTTGGATAGATCTATTAAAGTGAAGCCTTCCTTATCGACTTTAACACCAGTGCGTATATTGACCCAACGGCATCGAAACAAAGGAACCTTGAACTTCACGTAGTTCAGCTCCCAGATCTCCTCAATGCGGCCGTAGTATGTGTTCGACCCCACTTGATCCTGGAAGGCATCTATACGGACTCCGCTGTTTTGCACTGTGCTTTTGTCATCTTGCTGGACGGTGTAAAATGTATATCCATTAATATCGTATCCTTGCCATGTGTCTATGGCCCAACACGGTCCCATTCCCAACAAGTGTACAGTCTCATTTGGGATATCCGTCGACATGGTGACACGATTCTTGAACCATGCGTTGAACCGAGAGTTATGTTCTCTATTAATCCATGTCTCAGATCGACCCGTGTTCTCCTGCCGGATTTTGGCTAAGTGCTCCTCAAAGTATGGGCTAACTTCTGCCATATGTTGGAGCACAGCAAAATGAGCCTGCCCGTAGGAAGCTTGATCGGGCCTAAATCTTTTCCTCCCAATTGTGCCAGCACTTGACAACCTTCCTTCGTGATGAGACGCTGGAACTCCGATAGGCTCGGCCTCGGACATGTAATGCACGCAGAACTCAATGACCTCCTCGGTCGTGTAGCCTTCAATGATGCTCCCCTCCGGTTTTGCTCTGTTCCGAACGTATGCCTTCAGAACTCCCATGTACCTCTCGAACGGGTACATTTCTCTTAGAAAAGCCGGGCCACATAGTTTTGTTTGCTTCACAAGATGAACAGGGAGATGAACCATGATATCAAAGAAAGACAGTGGAAAAAACATCTCCATGTGGCAGAGGGTATTGACAATATCGGTCTGCAACCCATCTAGATCTTCGGGATCTATAACTTTCTGTCCGATGGCATTGAAAAAGGCGCACAGACGTTGGATTGTATGACGGACTTTCGATGGAAGAATGCCTCTGATAGCAACTGGCAAGATTTGTGTGATTAGCACGTGGCAATCGTGCGACTTCATTCCAACCAGTTTTAGGTCTTTCGATTTGACGTACTTACTAATCCTCGCTGAATAGCCCGATGGAACTTTAATATCTTTCAGGCATGATAACATTGCGATCTTCTCATCCTTCGACAGTGTGTGGCAAGCTGGTGGGAGGTACACTCTACCTGTCTCAGCATTTGTTACGGGCTGGAGTTCACTACGAATGTTCATTTCATTGAAATCAAGGCACGCGTTCAACCCGTCCTTTGTTTTGCTGGGAATATTCAGCAGCAGGCCAACCAAACTCTCACACACATTCTTTTCTACATGCATGAGATCAATGCAATGACGGACCTCAAGATCTTTCCAGTAAGGTAATCGCCAAAATATTGACTTTTTCTTCCACATACCCTTGTCCTTTGCCTGACTACGTTTTCTTTTCTTCCCAAACTCGTTGGTAATGTCCTTGACCAAGTTGTGTCATCTCCGGACAAATCCTTGGGAGCAGGCTGAAGTTCTCTCTTACCGTTGAAAATATTCTTCTTCCTTCGAAATACGTGACGTAGTGGGAGCCACCTCCTATGACCCATATAAACCATCTTTCGTGATTTCTTCAACCACCGGCTGCGTGTATGTTCCATGCAGTCGGAGCATGCTTTCTTTCCTTTCACGGTTTGGCCAGAAAGATTACCGAGGGCGGGATAGTCATTAATGGTGCAGAACAGTAGAACTCGTAGCTTGAAATTCTCCTGACCATATGCATCCCAAGTTTCCACACCTTCTTTCCAGAGCATCTCAAGATCGTCCATAACAGGCTCCAAGAACACATCGATATCATTGCTCGGTTGTTTCGGTCCTTGGATTAGCAAGCACAGCATAATATATTTTCTTTTAAAGCACAACCATGGCGGTAGGTTAAAGTTTGAAATAAGAACTGGCCAGGTGCTGTGAGTACTACTCATGTCTCCAAAAGGATTCATGCCATCTGTACACAGACATAGCCTCATGTTTCTGGGGTCGGCAGCAAAGTCTTTGTGTTTTCGATCGATATTCCTCCATTGAATCGAATCCGCTGGGTGTCTTAGCATACCGTCGTTCCTTCTCTCCGTGGCATGCCAACGTACTAAATTTGCCTCCTTGGGGTTTGCAAATATTCTTTTGAAACGATCAATGATAGGTAGATACCACACAACCTTCGCGGGACCACCCCGCTTTGATTTTTTTCCTTCGTCAGGACTTTTCTTACGCTTGTATCGAGAGGCCTTGCATACAGGAGAAGCATCTAACTCCGCATATTGCTTGTGGTACAATATGCAGTCGTTTGGACAAGCGTGAATTCTACGGACCTCTAACCCCAGTGGACACAAAACCTGCTTTGCTTCATATGTTGTCTCGGGCAATGTGTTCCCATCAGGCAGCATGGCCTTCAAAATTTCCAAAAGCTCTGTGAAACTCTTGTCTGTCCATCCACTACTTGCCTTCAGCTTCAATAGGTCCAAGGTAGCTGATAATTTGGTCTGCTTTGCTTTGCATCCGGCGTACAGAGGCGTCTGCGAGTCACTGACCAACCTGCTGAACTTTACGGAATCTCTCTCGTTGTAAGCTGGATCCTCAACGTCACGTAACATGTTTTGCAGCAGATCATGATCAACATCAACCATTTCACCGCCTAGTGGAGAAGGTACAAACATGTCATGCTCATCTTCATCTTCCTGATTTTGCGCACCAGTACTGTTTGCAGCAGCATCACTTCTTGATTCCTGCTCTCCATGCTTAACCCAACATGTGTAGCCCTCCATGAATCCTCGTTGTATCAGATGAGCGTGTACGTCCATTCGGCTATCAAACATATTTTCATTCTTGCAATCTGCACATGGACAACACATGTAATCGCTGTTTCTTCTTTTCCTATCCTCCTCCGCGACGTTAATAAAATTTAATACCCTATTTCTATACTCTTGACTATGACGTTTCACAGATTTCGCATACATCCAACTTCGATCCATCTCTACAGAAATGAAAAAAGAATCAGAGAAACATCTTATAAGATAAATACTGCTAAATTCATAAGAATTGATGAATTTTCTAAATTAATGATTATTATTTGTTATTTACCTTTATGAATTTACTGTTTTCTTTGGGAAAAAAAAATTTCGCCCCCTCCAACCTCCCACCAGATTTGTGAATAGTGGGATACAGATACTCTGGCGGTTGCGGCTATTTATAGTGTACACTAACTATCGGGCATATCAGGTATCTTTATCGGGCCTAAAAAAAAGCCCGTCACAGAGGAGTGCCATCCGTGACGGGCTTTGTAGATATCTCAAACGGGCATCAAGATGGCGCCCGTCACAGATGATTGTCATCTGTGACGGGCTGCAATTACAGCCCGATGAGATATTTAAGGTTATCTCAATCGGGCCTTAATTAGGGGCCCGTCACAGATGATTGTCATCTGTGACGGGCTCCAACTACGGCCCGATTGAGATATTTAAGGCTATCTCAATCGGGCTCTAGTTTAGGCCCGTCACAGATATGTGTCATTCGTGACGGGCTTCAGTTCTATGCACATTTAACATGTCTCTCGGACCATATCTCAATCGGCCTCTTTTTAGGCCCGTTTGAGATGTTTTCTTTGTGACGGCCCGCAAAATCCAGTTATATTACAGCCCGTCACAGATGAGAGGATCTGCACTAGTGGTGGTAGCGTAAGATCATTGCCACACATCCAAAAATTGTAGCGGCCTGGCACAGAGGCTTTCCAGGTCATTTCGTTGCCATAAGAGGACGTCACCGCGATGAAAGAAGCGGAGTACTTCCTTTTCGCTGTTGAATTCTAAATAAAAGAGTCCCCAATCTCAAGCTAGAGATGCGTCGATACTATCTTGGTTTGCTTCTTGTGACAGATGCTATGTCAATCAAAGGTAGGGTTTAGCGTAAGGAGAGCTTCACACCTTACAAAGTGGCCTCCCTCTTCTTTAACTAGTAAGTTGGTATTAAAGTTCAAAGGCATTTCTTCTTTGAGGTTGGTCTTTGTGATTTTCTTAGAAACTATTTTTCATTATATGGGTTTTTGGCCAAACTAATTCCAACACACTGAATAGAACTTCATAGAGCTGCCCACATTTGCTTAAATTTAATTTTGTTTTATTTTTTTAAACGATCAGCACCAGACAACGTGATGATTCATTGAATAGAGTAGGAAAAAATTACAAGACTAATATCCTGTAAGATAGTACACAGACAACCCCTACACATAGCCAAAGAGAAGGCTAGTACCGGACTGGCCACCGCTAAGCGTGACCGGTTGCCGCAAGGCCAACAAGGAAACTACAGCCGGGACCGTCCAAAACCAAACCCTAATAGCCAAGCACCAAACTGAACTCTAGCCACGCCTTTGGGATTGAGGAGGAGAGGGTGAGAGAGAAGAATAGATCTGCTCTCACCCTACGGCCCGCCAACGTGGACAACTTGTATAAGCTAGAGCGCTACCGCAAGAGGACAAGATATGTAGAGAGAGCTTGGCCTAGCTGTCAGAGGGAAGTTTTGGAAATGGGCTTCCTAGACGACGTCTCTAGGGAGATAAACGTTGATGAGCACCATCACTGCCGTCCGTCAAGGTCTCAGGGAGAACTAAGACAGGGTTTTCACCCGGCAGCCCAACCAGAGGAAAGGGGACAGCTCGACAACACCCCCAAGAGGGAAGACGATGCTCGAAGCGTCGTCGTTGCCGGCCCGGTAAAACTGGGCTAGGTTTTCACCCACTGCTCGTCCCCTATCGATCCACCGTTATCGCTTCATTGCTCTACCACCGGCCATCCTTCATCAACACGTGGACACCACTGCCGACGACCCTTGCTGGCCAGCCCTGCGGGCCTCCACGTGACCTCTCGCACCGCTACCCGCTGCCACCACGTTGGCCTCCCTGTCGTCGCAGCGTCAACCTCTCGCGCCATCGGCCAGGCCGGCCTCCCTACCATTGCCCGCACCGACCTCCCAGCGCCCCTGCACCAGTCTTCCACAACCGTCGGTGCCAACCGTGCCGGCCTCGTGCTAATAATAAACGTCTTGTAGATCTAGTCTGCCATTGAATAACTTGTACTATTGGAGAACTGATCTTTGCTCGGGTTCACAAAAACCGGAATAGTCCCGATTCGAATAGGAACCAGGACTAAAGATCATCTTTAGTCCCGGTTTAAAAAGTGTAACAGGTCGTGATGATCTTTAATACCGGTTGGTATTACCAACCGAGACTAAAGATCATCTTTAGTCCCATTTCACACCTTCACCGACCGTGTCAGACGCATGTCAGGGGGCCGGGAATCTTTAGTCCTGGTTGGTGTCACCAACCGGGACTATAGATCCTCACTTTAGTCCCGGTTGGTAAGATAAACTGGGACTAAAGATGATTTAGATCTTTAGTCTCGGTTAATAACACCAACCGGGACTAAAGTGATCTACCTTTTTATATATCTTCCTCCTCCTCCAGCCCAAGCCATTGCTGCCAAGAGGAGGAAGAAGAAGTGAGGTGCTGCTGAAATTTTTGATAAAATTGTTTTGGTGATAATATACAAATCGGAGAGATCAAAAAGGTTAGCAAATCCATTCTCTAATAATGTATGCTTAGCATATTATATTATTATATAAATATTTAATTAGTTTCAATTGTGTGGATTTTGTTAGTAACATTGGACTATTTGATGTATAGATGGATCGACAATGGATGTACACCGCGGACCGATGGTCGAAAGAGTTTATTGAAGGCGTACATTATTTTTTGAATGTGGCCAATACTAACAAGTATAAGGGTTTCATGTGTTGTCCATGCAAAAAGTGCAGTAACCAGAAGAAGTATTCCACATCAAGAACTATTCATGCACACTTGTTTGAGTCTGGATTCAAGCCTGGATATAATTGTTGGACCTCGCATGGAGAGCTAGGGGTTACAATGGAAGAAGATGAAGTAGAAGACGAGAATATTCCGGACTGGGCTCATCAATACGGTGGATTTGAAGAAAATCCAGGAGGCGAGGCGGATGGAGCTGTTGAAGATAACGATGCTGTAGATAATCTTGGCTAGATGTTGTGGGACGTAAAGGACAGCTGCGAAAGTGAGAAGGAGGTCCAGAAATTGGACCATATGTTAGTGGACCACAAAACTTCGTTGTACCCAGGTTGCAAACAGGGGTACAAAAAGTTGGGTACGACGCTAGAATTCTTGTAATGGAAGACCAAAAATGGTGTGAGTGACAAGGCATTTGGTGAGTTATTGAAACTTGTCAAGAACATTCTTCCGGAGGGAAACGAATTGCCCGAAACAACGTACGAAGCTAAGAAGGTGGTATGCCCTCTAGGACTAGAAGTACATAAAATACACGCATGTCCGAACGATTGTATCCTCTATCACGGTGAGGAGTACGAGAACCTACAAGCATGCTCGGTTTGTAAAGCACTACGATACAAGATTAGACGAGATGATTCAGGTGATGTGGACGGACAACCTTCGAAGAAGAGAGTTTATGCTAAGGTGATGTGGTATTTCCCTATAATATCACGGCTCAGGCGTTTATTCAGGAACAAAGAGCATGCTAGCATGATGCACTGGCACGCAGAAAAAAGTTAACTAGACAGGATGTTGAGACACCCCACCGATGGGTCGCAGTGGCAAAACATCGACAGAACATTTCCAGACTTTGGAGAGGATGCCCGAAACATAAGGTTCGGTTTAAGTACAGATGGCATGAATCCATTTGGAGAGATGAGCGATGGCCATAGCACTTGGTTTGTGACCATGTGTATCTACAACCTCCCCCCTGGCTATGCATGAAGCGAAAGTACATCATGATGCCAATTATCATTGAAGGCCCAAAGCAACCTGGTAACGACATTGATGTGTACCCAAGACCATTGGTTGAGGATCTGGTTCTGCTATGGAACAAAGAAGGTGGCCCCGTGTGGGATGAGAACAAACAGGAGCAATTTAACCTACGAGCGTTGCTGTTCGTGACTATTAACGATTGGCCTGCACTTAACAACCTATCCGGACAGTCAAACAAGGGGTACAAGGCTTGCACCCATTGTACGGATGAAACTGAAAGTAAACACTACAGGAAGGTTGTGTACATGGGCCATCGTCGATTCCTTATTGCAACCCATCCTGTACGGAAGAAAGGCAAGCATTTCGAACAGAAGACAGACCCCCGTACTAAGGCTGAACATCGCAACGGAAAAACCGTGTTTGCTATGGTGAAAGATCTGAAAGTAGTATTTGGAAAGGGACCTGACAGCCAACCTATAGAGAGCAAAGATGGTCATGCAGCGATGTGGAAGAAGAAGTCTATTTTTTGGAAGTTACCCAATTGGGAAGTTTTAGACGTCCGGCACGCAATCGACATGATGCACCTTAGTAAGAACCTTTGCGTCAACCTGTTGGGCGTCTTAGGTGTATATGGGAAGTCGAAAGATACACTTTAAGCACGTAATGATCTCAAGCATATGCAACAACGCAAGGACCTTCACCCGGAACCAAGGATATATGAAGCCATTACTTGAGTCCTGCAAGCTACACCCTGAGCAAGGAAGAGAAGGAAAATATGTTTGAATGCCTGGAGAGCATTAAGGTACTGTCTGGATTCTCCTTGAATATAAAGAGAATAATAAACATGAAGGAGAAGAAGTCCACAAACCTAAAGTCTCATGACTGTCACGTGTTGATGACACAACTACTTCCTGTTACAATGCGTGGTATCCTTCCTGATAATGTCCGAGGAACAATAACAAAGCTATGTGCTTTCATGAACGCAATTTCGCAAAAGATCATCGATCCAGACAGTTTAACAACCCTTCAAGATGATATGGTCCAATGTCTTGTCAGCCTTGAGATGATCTTTCCACCGTCATTCTTCAATATAATAACGCATCTTCTATGTCACCTTGTGAAAGAGATCGGTATTCTCGGTCCTGTGTACCTACACAACATGTTTCCTTTCGAGAGGTACATGGGCATTCTAAAGAAATACGTTCGTAACCATTCTCGTCAGGAAGCAAGCATCGCCAAGGGTTATGGAACAGAGGAGGTCATTGAAGACCTTTGTCTAATCGGGATACCCGAATCAAGCCATGAGGAGAGACTACAGGGAAAGGGGACTCTTGGAAGGAAAGCAATAATGATTGTGGACAATGATTTATTCCATAAAGCAGATTTCACGGTTTTGCAACAATCTTCGTTGGTGGCTCCTTACATCGAGGAGCACCTGGCGATTGTTCGCTCAAAAAACATCGGCAAGTCCGATGCATGGATTACATGCCATCACATTGATACTTTCCCCGCTTGGCTACGACAACATCTAATGGGTACCGAAACCATTGACCGACAACTAGCCTTCTTGGCGAGACGTCTTTCTTGCTCGATATCGACATTCCAAGGATATGAAATCAATGGGTATACATTTTACACAAGAGCCCAAGACAGAAAGAGCACAAACCAGAACTCTGCTATTCGTATCAATGCCATGAGATATGATGGTGCAACTAGCACATATTACGGTGTCATCGAGGACATATGGGAACTAGACTATAGACCCCTGAAGGTAACTCTGTTTCAGTGCCAATGGGTTAGGCTCACTGGTGGAGGCGTAACGATTGATGACAGTGGGATGACAACGATTGACCTAACCAAGGTTGGATACTCAGATGAACCATTCGTCCTAGCCAATGATGTAACACAAGTTTTCTACGTGAAGAACATGTCTAGCAAACCAAAGAAGGGTAAAGGACCCGACGAGCTAAAGCGCCACGTGGTTCCCCTAGGCAAAAGGAAAATCGTCGGAGTCGAGGATAAGACTGACGAATATTATGATTAGTTTGACGGGCAACCTCCGTTCGCGGTGACGGTTGACCTGAGCGTCCTCCTATCAAAAGAGAACACCCCTTACTCATGCAATGATCATAGCAAAGGAACATTAGTGAGGAGAAAGTACGTGAGGAAAACAATGATATAGGTTGTTGTATGGACGGTGCAAATTATTTATAATGTATTGAAGGCCCTGTAATGATATTCTTTTTTACTAATACAATTATATATGTACTAGCAATTTTAAACTATTTAAATAGGTCATATGTTATGTACATATGATTATTACTATTTAAATAATATTTAAATTGGTCATATTTTAATTATATATCATTACTGAAATGTAATAGCAGATTTAAACTATCTATATTGGTCATATGTTGATTATATGTGATTATTTATATTTAATAATAATTTTAAACTATTTAGATCGGGCATATGTCATTTAAATTTTTTAATCTTTAGTCCCGGTTGTTAACCATAGCTGGGACAAAAAGAAATTTTAGAAACAATGGGAAATTACCTTTAGTCCCGGTTGGTTCTATCAACCGGGACTAAAGATATCTTTAGTCCCGGTTGATTTCACGAACCGGGACTAAAGATCCCGACTATAAATAGGTGTGCGTATCGTCTTCTCCCCCGATCCACACTTAGCCATTTCTCAATGCCGATCGTCCGCCTCTACCGCCGCCATCGTCTTCATCATCTCCGCCGCCGTACGTCGTCGCCGACCTCACCGCCGCGCTGTAGCCGAGGTTTGCACTCGTCCTCTCTCCTCTCTCTATATGTCTCCCTCGATCTCTCTCGCATCCGCAGCCGCCGCCGCCATGCTGCCGCAACCCCGTGCTGCAGTTGGCATGTCGCGGTGCCACCGCAACGCCCTGCGCCACCCCGCGCCTGCCCGCGGCGCTGCCCGCACCCCGCGGCGCAGCCGCCACCCCGCGCTACGTGAACGAACGAACGTGAACGATAGAGCGTGGCGCTAGCATCTTTAGTCCCTGTTGATGTTACCAACTGGGACTAAAGATGGCTCTTTAGTCCCGGTTATTTCACCCGGGACCAAAGATGGGCATCTTTAGTCCCGGATTCGCGGTCCCAGTTACATAACCGGGACTAGAGGGTGTTACGAATCGGGGTTAAAAACCTCTTTTCCACCAGTGGTGCTTCATTGGTCTACCATGAGCTATCTCGGAGCCATTCGTATTTTATTTTCCTAGAACTGAACACAGGATACACCAAAGATACTTAGACTTCCAATTGGATCCTGTATATATCTCCAAAAATAGAAGTTCATAAAAACATGGCAAATCAACTTAATTTGCAGTCCTTGCAGTTATGAGTTAAATAAGATTTTCATTATTATTCACAGCGGCCAGCAATTACAATAGATCAAAACTAGTGCTATATACCATGACCCAATGGAGTCATCTCCTTGCGTAGTGACATCAAGCAAGCCTTTACCTGCGACAAGGAAAGCTGCGACATGGCCCAAACTCGTGAGAGATTACTCGCCCAACAGGAGGTCCGACTAGCTGCATCGACATCAGACGAAGGCGAGATTCCAACAAAGAAGATGGCCAAGTTAGGAGAAGGCGATGCCAACACAAAGAAGATTCCACTTGATCCCTCTGATCCCTCCAAAAGTGCTGTAATAGGCGCCGAGTTAGATCCCAAATAGGAAAGCACGCTCATCACCTTTCTACAAAATAATAAAGATATATTTGGTTGGAAACCATCTGATATGCCTGGTTTTACTAGAGAGGTGATTGAGCACTCATTAAATGTTAAAGAGGACACAAAACCTATTAAACAATGACTTCGCCGCTTCGCGCAAGATCGAAGAGATGCTATCAAGGAGGAACTCGCCAAGCTTTTGGCAGCCGAATTCATCAAAGAAATTTACCATCCCGACTGGTTGGCCAACCTGGTTCTGGTTCGAAAGAAGACAGGACAATGGCGAATGTGTGTAGACTACACCGACCTCAACAAGTCTTGTCCTAAGGACCCCTTCAGTTTGCCCCGCATTGACCAAGTCGTCGACTCAACCGCCGGCTGCAAGCTTCTAAGCTTCTTGGATTGTTACTCGGGATACCATCAAATCAGCTTGAAGGAGTCCGACTGCCCGATACCCTTTGGCCTCAAGAACACCGGAGCTACTTATCAGCGTATGATCTAGAGATGCCTTCAGAATCAACTCGGGAGAAACGTGGAAGCTTACATCGACGATGTCGTCATCAAGACCAAGCAAAAACAAGATCTGATCGCCGACTTAGAAGAAACTTTCTCAAATATTCGTGCCTTCAGGATGAAGTTGAATCAGAAAAGTGTACTTTTGGGGTGCCGTCAGCCAAGCTACTCGGCTTTATGGTGTCTCATCGCGACATTGAAGCTAATCCAGAGAAGATCAACGCTATTGGGAACATGAAGCCTCCGAGTACCCAAAAGGATGTCCAGAAGCTTACTGGCTGCATGGCAGCACTAAGCCGGTTCGTTTCTAAACTTGGTGAACGAGGCATACCCTTTTTCAAGCTGCTCAAGAAGACAGACGAGTTCCAATGGACCCCAGAGGCTCAGAAAGCTTTTGAAGACTTCAAGGACTTCCTCACAACGCCACCCATGTTAGCGTCACCTTTTCCTCAAGAGCCTCTGCTACTGTACGTTTTCGCAACCTTTTAGGTGGTCAGCAAGATTTTGGTCGTTGAACGAGAAGAGGAAGGACGAGCTCAGAAAGTTCAAAGGCCAATCTACTTCGTTAGCGAGGTGTTGGCTGGATCCTAAACATGTTACCCCAGGTATAAAAATTACTATATAGAGTTTTAATTACCGCACGAAGTTAGCTCATTATTTTCAAAGTCATTTGGTTACTGTGGTTACATCTTTTCCGCTCGACGATGTCATCCATAATCGGGAGGTTACTGGGCGTATCGCTAAGTGGGCTTTGGAGTTGATGCCATTGGATATTACCTTCAAGGCTAGAACATCTATAAAGTCTCAAATTTTGGCCGACTTTGTGGCCGAGTGGACCGAGTGCCAAGGAGATGTACCTAGGGTGGAGCTGCAATATTGGACCATGCATTTTGATGGGTCTAAACGAGTCATCGGTACAGGAGCTGGAGTTGTCTTGATTTCCCCGACTGGAGAAAGGCTACGGTTTGTTCTTCAGATACATTTTGCTGCTTCACACAATGTGACCGAGTACGAAGCCTTACTTCATGGACTGCGACTTGCTGTGTCTCTCGGCAAACGTCGCATGATTGTACGAGGA
This sequence comes from Oryza officinalis, assembly GCA_008326285.1. Classification (NCBI taxonomy): domain Eukaryota; kingdom Viridiplantae; phylum Streptophyta; class Magnoliopsida; order Poales; family Poaceae; genus Oryza; species Oryza officinalis. Next base: position 23,693,975 of record BDMV01000012.1, on the reverse strand, counting down.
GATTCCCAGTTGGTAGTAAATCAGGTGATGAAGGATTGGTCTTGTTTAAACGACAATATGGCTGCTTATCATCAAGAAGTTCGTAAGCTAGAAGACAAGTTCGATGGTTTGGAGTTATCTCATGTTTTGAAGCATAACAATGAGGTGGCAGATCAGTTAGCCCAATTTGGCTCTAAACGAGAAGCAGCCCTGACTGACGTCTTTGTAGAGCATCTCTATGAGCCGACTGTCGTCAAAAAGCCAGCCGTCGACGAAGAAGTTACAGACCAGGTTTCCATGCTCGATGATGACTCGAGAACACCCTTTATCAATTTTTTGACTTGGCAGAAGCTACCCGAAGATCATGATGATGCAGAGCGAGTTCGACGTCGCAGTCAGAATTATGTCATGGTTGATTCAGAATTGTACAAGAGAAGCCCGTCTGGAGTCCTATTGAGATGTGTTACACCTGAAGAAGGACGACAATTGTTACAGGATATTCACTCAGGAATCTGTGGCAATCATGCTGCAGCGCGTACCTTGGTGGGCAAGGCTTGTAGGCAAGGTTTTTTCTGGCTCACGGCAGTTTCCGATGCAGACAAGGTGGTTCGAACCTGTGAAGGTTGTCAGTTTTTTGCTCGGCAAAGCTATGTTCCAGCCCAAGAGTTACAAACGATCCCGTTGTCATGGCCTTTTGCGTTTTGGGGCTTGGACATGGTTGGTCCTTTCAAAAAGGCTCCAGGAGGTTTTACACATTTGTTCGTCGCAATTGATAAGTTTTCTAAGTGGATTGTGGCTAGGCTAGTTGCTACAATAACCGCAGACAAGGCGCGAGATTTTATCTAAAACATTGTGCATCGATTCGGTATCCCAAATAGGCTTATTACCGACAATGGGACTTAGTTCACCGGAGGTGTTTTCAAAGAATTTTGTGAAGATTTTGGAATCAAGATTTGTTATGCGTCGGTGGCACATCCTAAAAGCAGTGGACAAGTTGAACGTGCTAATGGTATGGTTCTTCAAAGCATTAAAGCCCGAGTCTTTGATAGATTGAGTCCTTATGCTGGTAGATGGGTTCAAGAGTTGCCTTCAGTATTATGGTCATCGCGGACTACGCCCAGTCGGGCTATAGGACAGTCGCCTTTCTTTTTGGTTTATGGGGCTGAAGCTATGTTGCCGTGTGAGATGGAGTTTGAATCTTTTCAAGTTCGCAATTTCAATGATGAGCGTTATGATCAAGACCGAGTTGATGATTTGACCCGACTGAAAGAGACTCGTGAAGCTGCATTGGTCCAGTCGGCAAGGTATCTTCAAGGACATCGACGTTATCATAATCGTAATGTTCGATCATGAACTTTTATTTTTGGCGATATGGTTCTGCGAAAGATTCAGACGACGAAGGATAGACATATGTTATCTCCATTGTGGGAAGGACCTTATATAATTGGTGAGGTCACTCGGCCAGGAGTGTATCGTTTGAAGCGTGAAGATGGGACAATCGTGGAGAATTCATGGAATATTGAACACCTTCGTCGATATTATACTTAAATTTTTTGTATCATGTTCTTCTCGACTACCGACTTCAAGTAAGTTGTCTTCCTGAGTTGTCAGTCGGGGGCTATGCGTATCAATAAAATATGAAGTTTTTTATCAATAATGTCTTGTTTATATTTGGTTTATCATTGTTTGTTGTTCTGATTTAAGTTAAGTAAATAAGGACTGAAAATTTTTTAATGACTTAATCAAGTTTAGGCTTGGTGACAGTCAGATGAAAATTTTTAAGAAATTAAATGTGAACACTCAAATTAGGGCATAAACATAAATAAATTGAGTATCTACAAGTTGGATTACAAGAGTTATTTACGTCGAATAAGTTACCCCTGGAAGTTCTCAGCTACATCAGCAGCAATTTTCTTGGCCGACTCCTATGCTTCATTGATTAGCTCCAAGGCTTATTCATCAGTAGTGCCGTCTGCAAAGCCATCTCCTATAGAATTTATATCTACTCGAGGATAGAGTGACTTTGTCATCGCCAGGGTTTGACTTGCACTCATGATAGCAGTATCAGTGATATTTTCTATGTACTTTTTTGGAGCCGTTCTGAGCTTGTCGAAGATTTCTAGAGCATCTAAGGCACTTGTTCTAAGGCCGTTCTCATAGATTGCCGACAGGATTAGCGTAGCAGCATTGGTAATGTCGTCCCTGATTCTTTCAAATTGAGCACGGGATTTAACTTTGTTGGCTACAAGATTGATATGATTCAGATTATGCTAATGATCAAGATGAATTAGATCAAGGAGTATGAGTTTTAGGAGTTACCTTCAATTTCTGCTAAAGCCTTATCTCTGTCAGATTCAAGCTTGGCGTTGTCAGTTTCTGTTTTCTTTAGCTGAGCCTTGAGGGATTCAATCTTGGATCTAAAGCATGAAAATTTAGAGTTAATAAGCAGAACAGATTGATCAAGAATAGAAGAGTTAATTATTTCTTACCTTCGATTGAGCCACGAAGTTCCAGGTTCATGTCTCGAAGCTTGTTAATTTCTTCCCGCAAGACAACTTCTCTAGCTGTAGCCTCTTCTTTGGTTTCCTTGAGGTCTTGCTGGATGTTCTCTAGAGAGTTGACATGAGGTACAAGCTTTTCTAAAGTATCTGACTTAGCTTGTGAGTGACGATATATTCTCTGCATTATGAAGACTGAGTCAGTTGATTACAGGAGATTATGCAATTGAGATACGAGGAATTTTGCCCTTATGTTCATCAGTCGAGTGGCTTCATTGAGGTTAGCAACAAGCATATCGCGTTCTTTAGCTTCTTTTTGTTTGTTTAATATGATGCCTTGCTTTTTGCCTTCGGCATCGCGCCACTCGATCTTGACTGGAGGCTTTGACGCTTCTGTGGATTTCAGTCGGATAATTTCTTCTTCTTCTCCAGATGTTTGTTGTAAGGATGATGAGTAAGATGGAATTCAGAAGATATGTTCAAGACAAGGATCTGATGATTATTGTAGTTTACCTGTTGTTGCTTCAGGACGGTTTTCTTGAGTGGCAGCATCCTTGGTTGTTTAATCCATGTTGATTTCTTCGGTTGCTGACGCTGGATCTTCAACTGGTGCTTCTTGATTGGTTGGGGCTTGCTCCTCCTTGTCCGACTGGTTCTCAGTTGGGGCCTCTTGAGTTGATGTCTGCTTGGTAGAGTCCGATTGGTTTTCAGTCGGGGTAGCTTGACTGGTAGTTGGGGGCTCTTGGTCAGGGATGGCTTCACTCGGGAGAGGGTTCTGGGACTCTTGTTTTGCAGACTTTGGTTTTTCTAGCATTGCGGATGGAATTGTTTTTTCTGTTTGCCCTGTGGGATCTATGTCTTGAGGTTTTCTGCATAAGAAGATAAGAAGTGATCAAAGTCGAATCAAGTATGCTTTCAACAAGAAGATAATACTAGTTGTGTGAGCGAAACCTGTTGGATTTTCTGATTTTAGGAGCAGTTCTGGTGGATGGCCTGGGTGAGCTTATGTTAGCCTTGGGAGTTTAGATTTCTTCAGATTCTTCATCCGAGTCATCCATAACTAGCTTCCTTTGTTTACTGGCATGTTTGCTAGTCTCTTCAACAGCAGCAGTAGTTCTTTTGCTTTTTTGCTTGGGGCTTAATCTTTGGGCCGCCAGTCTGTTTCTTGGTAGTCGGCTGGGCTGGAATATCTTCATGATATACTTTGTATGGCCGGGAGATGATCAGAGCATTTGCCTGCAAGCAATATTTTTAAGAAACATTGAAGAGCGTGACAAGATGAAAGGAGGTTGGAGATGCAGAGTCAACTTACCGGTGGAGGTGGACAATGAAGGTTGTAGGGGATAACCGGTAGTTTGTTGCTGTAATCTACTGCAATTCCGGAAGAGAAGATCTTGTACATACGAGCGCACAAGACTTGGAAATTCAGGGATTCTCGATCTTCCCGATTGGGGTCACTCTGCCCTTCATATTCAAAAGCTGGCTTAGATCTTTCTTTGATGGGCGCCAATCGACACTTGATGAAGTGCCGAGTGATCTGTTCTCCTTGGAGACCCTTATTCTTCATTTCAAGAATTTTTGCCAGCAGATTATTAGCCTCTACACAGTCTTGGTTCTCGGGCAAAGCATTCCAGTTGGCCCGTTGGATTGGTGGGAGACCAATGAAGTCAGGTAGACTGGGGGCTGGGTTTGAGATATAGAACCAGTTTGCATGCCAACCCTTATTGGAAGATTTCAGAGGAAGAGGAAAGTAGTCTTTGCGGAGAGTGCCACAGAGTTGAAATCCAGCGTCACCGACAACACAAGGGTTATCCTTGGTCGGGTGGGCCTTGAGAGAGAACATGCGGCGGAAAAGATTGAAATAGGGATAGATTCCCAGGAAGGCTTCACACACATGGATAAAAATGGCAATGTGCAGTATGGAGTTTGGATTCAGATGGTAAATCTTGAGACCGTAGTAATCAAGAATACCGTGAAAGAATTCGGAAGTGGGCAGACCAAATCCGCAATAGAAAAAGTGGGTGAAAACTACGATCTCACCAGTATTCGGAGTCGGTAATTCTTCACCATATGCTGGGCGCCAGCCGATGATCTCCTTGGCTGGAAGAACTCCGTCCTTCACCATCTCTTTCAGAGTTGACTCCTTCACGTCAGAGGTTACCCATTGGTAGAAGGGAATTTCTCTCTCTTCCGCCATGGGTGAGATTTGTGGGGGATCAAATTAGGTGTTGGGAGCAGGGATTCTTGGAGGAGATGTTAGGAGCAGGACGCGCGTAGTGGATTTTTAAGGAGTTTTGAATATCTGGATGAATGGATTTGGATGAGCTTGTGTTCTAGGTTTTCTTCGGAGGCGCTTGTGAATAGGAGCGCGAAAGGGGAAATTTTAGAAGATGAAGCGGCGGGGAAGACGACGGTACTTCAGTGATTTTTTTAGGGTATCGGCAGGTTTCCTCATATTTGGGTCGAGGCCGATGGGAAGCTTATAGCCCATAATTTCGATGTGGCCCGTCACTTGTCTTTTAGGGACTTAAGCAAATTTGCCTTGGCTATATGCACGTGTTTTAGTGCCCAATACCATTCAAATTCTTCCATACAGCGGTTATTCAACTTTTTAGAAGTTGGTGCGATGCAACTTGGAAGGTGACAAACAGTGAAGTTTTTCATGACTATTTTGGCAACTTTTTATAAGTTGCTGAAGCTGTTTGATTCTTTAAAAGCAATTGATTTTATATCAATGCTGATTTGCCACCTTGGTATGCTTCTTTGAATAAGACCAATATTATGGCTTAGGCTAGTTATATTTTGGTCATATTATTTACATGATTGGTAAATCCATTTATGTGTTTTATTAACTCGGATTTATATTATCAATACAACATATTCCTGAGGATGGAGGAGTTGTGCGTCTTGAGAGGACTCGGGCAGAATAACTCGGATAACATGAGCTTGCCAGTACTCGGGGTCATTATACACTGTGCCTTATTTATGAGGTTATGTGTTATATGATTTTTGTGATTGCTTTTGGTTTTGGTTAAGCATTTATTTATATCACTCGAATGAGTATGATTATTATAGTTCTTGACTATATGCTTAGTTTGTTCAACTAAACACATAGTTAGGGGCTACACCTAATTAGGTACATCTAGTCGATGCACCTGGATATATTTTTTGTAACTTTTTAGCCCTTCATAGCCTTCTTATTAGATGATAAAGCACTCGGGAGATTTAGGCAGAGATGATGGAAGTACTCAGCGATGAAGGCACTCAGCTATGGAGGTACTCGGTTATGTGTTATTCTGGTTCGAGGCAAAGTTATCTCGTCAACTGTGAAGGTCTCAGGGGCTACTGTGGAGATTATGGGTACCATATACTCACACGGCTAGCTTATCCGACTGATTACAGGGGATAGGTTATGAGTCATGATCATGTAATCGGCTTGGGACTTAAGTATTACGTTGCCTTATGTATTAAGGAACGGCTTATAGTCCTAAGTCGGGAATACTATGAAGTCTTATATAGTATGTAGTTTGGTCTCCGACTTGTAAGCTTACCCTCTAAACCTATATAAGGAGGGTAGGACGCCCCTTGAGGGGCATAGAGATAATAGCAATAAGCTAAGTTTTCTTCATACACAACCCGATCAAGAGATCAATATACAACTCGGCGGATCTAATTCCCGAAACAAGAGTAGGGTGTTACTTCTTCATAGAAGGCCTGGAACTGTCTAAACTCTTTTGTTTACTAACCCATCGTGTTTGGCACTTGAGCACTACCCCCTGTTTATTATTGCCGAAATCAGGTTTCGACACGGTCTTACCGAGCAATGCAACCATTCTATTCAGCAGCCATTTATCAAGCTCCATGATTTTCAGAATAACTTTTCCCTAAAAATATGCTAATGCTTGTGGAGGAGGATGGTCCTGTTGTAGTTTTTGTTCCTGGCCATGTGCACCAGTCACGGGCTCACGGCTTACTTCAAGTAGTATGTGGCATATCACATAGACATACAGAAACAGAGGTAGAAGTCGTTGGGAAAACCATTGTGTACTAGCCAAAATACCAAGCAGCGGTTAGGGTGGGCGATGTGAAGGTCAACGCGACAGGTTGGGGATAGTGCTGGATTATTTTTGCACCAAGGTCCCGAGGAGTTAGAATAGCAAAGAAATCATATGCTCACAAATACTCGGGTATCGCCAAGGGAATAATGATAGGGTCAATTTGATCCATGCTATTGTAAATATGTCGATTCAGATAAATGTCATTATAATTCATTCGTCTAGTCGCATCCATGCCATTCGAATTCGCACCAAATTAGAACCATTCCATTGTCGTCATGTTTTCTATCATCATATAGACCAAGATACCCATAGACATGGTACCTACAAGTTAGTTCCATCTTTTTCCGTCATCCTCCCCTCTTCTCTCTTTCCCCAATTTCTCTCCACATCATTGAGCCAAATGTGACGGGTGGCGAGGAGGCCGCCGGCGAGGGAGGAAGGGACCAGTGCCGTCACCATCCTCATCGGATCCGGCCGTCGCACTAGTGCTGTCACCGCTGCGCATCGAATCGGAGCGATGATGGTGACCACCGTGGCGATGGTGCGAGTGGGATGCCGAGAACTAGGGACAACCATGCTGGGAAGGAGGCGACAGGGACGGCAAGGCACCGGGGCCCTGTTGTTGGAGTGCGTAGGTGATGTCGCCAATTGGGAAGAACTGCTGCACGTGGATCACAGGCGCCCAGTGGTGGTACCGCTGCTGCACCATGGCGGCGGCGTGCTCGAACTCCCCGGCCGGGCTCGCTGATGGCGCAGAGGTAGAGCAGCTGGTCGATGATGGCGTTGGCTGCCGTGAACTTGCCACGCAGCTATGAAATGAAGCCGTCGCGCTCCAGCTACTGACACATGTCGTCCTCAGCTCACTGGACCCAGAAGTACCACCGCGACTTCCTCGGTCAGGTGCGTGGCGGGCCGGCAACATCGCCGGCATGTGGGGCAGCGATGGCGTCGACGCCGCTGCTGTGGCCGGCCAGTAGGAGGGGAAGAGAGAGAGGAGAAGAAGAAATTAGGGGAAAAAGATGAAAAACATGACAGTGATGACGTTCAATTTTGTGCAAATTCGAATGACATGATACGAATAACGAATTGTAATAATATTTTTAATGATATGGATCAAATTAACCCATAATGATAGGGTTGGTCCAATCATTTTGGAGCTTGGATGAGATAACATTTTTGCAGACTCAAATGATTTTATGTGAGATTCACCTTTTTATATAGCTCTCTTAATAGCTTTTCTTTTCAGCAAGTACGAATGGTACCCTATACAATTACCAACACTAGTATAGATCCTCTCATCTGTGATAGGCCCTTACATGCCTGGACTTCGTGGGCCGTCAGAACGAAGTCATCTCAATCGGGCCGAAATTAACACCGTTGTAGATGTACTCGTTCGAGGTGCATATACCTATAGCTCATCACCGATGACACTCATCTGTGACAGGCACAAGGTTAGGCCCGATTGAGATTACCTCCACTATCTCATTTGGGCCCAAGTATAAAGCCCGTCACAGATGAGTGTCATCGGTGACGGGCTCCAAATAAGGCCCGATTGAGATTCGGTTAACGCCCGTCACCGATGATACATATCGATGACGGGCTTTCTTTTACGTCCGTAAGAGATAACTGTGCGCCCGTTAGAAATGTCATTTATTTGGCCCGATTGAGATATATTTTGCACACTATAAATACTCCACCTGACTGTTGTCTGAAGTTATCCCACTATTCACTATTTTGGTGGGAGGTTGAAGGGGGTGAATTTTTGTATTTTTTTCAAAGAAAAACAAGAAAATCTTAAAGTAAGTAGTACTTATCTCATGAAATGTTAACTAATATTTTGTTCATTTTTGCAGCGATAGATCGAAGTTGGATGTATGCGACTACTTTCAAACGTCATTGCAAGGAGTATAGAGATGGCATATTATGTTTTATGAACACTGCGGGGGAGGATAGGAAAAGAAGAAACAACAAATACATATGTTGTCCATGTAGAGATTGTAAGAATGAGAATATGTTTGAAAGCAGAGTGGACGTACGCTCTCACTTGATACAACGGGGATTCACAAAGGGCTACACATGTTGGGTGAAGCATGGAGAGCAAGAATCGGGAAGTGGTGCAGTTGCAGACAGAAGTGGTGCAAACAATCATGAAGAAGGAGATGAAGATGAGCATGACATGTTTATACCATCTCCATTGGACGGTGAAATGTTTGATGTGGACCCTGATCTGCTGCAAGACATGTTACGTGACGTTGAGGATCCAACTTACAACGAGAGAGATTCCATAAAGTTCAGCAGGTTGGTCAGTGATTCGGAGACACCTCTATATGCCAGAAGCAAGCCAAAACACAGCAAATTATCAGCTACATTGGACCTAATGAAGTTGAAGGCAAGTAGTGGATGGATAGACAAGAGTTTCCCAGATCTTGTGGAAATATTGAAGGCCATGCTTCCTGAAGAGAACACATTGCCCGAGACGACATATGAAGCAAAGCAGGTTCTGTGTCCCCTGGGATTAGAGGTCCATAGAATTCACGCTTATCCCAACGACTGCATATTGTACCACAAGCAATATGCGTACTTAGATGCTTGTCCTGTCTGCAAGGCTTCTCGATACAAGCGAATGAAAATTGCGGGGAAGAGAAAGAAGTCAAAGCGGGGTTGTCCAGCGAAAGTTATGTGGTATCTACCTATCATTGATCGTTTCAAGAGACTATTTGAAAACCCGAAGGAAGCAAAGTTAGTACGTTGGCATGCCACAGAGAGAAGAAATGACGGTTTGCTAAGACACCCTGCGGATTCGATTGAATGGAGGAATATCGATCGAAAGCACAAAGACTTTGCTGCCGACCCCAGAAATATGAGGATATGTTTGTGTATGGATGGCATGAATCCTTTCGGAGACATGAGCAGTTCTCACAGTACTTGGCCAGTTCTTATTGTGAACTATAACCTCCCACCATGGTTGTGCTTTAGAAGGAAATATATTATGTTGTGCTTGTTAATCCAAGGTCCAAAGCAACTCGGCAATGATATCGATGTGTTCTTGGAGCCTGTTATCGATGATCTTGAGATTCTCTGGAAAGAAGGTGTGGAAACTTGGGATGCATATGGTCAGGAGAACTTCGACCTACGTGTTTTATTGTTCTGCACCATTAATGATTATCCCGCACTCAGTAAGCTTTCAAGACAAACCGTGAAAGAAAAGAAGGCTTGCTCTAACTGTATGGAACATACACACAACAGGTGGCTGAAGAAGTCAAGAAAGATGGTTTACATGGGTCATAGGAGATGGCTCCCACTACGCCACGCCTTTAGAAGAATGAAGAAAATTTTCAACGGTAAGAGAGAACTTGGGTCTGCTCCCAAGGATTTGTCTAGAGATCAGGTCCACGATATGGTGAAGGACATTACTAATGAGTTTGGAAAGAAAAGAAAACGTAGCAAGACAAATGATAAGGGTATGTGGAAGAAAAAATCCATATTTTGGCAGCAACCTTACTGGAAAGATGTCGAGGTCCGTCATTGCATTGATCTAATGCACGTTGAGAAGAATGTGTGCGATAGTTTGATCGGGCTACTGCTGAATATGCCTGGGAAGATAAGGGACGGGTTGAATGCGCGCCTAGATCTACAGGAGATGAACATTCGAAGTGAACTTCAGCCTGTTAGGGATGAAGAGACAGGAAAAGTGTACCTCCCGCCAATTTGCCACACATTGTCGAAGGATGAGAAGATCGCAATGCTATCATGCCTGGCAGATATTAAAGTTCCTTCGGGCTATTCAGCGAGGATCAGTAAGTACGTTAAATTGGAGGATCTAAAACTGGTTGGAATGAAGTCTCACGATTGCCACGTGCTAATCACACAGATCTTGCCAGTTGCTATCAGAGGCATTCTACCACCCAAAGTCCGTCACATGATCCAACGGCTCTGTGCCTTTTTCAATGCAATCGGTCAGAAGATTATAGATCCCAAAGATCTAGATGGCCTTCTTCAATGCAATACGTGCCTTCTTCAATGCAGGCCGATATTGTCAATACCCTGTGTCACTTGGAGATGTATTTTTCACTATCTTTCTTTGATATCATGGTTTATCTCCCTGTTCATCTAGTGAAGCAAACAAAAATATGTGGCCCAACTTTTCTAAGGGAGATGTACCCGTTCGAGAGATACATGGGAGTTCTTAAGTCGTATGTTCGAAATAGAGCAAAACCGGAGGGAAGCATCATTGAAGGGTACATGACGGAGGAGGTTCTTGAGTTCTACGTCGAATACATGGCCGAGACTGATCCTATCGGAGTTCCTGCGTCTCGCCACGAAGGAAGGTTGGCAGGTGTTGGCACAACAGACAGAAAAAGAATTGTTCTCGATCAAACTTCCTATGCGCAGGCTCATTTCGCTGTGCTGCAACATATGGCTGAAGTAACCCCATACTTTGGGGAGCATTTAGGAATGGTCCGATAGGAGAACATGAGTCGATCAGATATGTGGATCAACAGAGAACATAGTACTTGCTTCAACGAATGGTTCAAGAATCGTATCGCACGGTCGACCAATGGCCCAAGTGAGACAGTTCGAAGGTTGGCAAGGGGCCCATGTTGGGATGTTGACACATGGCAAGGGTACGATATCAATGGGTACACATTTTACACCATCACACAAGATGAGAAAAGCACAGTTCAAAACAGTGGAGTCTGTATAGATGCATATTAGGATCAAGCTAGATCGAACACATACTATGGTCGCATAGAGCAGATCTGGGAGCTGAACTACTTGAACTTCAAAGTCCCTTTGTTTCGTTGCAGTTGGGTGAATATTCGCACTGGTGTCAAAGTCGACAAGGAAGGATTCACTTTAGTAGACCTGGCCAAGGTTGGATACACCGACGAACCATTCGTCCTAGCGAAGCAGGTCGAGCAGATTTTCTACATAAAAGAACCCGCAAACAAGAAGTTGTACGTCGTTAGGGATGACAAGCGAAGAATTGTTGGGGTTGACAACATCGTCGATGAAGAAGAATACAGCCAAAATCTTCATGTGACACCTCAGATCGCCCTTGAAGATGATCCCGAAGACGATGTGGCATACGCTCATTCAGACCATTCGGAAGACATATCCTTGTAAATGAAGTCTTTATAATTTGCAAATTGTTATAAGTAACTAAGTATTTTGTTTCAAGCCATTCCAGTAACTTAAACCTTGTTTAATAGGGCATTTGTTAATTACACGTGATTATTATAATTTAATAACAATTTTATACTATTTTAACAAGGCATATTTTAATTACATATGATTTTTAAAATTTAATTGCAATTGTACACTATTTAAAAAGGTGATTTGTTAATTATATGTGATAAATCAAATGTAATAGCAATTTTAAATCGGGTATAAGTTAATTATAAATGATTTTATAACTTAAATATCATTATTAAATACAATCATTATTATAAGGAATATTTTAATTCTATAGTGGGATGAGCTTATCTCTATCGAGCCTATAACTAATGCCCGTCAGAGATGAGATTTCCTCTATGGAGCGTAGTACTTGTGCCCATCACGGATGTGTGTCATCAGTATCGGGCGTATTACATGTGCCTGTCACGGATGTGTGTCATCCATATTGGGCATAGTAGTTGTGCCCGATAGTGATGAGCTTGGACCAGGGTTAGTAAGTTTCCAGATCCAGATCTACCGCTGCCTCCTCCCTGACACTCTCACTCTCAATCCCGACCGCCGCCGCCGCCTCCTCCCTCTCACTCTCGCTCTCTGTCCCGATCGCCGCCGCCTCCTCCTTGTCGCCGTCACCTCCTGTTAGGCCTTTGGCGCCTCCTCGCTGCCGCCAGTTCCTCCTTGACGCCACCGCCTCTTCCATCCAAGATCGGCCTACTCCTCGTCGACCATGCCCTCGNTCCCCCCCCCCCCCCGCCGGTCGCGCTGCCATGGCCTCTCCCCACCGCCCCTGTTAGGCCGCCTCTCCGAACAGGTTCATTCCTAAATTTACAGCTTCATTCCTAAAATTTTGATGCCAATCAAATTTGATGTGTTCATTCCTAAATTTGATATTGTTTTTATTCCTAAAATCATATATTCCTAAAATTTAGAATAGTTTGATGCCAATCAAATTTGATGTGTTCATTCCGAAATTTACAGGTTTAGTTTCTAAAAATCATGTTTAGTTTGTTTATTATCCAACTATAAAAGTTGGTACCATCAAAATTTAGTAAGGTTGAAAGTGCCAATCAAAATTTATAATAGTTTGGTGGTAACCCTGCATTAATTATAATTTACATTATGTAACCCTGAATTTATTTTATCATTTTATATAGTTATGTAAATTCAAATGTGTGATTTCACTGTTTAATGTTTCTGATATTTATTACCATTTTCCCATCGATACCGACGTGTTTTCACACATTTAGACATGATTTCCATCCAACATAAATTTAAAAACGTTCTTTATTATGTTCAGAAAGTGTTCATATGGTTTTAGACCGGAGGGGATCGACACTCAAACTACATTTTTGTATTCCTCCAGTGAACCAATAGCTACATTTTTATGCCAAAATTAAGTTAGAGCTACATGTAAATCAAGATATACATGTGTAGTACACCTTTTTTTAACTTTCTTGCTGTACAACAGTTATATAGAAAATGTCGCAACAAGGCGAACCCATGTCAGTGACTACTAGTGGGACAACATCGAGCCGGACTCCTAGGACCCAGAATAAAATTCCTAAGGAAGTATACACCATAACAGAGGTCGACGATCTGGGATTTCCGACGGCTCCTGCGAAAGCTGTCAAAAAGTTCTCAATGATATGTGGAGTCCTAGGGAGGCGGAACTTCACCATTTTGAAGGACCACATCGATCTGGTCCGACAGGCAGAAAAAGATGAGGTCTGGAAGCTAGCGATGTTCATCTTGCGTGCTATGGCGGTGTATTGCGATGGCAGCAGCGAGAGAAGTGGCGAGCCTCGGCTTGCAAGTGCAAAACAAGTTCGGGACTTCTTCTGCGCGCGCGCATGCATGCATGTGGGGCTAGGGACGTCCCAGAAGCTCACCAAAGCGTAGACGGTGTTTGGTAAACTCCCAAGCGTCCGGTCCAGTCCCGATGGTGGTCATAGCTTGGCGGTCGTCGTCGGCGGAGTGCTCCCGGTTATAGCTGTCTAGGAGGAGTACATGCATCCATTAGCTATAGCATGGAGTAGCTCTATGCACGATGAATCGCCCCAGGACTCACCAGAGAGCGCGGTAGAGCTACGTCGGCGGCCGGAGATGAGGAAGATTGATGGGATCTCCCGATTTAGAGCTTCACGACTCGATTCCTCTGGGGTTCGCGGTCGTCTTGGGGTGATGAAAAAGCTGGCGAAGTGGCTCGGCTGGATTTGAAGTCTTCGGGCCGGGCGACGGTGATGACCTCCACAGCGGCACACGGAGTTCACCAGTGGCTCGAGTGGACGCGGTACGCGTTCCCAGAGATGGGCTACACCAAATCAACGGGGCTTTGAGGGGTTAGCAACAGCATTGAACAGAGAACTTGGAACACGACTTAACCAAGATTGGAACGCACCCGATGATGCGGAATGGTGGAGACGATCTTGCCGGCGCCGAAGAAGACACCTCCGTTGCTTGCGATTCTGAAGCAATCGCCCTCGGTTTCTCCACAAAAATGGAACAACGAAGAGAGGAAAGAGGATGTGCGTCGGCTGGTAGGACTTTATATGGCAGTCGGTAGTGAGGTGGAGATAGAGCGGCGCTCGGCGCCGTCGACACGTGTTGCGTGCGTGTCCGCCGGGGAAGCAGCGCTAGCTTGACGTGGTTATGCATGTGCAGCTGACGAGCGGGTCCCACAAAGGCCTGGGCCCACCTGGCAGTGAGTTGCTGTGTGTGTGGAAGAGAAGGAGCTGGAAATTGGCCAAGTCCAAAACTGATGCTGGAGTTCCATCTTTGCCCTCAGTTTAAAATAGTTTCCAGGGACATTTAGGTCAAAATCCAAATGGCAAAATGGTAACATACTATTTCCTCTAAAATTTGGATCAATTTCTCAAACCAAAATGTTTTTGATCTAATTTTAATGGAGTGCCAAAGTAGGCTCCGGAGAATCTGAAATTTTCAGATTTTGATTTCAATTAAGTACTTTGTTTGAAAAATTAAATAGGAAAATAAAATCTAGGAAAATTTATAGTTTATTCCACACACCTGGGTCAAGCTATTTGAATTTTTTCCATTATTTATAATGCTTTAATTTATTATTTTGTTAATTTAATTATCGGGTTCATTTACTTAAATAACTACAATGCATATGCTTTAAAATAAACAGGGGCCTAGGAAAAAGAAAATTTACCTCAAACTCAGAAGAGGAGATTTTTATTTTCAACAACCATTTAATATTACATAGCCTCCTAAATGGTTTTGACGGTATGTTACAGATCTGCCCCCCTTACAAAGAAATCTCGTCCCCAAGATTTAGTAGTCTAAAAGAAGTTACGGAATTCGGCTCTAAGATGATCCTCCCTTTCCCAGGTAGCCTCATCAGCTGTATGATTGCTCCATTGGACTCTGAGCATTTTGATGCAGCGATTGCGAGTATGGCGTTCACTTTTATCCAAAACTCGTATTGGATACTCTTGATATGAAAGATCGAGTTGAAGGTTTATGCATTCAATTGATGTAAGCTCTGTGGGAACTCATAAACATTTCTTGAGTTGTGATACATGGAACACATCATGAATGCCAGAGAGTTGTGCTGGTAATTCCAAATGAAAGGCTACTTTCCCTCGTTTTGCAAGAATTCGATAAGGACCGATGTAACGAGGAGCCAATTTGCCATGGATCTGAAAACGGCGTGTACCCCGCAATGGAGATACTTTAAGGTAGACATGGTCATCCACTTCAAAACTTAATTCACGATGACGATGATCTGAATAACTCTTTTGGCGAGATTGAGCTTCTTTAAGCCTATCACGAATAAGGTTAACATTCCTTTCATCTTCATTTATAACGGAGGGTCCATAAAATTGTCTCTCGCCTACTTCGGACCAATAGAGAGGTGTTCTACATTTTCTTCCATACAAAGCTTCAAAAGGTGACATTTGGAGGCTAGATTGATAGCTGTTATTATAAGAGAATTCAGCGAAAGATAGACATTTCTCCCAATTGGCACTATGCACTAATGCACAAGCTTGAAGCATATCTTCAAGAATCTGATTTGTGCGTTCAGTTTGACCTCCGGTTTGAGGATGAAAAGCAGTGCTAAAGAAGAGTTTGGTTCCGAGAAGCTCATGCAATTTTTCCCAAAATGGTGATGTGAATTGTGAGCCCCGGTCTGAAACTATTATTTTCGGTACCCCATGAAGTCTTACAATGTGGGTAAGATAGAGATCAGCAAGCTTTGCCCCATTATAAGTCATGTGCACTGGAATAAAATGAGCCACTTTGGTTAACCGGTCTACGATAACCCATATGGAATCATGTCCGTTAGGTGTCCTCGGAAGACCCGTAATAAAATCCATTCCAACCTCGTCAAACTTTCATTCAGGCACATTTAATGGTTGAAGTAAACCCGCAGGTCGTTGATGCTCAGCTTTAACACGTTGACATGTATCACAAATGGCAACATATGCCGCTATATCACGCCTTAAGCTGGGCCACCAGTAATGGGTGCGAATATCATGATACATTTTTGTACATCCCGGATGAATGGATAAAGGGGAATGATGGGCTTCTGACAGAATTGTCCCACAGAGATTTTGATCATTAGGGACAAAGATTTGTTTTCCATGAAATACTAAACCATTGGGATTGAGGGTAAACAAGGACCTCGGATTTTTCCGTATCTCGTCCTTTATTTTATTCACTTCCTTGTCTAACGATTGAGTGGCTTGAATTTGAGAGTAGAGTGTAGGTTGTAATGCCAGAGCAGCAACATAACCTTCATCTACAATTTCCACATTAAATTTTTGTAGTTCGGAAAGTAACTCCGGTTGATCAACTAAGGTGGTGGCAGTAATACAGTGTAGCTTATGGCTTAGAGCATCCGCTACCACATTGGCTTTTCCAGGATGATAATGGATACCCAGATTATAATCTTTAATGAGTTCCAACCATCGTCTTTGCCTCAAATTCAGATCTGATTGGGTAAAGAAATATTTCAAACTTTTATGATCAATGAAGATTTCACATCTGCTGCAGGCAAGATAATGACGCCAAATTTTTAAAGCATGAACTACGGCCGCTAATTCCAGATCATGCGTTGGATAGTTGACTTCATGAGGCCGTAGTTGGCGTGAGGCATAGGCCACCACTTTGCCCTCTTGCATTAATACGCAACCCAGTCCTTGGTGAGAGGCATCACAATAGACATGAAAGCTTTTATGAATGTCTGGCATTACTAGCACTGGGGCTGATGTAAGCCTTTTACGTAATTCATGAAAGCTTGATTCGCATGCCTCGGTCCAAATAAACTTATGATCCTTTTTAAGGAGTTGGGTTATGGACTTTGCTACCTTGGAAAAGTTTTTAATGAATTGACGATAATAACCTGCTAGACCAAGGAAACTTCTGACCTCAGAAACATTTTGAGGTTGTTTCCAATTAAGTACATTTTGTACATTAGTTGGATTGACAGCAACTCCGCCTTCGGAAAGGACGTGGCCAAGAAAAGTTACTTCCTTTAACCAAAACTCACATTTGGAATATTTGGCATAGAGTCGATGTTCACGAAGTTTGTCCAGTACCATACGCAAATGTTGTGCGTGCTCCGCTTCATTTTTTGAATAGATAAGGATGTCGTCAATAAAAACCACCACAAACTTATCAAGATACTCCATGAAGATCTTATTCGTCATGTTCATAAAAGTAGCTAGAGCATTTGTTAATCCAAAAGAAACCATGGTATATTCAAAGAAACCGTAGCGAGTGGTGAAAGCGGTTTTTGGAATATCCTCCGATCTGATTTTGAGTTGGAAATATCCTAATCTTAGATCAATTTTAGAGAAGATACGAGTACCGATCATTTGATCAAAAAGGTCATCGATTCTTGGAAGAGGATATTTGTTCTTAATAGTAACTTCGTTAAGAGGACGATAGTCTTCGCACATTCGCATAGTACCATCTTTCTTTGGAGCAAATAGCACCGGACACCCCCACGGAGATGAGCTAGGACGAATGAAACCTTTAGCCAGCTGCTCATTTATTTGTTTCTTAACTTCCATTAAATCATCAGAGGACATTCGATAAGGTCTTTTTGCTATAGGTGCTGTCCCAGGAAGTAAATCAATTACGAATTCAATATCGCGATCGGGAGGCATACCTGGCAATTCATTGGGAAAAACATCGGGATATTCATTTACTATAGGTACAGTTTTGAGCTCCGGAATTGATAGAGAATGAAGTAATGATTGTTGGGAGGCGATGACATGTTCGGAGGTGAATGAAATAAGTTGGCCTTCGGTATCTTCCAGAGAAATGGTTTTCTTGGCACAATCTATAGTCCCTTTATGTTTAGATAACCAATCCATACCCAAGATGATGTCTAGACCGGGAGAGTCTATTTGTATAAGGTTGGCTCTAAATTGTACTCCGTTAATCAAGATCTCAACATCGTTACAAACCAAATTAGTTTTGATTGTGGCACTTTAACATCCTGAATATTTCGACTTTGGAATACGGAATTAAAAATTCAGAATAACCAAAAATCTCTTTCAAAATACATTCCTGTCTGAACTAACTCAATTCGATCTGTCATTTTTCGTTTACACGTGGGCTAATAGACGAACGTCTGAGGATACGTCGGTATTTGATTTCAAATATTATTTATTCAAGGAGCTATGATTTGCATATGCCAATTAGTTTCGAAAAACAAAAACCCTCGGGCATATTTACTTTATAAATAAAGCTATATATCTAAATGTATCACCTTTTTGGATAAAACCCATTAAGGGATAGTTTATTAAAACAAATATTGTTCCACTACAGAAATAGCTTTGATTATTTTTTATGCACCTTTATATAGAGTGATAAGCCTTTGGAAACTATTTGCAAAATAATGTCTATTGGTAAAGTATTTACTAGAAACGTAATTGCGAAATATAAATTCCTAATAGGCTATTTTCAAGGATATGACCTCCTCAGACAAAGTCTAGTCCTCAGGCATAATTTTAGTTTGCTTGTTTATTGTTTATTTGTGTGTGTCTAGAATCTGTGCCAAAAGATCTCGATTAAATCCTTTTACCGAGAAGGTTGTCCTCTGTACAAATTCTATCTCAAACCCCCTTCAAATTTCCAAATTTCATATCCCAAAGAAAATATTCGAACATCCTATTTCTTTGGGCCACATTTCCCTCTTTTAGCCCAACCCATTCCGCAAAACAAGTTCATTTCCACTCCCTCTACCGTGGCCTTCCTGCTGGGCTTTTTCTGGAAAAGTCCATGTTGCCTCCCCGAGCCCTTTCATTCCTATTGGGTTGGTAGTAAAAACAAAGTCTAATTCTCCCCCCATACTGTTTTCGGTGGCAACGTCGCCGCACGCCGCGCCACTACGACGAGACCGCTGCGACACCACTGGCTGCCGTCTTCCGCTCCCGTCTCACCGGCGAGCTTGCCGACCATTCCACGCGCATCCTGCTCGACCTCGCACCGCCGCCAGCCATGCAACCAGCTAGTTGTGCATGTGCATGCATGCAAGCAAGTCAGCCACGAGCATGCACCATGCAGCTGGCTAGCTATGCGTATGCCTGCATGCAAGCGGCTAGTCGAGCCTAAGCTGGCATGCGCACCAACCCACGCGGCCGCTGCAACTACCCCGTCCCTGCAAATCGGAGATTAGGCCCCGTCCTGCACTGTACACTAAGCATGGTTAGGCACCGTCGCCGCCTTCTCCGCCAAGCATACGACCATCTCTACACATGGTCCAGTGCGCCATGGCACCGCGACGAGCTTGCCGGTGTCACTCATCCACGCCGAAAGGTGTGAACCGAGCTCACCCATGCCGCACCGGCCACTGTCCTCGCTCTGCGACCGCCCAACAGGACCGTCGGCCCCGCTCGGCCGAGCCGCCCTTGTCGCCGTCCGCCGGCCGCGACGGCTATAAAAGCCACTGCCTCGTCGTCGTCCTCCTCAGCCTCCAAGCCAAATGCCGACACCCGCGAACCGTCCCAGCCTCCACTCGGCCGACGCCGCCGTACCGCTTGCAACCGCTCCTGCCGACCGAGCCTCGGCCGAGCCGCGTCTGTGCCGCCTCGAGCCGTTCGGCCATCGTTCGGCCGAGCCGCACGAGTAGTCCACCCCGGCCTCTCCTTCCCTCTGCGGGCCGCCGACCATCCCTTCCAACTGGCGTCGCCGACCGACGCGGCCCCTGACCTCCTACCGGCGGGCCA
>BDMV01000012.1:23517266-23664857 GCA_008326285.1 Oryza officinalis | reverse complement strand
ATGTCCGTTAGGTGTCCTCGGAAGACCCGTAATAAAATCCATTCCAACCTCGTCAAACTTCCATTCGGGCACTTTTAATGATCGAAGTAAACCCGCAGGTCGTTGATGTTCGGCTTTAACACGTTGACATGTATCACAAATGGCAACATAGGCCGCTATATCACGCCTTAAGTTGGGCCACCAGTAATGAGTGCGAATGTCATGATACATTTTTGTACACCCCGGGTGAATGGATAAAGGGGAATGATGGGCTTCTGACAAAATCGTCCCACGAAGATTTTGATCATTAGGGACAAAGATTTGTTTCCATGAACTACTAAACCGTCGGGATTGAGGGTAAATAAGGATTCCGGATTTTTCCATATCTCGTCCTTTATTTTACTCACATCCTTGTCCAACGATTGAGCGGCTTGAATTTGATAGTAGAGTGTATGTTGTAATGCCAGAGTAGCAACATAACCTTCATCTACAATTTCCACGTTAAATTTTTGTAGTTCAGAAAGTAACTCCGGTTGATCAACTAAGGTGGTGGCAGTAATATAGTGTAGCTTACGGCTTAGAGCATCCACTACCACGTTGGCTTTTCCAGGATGATAATGGATACCCAGATTATAATCTTTAATAAGTTCTAACCATCGTCTTTGCCTCAAATTTAGATCTGATTGGGTAAAGAAATATTTCAAACTTTTATGGTCAGTGAAGATCTCACATCTGCTGCAGGCAAGATAATGACGCCAAATTTTTAAGGCATGAACTACGGCCGCTAATTCCAGATCATGTGTTGGATAGTTGACTTCGTGAGGCCGTAGTTGGCATGATGCATAGGCCACCACTTTGCCTTCTTGCATCAATACGCAACCCAGTCCTTGGTGAGAGGCATCACAAAAGACATGAAAGCTTTTATGAATGTCTGGCATTACTAGCAATGGGGCCGATGTAAGCCTTTTACGTAATTCATGAAAGCTTGATTCACATGCCTCAGTCCAAATAAACTTATGATCCTTTTTAAGGAGTTGGGTTATGGGCTATGCTACCTTGGAAAAGTTTTTAATGAACCGACGATAATAACCTGCTAGACCAAGGAAACTTCTGACCTCGAAAACATTCTGAGGTTGTTTCCAATTAAGTACATTTTGTACATTACTTGGATTGACAGCAACTCCGCCTTCGGAAAGGACGTGGCCAAGAAAAGTTACTTCCTTTAACCAGAACTCACATTTGGAATATTTGGCATAGAGTCGATGTTCACGAAGTTTGTCCAGTACCATACGCAAATGTTGTGCGTGTTCCACTTCATTTTTAGAATAGATAAGGATGTCGTCAATAAAAACCACCACAAACTTATCAAGATACTCCATGAAGATCTTATTCATCATGTTCATAAAAGTAGCTGGAGCATTTGTTAATCCAAAAGAAACCACGGTATATTCAAATAAACCGTAGTGAATGGTGAAAGCGGTTTTTGGAATATCCTCCGGTCTGATTTTGAGTTGGAAATATCCTAATCTTAGATCAATTTTAGAGAAAATACAAGCACCGGTCATTTGATCAAAAAGGTCATCGATTCTTGGAAGAGGATATTTGTTTTTAATAGTAACTTCATTAAGAGGACAATAGTCTACGCACATTCGCATAGTTCCATCTTTCTTTGGAGCAAACAGCACCGGACACCCCCACGGAGATGAGCTAGGACGTATGAAACCTTTAGCTAATTGCTCATTTATTTGTTTCTTAAGTTCCATTAAATCATCAGAGGACATTCGATAAGGTCTTTTTGCTATAGGTGCTGTCCTAGGAAGTAAATCAATTTACATTCATGTTTGCGAAGCCTAACTTGGAATCCATCCTCATTTCAATTTATTCCGATGCATGTTCTATCTCATGGCCCACCCAACCAAAGAAAACCCTTGTGTTGTTAGTGGCTCTGGATTTCAACTTCGCGAAACCCATTGCAAAGACTACTTCTCTCTTCCCTTGAAAACTTCAAACAAAGGCTGGCACTCAAACTAGTTTTACATCTCTAATCCAGTCCCTAGCCTTCCGGATGTTGTCGGTCTCCCACCTGTCCATCAAGCTCATTGGAACAATCAGCCCGAGGGCCAAGACTGGATTGAAGCCAATGTCTTGCTGTCCAAAATCCTCAAAATAAAGAACAAAAGGCTGTTAGGAGAACATGTCACTCGGCATTTCACTAAATGTCGAGTGGCTTCTACAAAAGAGAGGTCCAAAACGGCCTTTGAGTATGAAGGTTAGACCGATCCAAACAGCGAGGACCCTGAATCTTTAGATTACCAAATTAGGTGCTCGCGCATCTATAAGATCTTCTCCTTCGGGATTGTAGTCGACTGTGGCCAAAAGTTGTCAGTCGTCCCTTTCAGCCTACATCGACGTCCACTTTCGGTAACTTCATTCACAAACCACTCTAATTTACTCCTTACTCATTTTTCTTCAATTATTAGTAATATATTTCTCAAAAATTGTCTTTGCAGGAAAATGGTCTTCTCATCTCAAAACAGCCCACAACCATGCGCTGATCTCCCCGCATGTCTTTTGCCAGCAGCAATCAACCGACTGGAGGGCCAACAATCAGACCTCAGTCAAAAAATAAGAGAACAGCCATAGACGTGAAGAGTACACGAGCCACCAAGCAGAGGAAACTAATCCTCGACTCCTCGGATGAAGAAAATGAAGACATCCATACCCCAAGCGGACTAACTGTCCCATCAAGGCCAGCACCAGTCAGATCGATCCCAAAAATTAGGAAATCAACCAGGTAACCCTTACTCCATTTAACAGCATATCTCGAGTTTATTATAAAAATGATGAATGTCCTTAACCATTTGCTGACTCTGAATAATGAATAATATATCTTCAGATTACCTCAAGATCTTGATCCAACCGACCAATACGAAATGCCACCTCCTGAATCAGAAGACATCAATCAAGAGACCACAAACTCTGGCACTAAAGATGAGGCAGGAAACCAGTCAGGCTGAAGCAATCCATCTGCTGAACAAGAGCCCCCGACTGAAAACCAGTCGGATCAAGAAGAACTAGTTGTCAACAACCAAGAACCATCAACTGAAGACCGCTCCAGAAGCAATGAAGAAAATATGAGCGAAGATCAAACAGCTGGGGACTTTGTTGCCCAAGTGGAGCAAGAAAAAACTGCTCCTGGCATGGACGATAAAGTCCAAGGACCTCCACGCAAATTCCCTGACAAAATCACAGGTGAGTTATTTGTAACTTATCCTCTTGAATTCATCTCTTGTCCTAAATACTTGCAACCTTATTTATAGAACCAATAATCGGAGAAGACGAGGAAATCCTTCATATTAAGTCAGAAGAAGATTCTCTTCCTCCCGTCAAAATCCAATAGCTGAAGAAGCTGAAGAGCATGATCTGCTAGTAGCCCGGCTATCAGAATCCAGCAAACTATTGAATATAAGTAAAAAACCACATCTTCCAACTGCTATATAATATTACACCAACTAATCATCTTCTATATGTAGAGAATATCTCGCTAATCACAAGCCAAGTCTAAAACTTTGGAAAAACTGGTGCCTCATCTCAACACCCTGGATGCTGTCCAGCAAGAGCTCAAAGAAGCCGCAAAATCCATGGGAAAATAATTAAGACCAGAGATCAACCAACTCTGAGACATGAACTTAGAATATCACAGATCAGTCGGATGTGAGTAGAATCCAACATACTAGTATATAATTTCATGATTTTATTGAATCCTTGAAAGCCCAATTGAAGATAGCAGAAAATAATAACATCCGACTAGAGAAGGACAAAACTCAAGCCATATCCGATCTTGAAGGTAACTCATTGAACCTAGTATTTATAAGCTAAACTTGAACATTTTCAATATAACTTGTTTGTTTTAATCCCATAGCACACAAGGTGATGTCCCTAGCCCAGTTTGATGTCTTTGTTGAGTGAATCAAATGGACAAAAACTATCCAGGATGACATCGCAAATGCAGCAGCTCCAATCTTGAACGCTATATTCCAAAATGGCTTGGGCTCATGCTCTGAAGAAGCCCCTGAAATCTTTGAAAACCTCAGAAGGGCTCCAAAGATGTACTTCAAGAATATCAACAAAGCAACTGCCATGGGAGTAAGCCGAGCTCTGGCAATGACAAAGTCTCTGTATCCCTGAGTGGATATAAGTGTCATAGGAGATGACTTTGCCGATAGTACCTCAGATGAGCGAGCCATGCAACTGATTAATGAAGCTCAAGAGTCTGCTCAAAAGATAGCTGTAGATATTCTTGAGAATTTTCGAGGGTGAGATCTCGATGTAAAGAATACGGTTGTAAATTGACTTGTAATATATCAACTTATTTATGCCATGTTTTGAATACTGAATCTAGCTTTTAATTTCTTAAAAATTCCCTTTGACTTATACCAAGCCTAAAACTTTATTAAGCCTTCAAAAAAAAACAATCCTTATCCACTCGACACAGATCAAGATAGAATCACTGATAAGCCAAATACAAACAAGTCGTAGCCAAAGAAAATACTTTACTTTACTATTATTGATAGCCCCCGACTGGTAACTGAAGAAGACAACTTACTTGACGTCGGTAGTCGAGAGAAATCAGATACAAAAGGATGACTTAAGTATAATAGCGCCGAAGGTGTTCAATATTCTAAGAATTCTCCACGATCGATCCGTGTTCACGCTTCAATCGATATGCCCCTGGCCGAGTGACCTCGGAAATTATGAAGGACTCTTCCCATAAAGGGGACAATTAATGTCTATCCTTGGTCGTCTGGATTTTTCGTAAAACCATATCACCGAAAATGAACGCTTGTGATCGAACATTACGATTATGGTAACGCCAAAGTCCTTGTCGATATCTTGCCGACTGAATAAGGGCGGCCTCGCAGGCCTCCTCTAATCGGTTTAAGTCCTCACGATCTTGATCATAACACTCCTCATTGAAATTGCAAACTCGGCGAGACTCGAACTCCATCTCTCTCGGCAACATAGCCTTAGCCCCGTATACCAGAAAAAAGATGAATGACCTGTAGCCCGACTAGGTGTGGTTCATAATGACCACAAAACTGAAGGACAATTGCTCCACCGATCGTTCGGCATAAGGACATAGTCTATAAAAAACACGGGCTTTAATGCCTTGAGGAACCATCTCATTGGCACGCTCAACTTGCCCATTACTCTTGGGATGCTAACCGATGCATAACATATCTTGATCCTGAAGTCTTCACAAAAATCCTTCAAAACTCCTCCTGTGAACTAAGTGTCATTATCAGTAATAATTCTATTAGGAACGCCAAACCGATACATGATGTTGATGAAGAAATTGCGAGCTTTATCTGCCATAATTGTAGCGACCGGCTTAGCCTCAATCCACTTGGAAAACTTGTCAATAGCAACAAAAAGATGTGTGAAGCCTCATTGGGCCTTCTTAAATGGACCCACCATGTCCAACCCCCAAAGGGCAAAAGGCCATGAAAGAGGAATAGTTTGTAACTCTTGAGCTGGAACATGGATTTGTCGACCAAAAAAATAACACCCTTCGCATGTCCAAACAACCTTGTCTACATCCGTGACAACCATGAGCCAGAAAAATCCCTATCGATAAGCCTTGCCTACTAAAATGTGTGCCGCAGCATGACTGTCGCATACTCCTGAGTGGATATCCTACAATAATTGTCGGCCCTCCTCAGGAGAAACACATCTTAACGAAACACCAGACGGACTCCGTTTATATAACTTTGGTGCAACGACGAACTTGTTCGGCTTCGTCCTGGTCTTGGGTTAGCTCCAGCTGGGTCAGAAAGGCGTCCTCCAGTCGGTTTCAAGCATGGATACTTGTCTCGTTGTGTCTTTTTCAAAAACCTCTTTCTAACTGTCGGCTCATGAAGGTGTTCAACGAAACATCTATCGGAGCAACCTCTCTTCTGGATCCAAAGTTGGCCAATTAACCAGCAGCTTCATTATTATGTCGTAAAACATGAGATAACTCCAAACCATCAAATTTGTCCTCGAGCTTGCGAACTTCCTAGCAATAAGCAGCCATGTTGTCATTAAGACAAGACCAATCCTTCATCACTTGATTAACCACTAGTTGAGAATCCCCTCGTACAATCATGCGCCGTATCCCTAACGACACGGCAAGACGCAATCCATGAAGTAGAGCTTCATACTTGGCTACATTGTGTGATGCTGGAAATGAATTTGAAGAACATATCGCAACTGTTCTCCAGTCAGAGAAATAAGAACCACCCCAGCCCCTGTACTAGTAACTCGTTTAGATATATTGAAGTACATGGTCCAATACTCCAGCCTCTCTGTAGGTGTATCTTCTTGGCACTCGGTCCATTTGGCAACGAAGTCACCTAAGACCTGAGATTTGATTGATGTTCGGGCCTTGAGAGTAATGTCTAATGCCATCAACTCCAATACCCACTTTGCGATATGTCCTGTGGCCTCGCGACTATGAAGAGCATCGTCGAGTGGAAAAGATGTGACCACCGTAACTGAGTGACTTTGAAAGTAATGAGCTAATTTCCTGATGGTAACTAAAACTCCATATAACAACTTTTGTACCTAGGGGTAGCGTGTCTTGGAAACAGCCAACACCTCGCTAACGAAGTAAAAAAGGCCTCTGAACCTTGTGGATGGGACCTTCTTCTTCACTCTCGACAACCAAAACTGTGCTAACCACATCAAAAGTTGTCAACACATAAAGCAACAAGGGCTCTTGTGGGTGTGGTGAAGCTAGCACGGGCGGCGTCATGAGGAAATTCTTGAACTCTTCAAAGGTTTTCTAGGCTTCGGGGGTCCACTGGAATTCGTCGGTTTTCTTGAGCTGCTTAAAAAAGAGCATGTCTTGTTCTTTGAGCTTGGAAACAAATCGACTGAGGGCCGCCATGCACCCAGTAAGTTTCTGAATGTCCTTCTGTGTACTCGGTGGTTTCATGTTACGTATAGCATTAATCTTCTTCGGGTTGGTTTTGATGCCTCGATGAGACACCATAAAGCCAAGCAACTTCCCTGACGGTACTCCGAAGGTGCATTTATCTGGGTTTAACTTCATCCTGAAAGCCCGAATATTTTAAAAAGTTTCCTCCAAATCAGCAATCAGATTATCTCTTCGCTTGGTCTTGATGACAACATCATCGACATAGGCCTTCAAATTCCATCCGAGTTGTGACTACAGACATCTTTGAATTATGTGTTGATATGTGGCTCCTGCGTTCTTCAGTCCGAACGACATCGTGATGTAGCAGTAAGCCCCAAAGAAAGTGATGAACGAGGTCGTCAAGCAGTCGAACTCTTTTGGCTAATCTGATGGTATCCTGAGTAATAGTCAAGGAAATTGAGAAGTTCGCAGCCAGTAGTCAAATCAACAACTTGGTCAATGCGAGGTAGACCAAAGGGATCTTTCGGATAAGATTTGTTGAGGTCCGTGGAGTCGACGCATATGTGCCATTGTCTAGTCTTCTTTCAAACTAAGACTGGATTAGCCAACCAATTAGGATTGTAAACTTTCTTGATGAATCTGACCGCCAAAAGCTTGGTCAGCTCCTCCTTGATAGCGTCTCTCCGATCTTGCGCCAAACGGTGGAGTTGTTGTTTGATATGTTTCGCGTCTTTTTTTGAAATTTAGTGAATGCTCAATCGCCTCGGCATATCAGAAGGTTTCCATGTAAATATATCTTTATTAGCTTGAAGAAAGGTGATGAGCGCGCTTTCCTATTTACAATCTAACTTGGCGCCTATCACGACAGTCTTCGAAGGATCCGCGGAATCGAGTGGAATCTTCTTGGTCTTGACATCGCCTTTTCTTGACTTTGTCAGCTTCTTGGCGGGAATATCTCTTTCCTTCGATGTGCATGTAGCCAGTCGGATCTCTTGTCGGTCGAGTAACCTCTTGTGAGATTGTGCCATGTTTTAGCTCTCTTTGTCGCAGGTAAAAGCTTGCTTGATGTCGCTGTCAAAAGGAAATGACTCCTTGTGGGCCTGGCATCTTCATCATTAGGTAGGTGTAGTGTTGAACAACCATAAATTTGGCGAAAGCTGGCCGTCCTAAGATGGCATGTTAGGTTGCCTCAAAGTCCGTAACTTCAAAGCAAATGTTTTCTGTCCGGAAATTTTTTCGAGTGCCAAAGGTAACTGGAAGAGTGATCTGCCTGAGTGGTGTAGAACACAATCCAAGAATAACCCCGTGAAAAGGGGTGAAACTCAGTTTCAACTCAGATCTTAGAATTTGCATCTCGTCCAATGTCTTGGCGAAAAGAATGTTGAGCACGCTGCCACCATCAATGAGGACACGTTTCAACTTGATATTGTGAACCACTGGATCTAGTACCAGGGGATACCGCCCCAGGTAGGCCACTCGGTCAGGGTGATCCGAGCGGTCAAACATGATGGCTACCTCAGACCACCGTATATATTGCGGTTCTTCAGGCTGGATCACGTTGATTTCTCTATCCATTAGCTTCTGCTTCCTTTTGGACTCATAGGCGAGTGGTCTCCAAAGATGTGGTTTAACTCGGCTCTAGGATGTTGGAAGGGTCTCGCTCTGTCATCGTTGTCGTCCTTTTTATGCCCTGAAGTTCCTTCATCACCAGATGGTTTCTTGAGCTGGGCCACATACTGCTCAACGAATTGATGGTAGATGAAGCAGTCCTTAGCCGCATATTTGTGATTGGGGTGATGCGTGCAAGAACCGTTCATGATCTTGTCATAAGTGCTGACACGTGGGCGTTGCTGCTTATAGTTGGAAGTTGTGGCCACCAGATCCTTGGGCTTACGCTTACAATCTTTTTGGCCACTATTGTCATTACTGTTGTCGTTGTCTTTCTTGGGGCGCTAGTTGCTTCCCAACCGCTTCTTTTGGTGTGATGCTCTGACGGTGTCGTCTGATTTCGCGTAAGAGTTAGTTGTCTCGAACAACTTCTTGACCATCCTTGGGGGTTTGTGTCCAAACTTCCCAATGAGCAGCTCGTTGCAGAACCCCTCCTAGAAAGCTGCTATGATGATGTTGTCTGTGATGTCCGGGATTTTGTTACGCTTTTCAGAAAAACGTCGAATATAATCTTTTAGGGACTCATCAGGCTTCTGAATTACATTGTACAAGTTGAAGTGGGTTCCAGGCCTTTCAAAGGTTCCTTGGAAATTGGCGATAAAATAATCACGAATTTCACTCCAAGAGTCAATCGAGCCCCTTGGTAAGCTAATGAGCCAACTGCTAGCGGAATCGGCGAGTGCTACTGGTAAATAGTTAGCCATGGCTTTGTTGTCTCCTCCTGCTGCGCAAATGGCAAGGGTGTAGACGGTGAGGCACGACTCAGGGTCGGTCTTGCCGTCATATTTTTCAATCCCAATGGGTTTGAAACCAGTTAACCAATTCACTCGACGCAGGTCTTGAGTAAAGGCAGCTACTCCCTCGTCGCTAGCATCGGGGGAATATCTTTGTCCTTCATGATGAGCATGATTCTCCTGCTCACGGTAGCGCTGGTTGAGTGTATTCCTTAGATCGCTAGGAGCAGGCATCCGGGAGCCGCTCTGGTACTCGGATTTGCCGCGATGGTTCCGATCATAAGGAGGTGGCCGGAAACGGTGTCGAGCGTGGGAATTAGCCGACCGGTCTTGACGCCTTGTATCTTCCTGACGGTCGTGTTCATTAGATCTGGTATGTGTCCTACTACGCTTGGGCTTTTGGTAGTCTCTGGAGCGTAATGGTGGTAGGCGACTACTAGAGGGCATTTCCATGGTGGATTTGTCAACTTGCCGACTGCTTCTAGCGCCCTGTGGTACAGTGGCTACAACCATGGTCTTCGCTTTGTTTAGGATTGGAGTCACGTTAGCTGGAGCAGCGTCAATGATGATGTTGAGCAGGGTAACTGCCGCAACCACTTTTTATTGTGGCGTGAGAAAAACATTAGTGTTGTTGACGCGGGTCTAGAGTATGGCATCATGGGCTGCACGCCCGGCTAAGGCCAAATCTCGTTTTCTCCTGTCTTCCTCCTCCTTGCGTTTGTGTTCCTCTTCTTTACACTTGCGCTCCTTGTTGAACTTTCCTCGTTCTTCCTCGACAACCCTCCGGGCGACTGCTGAGTCAGTTTCTTCAACATTTGCCATGAAAACATCAAAAAGAGTGGAGTATAGTCATCGTTGAACTCGGAGCTGTCGATAGACTTGGTGATGACGTCGTCGTAATCTTCAAAAGAGTTTACATAATCGGCGATCTCGGTAGACTAGCAGGATCAGAAACTGGCATGACCAATTATGACGAGCAGGATCATAATTGGTGATGGTTGAAGCATGACGCCGACTTCCTTAAAGCCTGGCATGGCCGTAGCCGAAGCTGGCTCAAATCGGGACCTACGGTAGGAAACGGATCTAAATCCAAATGTCGCGACGAGTAGTGGAGGGAGTTGCATGATGATTGGTGGGTACGCCTGCGTCTTGTTAGGGAGGTTGCTAGAGGAAGTTGATGTTGGAGATCCTTTTGAGCGGTTTGAAGCTAACTCGGGGGAAAGAATTCTACGGTAGGTCTCGACAGCATGTGGTAAACCTAACGGAGCCGAGTAATGGCTGTCCCTTCCCGACTGATTCGAATCCGAGTCGAGAAGGGAGATCTTGCTGAAGTCGTCAGTGATGAAGTCGAGGCTGCTGAAGCGGTACTCCTGCCTTGGAGGGAAGGCAAAGTCGTCGATGCTTGAAGTAGATCCCATCGCACTTGTCGGCGAAAAAACTTGATGCACCCTCTACCTGGCGCGCTAACTGTCGAAACTAGAATTCGGCAATATGAAAAGGGGGTAGCGCACAAGATCTAAAGTGGATGGGTGATGAGACGGAAGTTTATATAGGTTTAGGGCTTCTTGGTAAGAAGTAATACCCTACTTTGAGTGTTGTATTGATCTGATGTTCGGGTTATGATTCTACCCTTAAGGGCGTCCTGTTCTCCTTATATAGGCTAAGAGCACAGGATTACGAGACAGAAACTTAACCGAATATGGTATAAGCCTCTTAAATCCACTCTATAATATTATCAACCCAGGACTAGAGGCCATTCCTTAATACAAAAGAAAACGTAATACCCAAGTCCTAAGCTGTCATATATTCAATATATACAATTTATCCCCTATAACTAGTCGGATAGTCCAGCCATGTGGATATACAGTACCCATAATCTCCACAGGAAACCAAGTTAAAATTTGTATCTTAATCAGAAAAAAAGGGGACCTAACTTTCATATGATATCACGCCATGCTTTTTGTAAGTAAATACTAAAAACTTGGTTGGAAACTTAGTTGGACCAGACAATTACTGCAATAGATAGAAGAAGTACTTTATGCCTTGTTTTTGAAGGGATGGAATATAGGTAGGTGGTTCAGAAGGAACATATCTAGCAACAAAACCCTTACTTCTCCCATTGTTAATAAAGGCAAATATATTATGACATGATCAGTTGGAAATGGCTCAGTAAGTTAAAATAACTCTAGTTCTTCACTGATATTTCTCGGCGATTGTTGGTACACGGTTCATTCGAACTCACAGATCAATCACGAAGTGTATCATGGTGTTAAACAACATGCACAATTGGTTCATTCGATAGAAAGAAGCTAACAGCTGAAGACTCATGTCTCCCATAGAATCAACTGGACGCATTCGTCCATAACTGGTTCAAGCATTCAAAGTATTGGATCAAGATGTGTTGATCATCCTAACAGAAATCTGATAGTTTAGATATGCACACACATTTAAATATTTATATTTATAGTTTAGAAATCTGATGTTAATTTCCCGGCGCACTGAAAGATACAAAACAGATCTTTGACACAAATAAAGCGAGAAAATTCAGGTTCTGACATACAACAAATAGAGCGGTGGGGGCATCAACAGATAATATATCCATGTTCAAACTTCAGACACACAAACAGCTTTGCTAATGATCCATTTCTAGCCTTTTTGTTTCCCCCCTGGGTGATTTTGGTTTGTTCAATCACACTGTATAGCTTTTTCTCCTTTATATCCGAAATCTGTATATATGGTGCCTTGATTGTTTTGAGAGAGAGAAAGGGAAACTAAGAAGATCATGAGCAGCAGGCAAACTATTACTTTTATCGCTATTTGTAAAAAGCCAAGTCTAATGAATGATAACTATTTGTGATAAAATAGAAAATAAAAGTCATTAGAACATTTTTTTTATAATTAGTTCACTTGAGCTATTCCTATGCGTTCTCTATTTTAAATTACTTGTCATTTCTATCTTTGACTATCAATTTTTACAAATTTATGTAGTTTAAAAATATGCATGTGAATTATATATTACGAAAGTATTTCTCATAAAAAATCTAAAACATAAATATTATAATATTAAACTATATGAGAAATTGATGATCAAAGATACACATGGTAAAGTTATAATAAACAAGAAGTAACGGAGGATGTACCATTTTTGTTGTAACTACTTGCAGCTACATGGCTTGTCCGCTTGCCCACATTATAAAACAATAAAGTAGTGGACTTTATAAAATGGTGCATTAGTATTTTATACTTTTTATTATTGCATCTGCTATACTTCAAAAGTAGATAAAGAGGGCGGAGAAAGTTGCAGGACAATTTCAATTGATAATTTCTCTACTAGATTTTCATTATAAGAGGTTCAGTGCTTTGCTAGAATGCGATATGTACAGCTACACATATGGGACTGGGGGACACCAGGAACCAAAGTAGGGCACTATGAGTTAGCCAACCAAGTCAAAACAAGAAACTGTGTTGAGTGTTGAGGTAGCAAACTTCAGACCATAGTCAAAAAAATCGGACCGTAGATCGAACCGTTCAAGTTGCTGGTTCATCGGTTGACTGGTCCAACTTCTGGTTTTTTATTTATTAATATTATATTTGTTTTTGCATTATTTTTAATAAAAAACTATAAATTGATAAATATATATATAAATAAATGTTAAAAAACACCACCAATATATCTAAGATTACAGGAACATCGTAGCATCAAAAAACAAATTATAGAGTCATAACATAAATGAATCCATAGTACCATATCATGGTAATAGTGCCCAACAAAGTTTATTGAGATAACAAAATTTTTGTTATTTTTGTTATCTCAATAAACTTTGTTGGGCACTATTACCATGATATGGTACTATGGATTCATTTATGTTACGACTCTATCATTTGTTTTTTGATGCTACGATGTTCCTGTAATCTTATTTTATATATTGGTGGTATTTTTTTAACGTTTATTTTTATATATTTTTATCAATTTCTAGTGTTTTGGTACTAAAAATAATGCAAAACAAATATAATATTAACAAATAAAAAACTGATGGTTGGACCGGTGAACCGGTGAACCAACAACTTGAACGGTTCGAACTCCGGTCCTGTTTTTTATACTATGCACCTATGCATGCGTCACGCGCTCCCATAGGCTAGGGCCCATGCTAGCCTGCTACGCTCTTTCGATGACTCCCATGTGCATGTGCATCAAGGACATTGCTATGACGTTCTGATTTGCATGCCAGCTAGCGAGGTTACATGCAAGCATTGTTGGACGATTGGATTTGTTCTTCTTTTTATAATTTTTTAATTAAAAATAGTGATGTGCTATAATAGTATCATGATGTATAACTACCATAATAACTAGAGGTATCGAAATATATCATTGGTACTTGAAATTACTATAACCGTCAGGTATCATAACTGGTACCTGTCAAGTGTTATCATGGTACCTAAAGGGTATCATCTCAGGAACCTACAAGTATGATCACTAGTACATGCATGTATCATCTCCAATACCTATGTGCATCATCACCGATACCTGACAAATATGATCACTAGTATCAACATGTATCATCACTAGTACCTGATAGGTGTCATCACTATTACCTAGCATTACTGATATATGATAGGTATAATCATTGATAATTGTTATTCATCTAATTCAATAAATGAGTATTCATCCTTTCACCTCTGCACTTCTAGAGACATAGCGCATATTCATATGCCTAAATGAGCATTACTTAACCATTCTCTGTAAGGCTTGATTTTTGTTAGCGATATGCCTGGGAGGCAATCATAGACATGATTGTATCACGTACTATCATTATGAATTTATAATAATGTGTTACATAAGATAGATAACTTATTATGGATCAATGAGTATGTGACTTATTCATGAGACCCTTTATGTGATATGTTGCTATTTCTAAATTATCCTCGATTGTATGTCATTTGTGGAATAAATATGATTACGAGATCAACACATGTATTGATCGATGATCCATTCTCATGCATCATGGTATGGAGATACCAAAAAAATAACGTAGACACATGTTGGAGAACATGTTGTTGGATAGACCCAACCTGAGACATTGTAAGAATTATAATGTGCCATCAGTTAGTCTCAAGTCGTATTGGTCTATAACTCTTGTACCTAAAATTAGCATGGCCTCTAATATGTGTAGTGGCTTATTTTTGGGCTACTAAATGCTACTCCATAAATGGGTAGTCACAGAGGTAGTATCTGGGTTTATTATGAAGCATGTGGTGGGACGTGAATAATCAAGATAGAATTTTCCTCTCATAGTTAATGGGAGATGTATCCTCTGTGCCCCTCAATATAATAGATTACGAAAATTCATAGCCATGCCAAGATGGCTGAGGTGTCAGTCATGAGGGAAATAATTTAATACAAAATCGAGTGAATGATTGAGCTATTAAGAGGATGGCATAAATCTAGCCTTGAGCTTGATCGATATTTTGAAGCAAAGGTGTTCGTACTCAGAGGCACTAAAGGATCACTCAATATAATCTTTATGTATACTCAGCTGATCAATAGATCTTGCTAGGGGCTATTGTTAACACATGAACCAAAAAAAGGTTTTTGGGTTGCAACCTAGTATGCATGAATCTACGAAGTTGCACACTTAATGGGCTTGAAGAAGGTAACTGGATAGAGATCCAATATTGACTCAATTTGGATAAGGACCTGAGTAGGACTCCTAATGGGCTTTGGAGGCCCTGTTAAAGCTCCTATATATTCATTAGCAAGGTTTGCTAGCCTCCACATGTGAGAAATGCTAGCCACCACTTTTGATCCTTAGCCAAACCCTAGCCGTGCACAGGTGCAATAGGACCATGCACGATGTTCCTTC
Source organism: Oryza officinalis (assembly GCA_008326285.1). Lineage (NCBI taxonomy): Eukaryota > Viridiplantae > Streptophyta > Magnoliopsida > Poales > Poaceae > Oryza > Oryza officinalis. The sequence continues at coordinate 23,649,693 of BDMV01000012.1, read as the reverse complement.
CATGGACATGTGAATACTGGTGGAGGCGCTGCTATATTGTTGTGCTAATCGATGTGGGAGCGTGCGAGCATGCACTACTACAAAAACCCACATAGGGATCGACCTTATAGGTGCCGGTTCATTTAAAACCGGCACCTATGAGCCATTTTTCATCTCCCCACAATAAAAAAATATAAAACCGGTACATTTAAGCAATATAGGTATCGGTTCTAAAGAAAACCGGTACCAATACTATAGATGTCGGTTTTTTTAAAAAAACCGGGCCAGTCGCACAGTGCCGCGTTGGCTCCTTATCCGATCCCGCATCCATTCATATCCCTCTCACCCTTATCCACAACTAACGCATCCATTCTCATCTCTCCTCCTTATCTCTCTCTCTCTCGCCCCTCCTCTCCCTTTGCCTCTCTGGTGGAGCGCCGACGGATGACGGAGGAGCGGCGGTGGCGGCCGACAGAGGACGCGGCGGCCGGCCCGTCTGGGTGTGGAGCCGGGCGAGGTGGCGGCAGCGACGATGGTGGTGTGGAGGTGGCGGAGCCAGCCCCCTCTCTCTCCCAGCGGCCCTGGATGGTGAGGAGGAGCACGGCGCGGCGTGGCACTGCCGTCTTCGTCGCTCGCTGAGGCGCTGAGGCGGACCTGGTGGCGGCGGCGGCGGCGGAGGCAGAGGAGGAGGCTCGCTGGCCAGCCCCCTCTTTCTCCCGGCCGTCTCTCTCCAGATCTGGGGAGTCCAGCGGTGGAGGCGGCAGAGGAGGCTCTGCGCCGGAGGAAGCGGGCGGACCTGGTGGCGGCGGCGGCGGTGGAGATGGCCGACGCAGAGGTGGACCTGGTGGCGGCGGCGGCGGTGGAGATGGCCGACGTAGAGGCGGACCTAGTGGCGGCGAACTGTGTGAGGTGGCGGCCGGCCGGCGATGAGAATTCGGGATTTTTATTTCTTTTTTTTGATTTGTTCAAAACAATAGGTGCCGGTTCTAGATCTGGCACCTATGCCCGGGAGGCATAGGTGCCGACCAATTGGTGTCGGGACCAAAACCGGCACCTATAGGGCCTTTGGAACCGGCACCAATAAACATTTCTGTGATAGTGATGAGACGCTTACATGAGGAGCAGACGATCTGGTTGCTGAGATCGGCTACTTCCTCTACAACGACGCGTGCTACATCGGACAGGTCTGCTCCTACTCTTTTTTCGCTGCCCGGTGCGTCGAGCGGTAACGATCCATATTTTCTTACTTTGCATGTTTCTTGGTTTGCGCGGTAGAAAATTTTGTTTTATACTATCCTAGCCGTACCAAGTCCCTTCATTTATTTTTAAATTTTGGAGTACGAACTATAGTTCAGTTTATATCTTTTATAGCAGGCCTAAGTTTATTAGCATGGGAGTGATGAATATCAACCTGTCTTCCTTTCTAATGACCTGCTTCAGCCGAAACAAGCACCTAAAGATTCGTCGCTCTTTTTATCGTTTAATTATTGATTTTTTATTAGTTTTAACTTAGTTGCCAGATGTATTTAAATCATTGAAAATGTTAATCACACATAAGATTGAGTTGATGTATAAATGTAGAATACTTCTCATGTATATATACAATTGATCAAAAATATTTTCAGCCTAATGTTTTCTATTTTGTCATAGAGAAGTTCCGCAGCAACGTGTGGGATTTCTCACTACTATTTTTAATGTGTATGTCCAGAATATCTCATCCTCTCCGATCTTTTTCAGCTACACTCAGTGCTCCACTTGGCAGTCTATACTCCTGTTTTACTATCACTTTGCCAAAATAAAATTTATTGGATTTCAAATTGTCAAGCTTATTAAGGTTGGCCATAGCTAGGCACCTTAAAAAAGAAAAGCAGCATGAGCATTGGGATAGGGAATACAACACTATCACCAATTTATTACTTCACCTTCAACAAGAGGCAGAGCATACTATAGCAGAGATAAAGTTCACATAGAATGGAAAAACCAAATTTACTGCAGACCTTGTAGTGAAGAGTGTTTTTTCCTCTCAAAGATGCGATTTTCATTTTTCATCACACATTTCTCTTCATTTGTACTTCAGCAAGTACAACAGTACAATTCATGTACTACACCATGCCGTCGTGATATCAATAAAAAATATAAATTGCAAATCACATATTTAATGAAAACCTGGAAACTACCATTCGATAAAAAAGTCACAAGTAAAAGTTTTAATAACACATACGTCCTTTTTGGATCCAATAGTAGTAATTTTCAGGTATCCATTACATATATGATTTGTACTACATATATTCCCGATATCAAGTATGGCATTTTTTTCAATGTACATTGAACACCCAGCTAATATTTAAGGGTGAGCATATGTGAAGTGCTACATGAGATATTTCAAAAGAAGAGTGCCATTGGCAAAGCATAGAATCAGTGAACAAGCCCTTAATTTCTAGACATAGCTAACATAAAATTGGGAGGCGGTGGGAATATCAGTACTAGTTGAGACAGTGGTGAACGAACTGCGAACATGCATAACCCTAGCTATTGGCCCAAATACAAGCATGATACCGCCAAGTGATGAGCCCAGCCTACAAGCTTCTCATTAGGTTTGAGCTCAGTCGAAGCTGGATAAGGCTTGAGGTCGGCTTATACAAGATCGCTAATAGCACAACCTTAGCTATGAGGAAGAAACAATAACTTAACTTTACACGTAAGTACGTACTTACACTGGTTGTTTTTGTCGCCGCCGCACGATGATCTTCATCACCGGGTGTTCCTGTCGCCGCCGCACGGTGATCACCAACGCCATACGACCGCAACACCCGCAACACTGACGCCAACAACAACTAAGGGCCGCACTAATGGCTTCATCAAGTATCGGTCAGTATCACAACCAAATACCTCATAAGCCTAAGTTCATGTTTTAAAAATTAGTACCAACAGTGCACCGATACTCTTATACACCATGTATCCAACATTCCGACTTCAAATATTTCATCTCCTTAACTATTTGCCAGTCTGATTGCCTGAGATTTTGCTATTTGGTTCAAAAGATTTTATTTGAGATTCCACTATTTCACACATTTCTCTTTGTTTTTCTTCTTTTTTTTAAAGTACATCAGTAGTACGATATCACCCGCAAAAAAATGTTGCCACTGTGATACTATATATGAAGTGATTCTTTTCCGATTTGCATTCAATTGTTATAAACTGAATAACTGATGACCAGGGTGAGCATGCTTCAAGTGATGCCCCACGAAGAAAATATTGTTGTAAAGATGTTGCTAGTTACGCGTACCAACAGGTTGGTGTCAAAACTATTTAGACATATATAGGTGGTGTAGAAATGGAAGGCATTGGGAAAGTCAATGCTGACTGGATTTTGCAAAATGATGCTTCCACAGTCTTCTCAAGGTTTTCTGAAAACTTCCATACATTCTGTTTGCCATTTGAAGCAAAAATACAAAACGTGGATAAAGGTTTACCCAACGTCAAAATGATCGAATACTTGTCAAAGCAGCCAACAAAGCATTCTTTATCTCCATGGTACTTCCCACTTTGACGATTGAGAATTAAGACCCGCAAAGCTAGGTAATTTATAAGTATATGTGGGTTTTGTAGTACGCATACTTGTGCTTATTATTGGGAGGTTGCACTACTACAGAACCGCTCATCCCAATTGTCCTATCCGTGACGGAGGCACGCTGCCCATTACAAAGCAAGTCATCTTTGTCGAACCGCAAAAAGCCCTGTCAAAGATGGGGCGAGAGAGGAAAAATCTTAGTCCTCAAGTTTGGGCCCGTCACCGATGACCCTCATCGGTGATGGGGTTTGTTTGCTAGCCGTTAAGGTCATCGGTGACGAGCCGCAACAAAACCACGTTAGCGATGACGGTCATCCATGATGGGCCCAGAGTTATGGCCCGACAAAGATGTCGGTGATGCCCGTCATCGATGACCCTACATCTTTGTCGGGGTTTGATTGTGGACCATCAAGGATAATCCATAGTATGAATAACCCCACAATTTTCGAACAACAGTATACCAACCCGGTGGACGGTTCATACTTCAGGAGGTAGGGTTAGTTGGGCGAATTTTTGCTGTTCATTTGGGAAAAAAAATATTACAAAAAGCTCCCAAGGCAATTAATAATAAATTAGCACTACAGTTTCAATGTAATAACTAGGTACACATACATAACATTTATTTATTTTCAAAAATTGCAAATGAATAGAAGATAGATGTATAAAAGTGATCGATGGAGCATAGAGTATAGAAGGGGCTTGACCGATTTCACCAATGTTGTTGAGAGAGAGTAGAATAGAACAAACAATGAATACACAACATGTACATGCTTTTGATTGTAGGAATGAGAAGATATTCGACAATAGTGACATAATACACATGCATCTGATCTGTCGAGGCTTTATGAAGGGTTACTCATGTTAGACCAAGCATGAAGAACAAGAGCTAGAGAATAGTGAGGATCCGGATGAAGCGACGACGGTTTCAACGAGGAAGGACACGAAGATGATATATTTGTTGAATCCCCTTTGTTGCAACCAAAGGGATTATGAGAAGTTTACCCGGTTGGTGAGTGATTCTGAGACACCTCTATATGCCGGATGTGAAGCGAAGCACACGAAGTTATCAGTGACCTTGGATCTGATGAAGCTTAAGGCAAGTAATGGATGGACATACAAAAGTTTCACAAAAGTGCTTGCATTGTTGAAGGACCTACTTCCGGAGGAGAACACGTTGCCAAAGACGACAAAACAAGTGTTGTGCCCATTGTCGTTGGAGGTCCGAAGGATTCACGCTTGTCCAAACGACTGCAAACTGTTCTATAAGGAGTATGTCGAGCTAGATGTATGCCCTGTATGTAATGCTTCTCGATATAAGCGAAGGACCAGTTGTGAAGAAGGGAAAAAGTCGAAGAGGGGTGGTCCCGCAAAGGTTTTGTGGTATCTCCCTATTGCCGATCGTTTCAAACAAATATTTGCAAATCCAAAGGAAGGAGAGTTAATTCGTTGGCACGCAACAAATCGAAAGGTTGATGGTATGCTAAAACATCCTGCGGATTCAATGCAATGGAGAAATATTGATAGGATTTACCAAGAGTTCGCAGCTGACCGAAGAAACATGAGGATTTGTTTGTGTATGGATGGCATGATTCCATTTGGAAATATGAGTAGTTAATCTACCACTATGGTTGTGCTTCAAAAGGATGTACATAATGTTGTGTTTGTGTCCAAGGGCCGAGACAACCTGGCAATGATATTGATGTATTCATAGAGCTAGTGATCAATGATCTGAAAACATTATGGAGAGACGGATTACAAACCTAGGATTTATACGGATGGATGTACTTCAAACTGCATGTTCTATTATTCTGTACCTTCAACGACTACCCTACACTTAGTAATCTATTGGGCCAGACTGTAAAAGAAAAGAAGGCTTGCTCGGACTGTAAGACTAGCACACACAGTCGGTGGCTAAAGCACTCACGAAAGATGGTTTACATGGGTGATAGGAGATGGCTCCCTTTACGCCACAAGTACAGAAGAATGAAGAAAAGTTTCAACGATAAGAGAGAGACCAGGTGTGTGCCAGCGGATTTGACAGGAGATGATGTATATAAGATGGTGAACGATGTAACTAATGAGTTTGGAAAGAAGAGGAAAAAAGCTGGCAAGACGAAGGAAAAGAGTATGTGGAAGAAAAAGTCTATATTCTAGAGGCTACCATACTAGAAGGATCTTGAGGTCCATCGTTGCATTGATTTGATGCACGTGGAGAAGAATATCTATGAGAGTTTAATTGGGTTACTCCTTAATCCTAGGAAGACAAAGGACGGCTTGAATTCACATCGTGATTTGGAGGACATGAATATTTCAATGGCCCATTCGGACATAGACAAATTATAGCTCCCTCCAGCTTGCCACACTTTGTCGAAGGATAAGAAGATTCAAATGTTGTCTTGCTTGAAGGATATATTAATGTTTCCTCCGGATACTCATCTAGGATTAGTAAGTTTGTTTCGATGGACGACCTGAAACTGGTAGGAATGAAGTCTCACGACTGCCATATCCTAATCACACAACTCCTACCAGTAGCAGTTAGAAATATTTTTCCAATTTCAGTCCGAAACACGATTACAAGTCTGTGCACCATTTTTGAAACTATTGGATAGAAGGTTATTGATACAGAAGGACTTGACGCACTACAAGCAGATATTGTCAAAATTTTGTGTCATCTGGAGATGTATTTTCTCCTGTCCTTCTTTGATATTATGACTCATCTCCCTGTTCATCTTGTGAAGCAAACAAAAGCATGTGGGCCTACTTTTCTAAGGGAGATGAACCCGTTCGAAAGATACATGGGAGTTCTGAAGGCATATGTCTGGAATAGAGCGAAACCGGAAGGGAGCATTATTGAAGGCTACACGACTGAGGAGGCTATTGAATTATGCACTGATTACATGTCTGAGACAGATCCAATCGGTGTTCCAAGATCTAGGCATGCAGGAAGGCTCTCCGGTGTAGGCACGATAGGAAGGAAAAGACGTGTCCCAGACCAACTCGCATATGCTCAAGCACATTTCACTGTCCTGCAACATATGGCCGAAGTTGCACCCTATATCGAAGAACATTTGTCGATGCTTCAAGAGGAAAACATTTGGTGATCAGATGCCTAGATAAGCAAAGAGCATAACTCTCATTTCAACGACTGGTTCAAGAGTCACATTAGATCATCTAGTACTATGACAAGCGAGATACTCTCAACTTTAGCGACGGGACCATCATGGGATGTTGACACATGGTAGGGGTATGACATCAACGAATACACATTTTATACCGCCCATCAAGATGACAAGAGCACCATACAAAACAGCGGGGTATGTATTGAGGCATTTCAGGATCAACTTGGTTATAGTTCATACTATGGCCGCATAGAGCAGAGCTGGGAGTTGGACTATGTCAAGTTCAAAGGGCCATTATTTCGATGTCGCTGGGTAAATCTACGTGGAGTGAAGATCGACAAGCAAGGTTTCACAATCTAACTAAGGTAGGCTACGTGAATGAGCCATTCGTTCTGGCGAAACAAGTTGTTCAATTGTTCTACATTAAGGATCCCGCCAAAAAAAACTATGTCATTAGGCAAGACAAAAATAATTGGGGTCAACGACGTCATTGATGAAAAAGATTACAATCAACACCTCCATGTGAGCCAACACATTGAGCAAGACGACCTTACGAGACAAGACATGGCGTATGTATGATTTGATCATGAGGAAGGGATATTATGTAATATATTCTCCATGACTTATTCTGTGCTGGTCAATGTTATTCAATGTTATTTTTTTGTTGCACTTATGATTTGAAATGTCATGCAATAAATACACTTGATTTTATTTAAGCATATTTGTGACTTAGAAAATATTTAGGGATATTTATGATTTTTTAAGTAAAATTTGTGATTTTATTTAAGCATATTTGTGACTTAGAAAATATTTAGGGATATTTGGGATTTTCATATAAATTTTTATGATTTTTAAGCATATTTTTGACTTAGAAAATATTTAGGGATATTTGGGATTTTTTAAGTAATTTTTATGATTTTAGTCAAGCATATTTGTGACTTCGGAAAAAGGTTTTTTTTTTGTCAAAGTCATCCATGACGGGCCGGTCAAAGTCATTGGTGATGGGTCAGGAGGGCATCTTGGTCAGTCCGGAGTTTAGGCCCGTCACGGATGACTTTGAACCCCATTTGACCAGATGGTAAAGCCCACCCTTTCTTCTCTCACTCACACTTCATTCACTCCACCGCCGCCTCCTGTGCTCCCTCACTGCCTCCACCACCGTCGGCCTCCTCGCCGCTAGTCTCCCCATGCCCGGACTCCATGACCGAGCTCCTCCACCGCGCCTGGCCTCCGAGCTCCTCCACCGCTGACACCACCGCATTGAGCTCCTCCACCGTCGATCTCCTCCACCGCTTCCTTCACCATGTCGAGCTCCTCCACCGCCACCCGACCTCCACCGCGCCTGGCCTCCGAGCTCCTCCACCGCACCGACGTCCCCATGCCCGGGTTCCCTATGGGCGGCCTCCACAACCACCTCCACCGCGACCGACGACTCCGCACCACCAACACTACCACATGGTTTGTGTTTTTTAGGATTTTTTGTGATTTAGAATATTTGTGACGTACAGTTAGACTGGCATTTTAGGATTTTTAGGAATATTTGTGATATAGAATGAGGATGTCATTTTAGGATTGTTTGTGATTAATTGTATTGGTTCTTTTATGTTTATTATTTCATAGACAACCGTTACCATTGAAAATGTCTGATCAACCCCCATCTCCCTAGGCCACAACCTCAAGAACCACCTCTACCCGCAACCCCAGAACATTGAACAAACTTCTAGAAGAGAGGTTAACCATCATAGAGGTCGATGCGAGGGGAAACCCGGTAGCACCTCGCTCTATCATGAAACGGTACGTTAGTTCATGCGGAGTTTTGGGGAGGAGATTCTTCAGCATCCTGCATAAGGACGTTGACCAAGTGACGGAAGCAGAGAAGACAGATGCTTGGAACAAATTCTTGTAGTGCTTTGACTACCCAAAGGATGATGAAGAATTGCTTAAGCGTTAGGCGTTCAGAAAAGTGGGTACGGCTTGGAAGAATCTTAAGACGACACTCGTTAACGAGTACGTACTCGACCCCTATCACCCAACACCATTCCATAAATACCCTTGGATCACCCAGCAAGTATGGGACAAGTTGGTGGCTTTGAAGACGAGTCTGGAGTTCAAGGCGACAAGTGAGGCGCACAGCCAGCTTCAGGCTAGAAATGAACACTCACACCGGCTAGGCACCGGTGGGTACAACAGGAAGAAAGATCAATGGCGGAGGGAGGACAAGGCTGCAATAGAAGCTAACACTCCACCACCATTTGCTAACATTCCAGAAGAGAGGGCAATGAATTGGGCTAGGGCTTGGGCTCTAAGAAACAACGATGGGACCGTTACCTTCCCAAACCCAGCAGATGGCGAAGTCTATAAGGAAATTGTGAGCTCTAGTACTAATTTCTTTTCTATTTTGAATATTATCGACCTTGTGCATGCATGATCTAACACATGTACATGTGTTTTGTAGCTTGCTTTAATTGCCCAGCGACAAACTTATGAAGGCAAAGTCGAGTCACTAAGGCGTGAGGACGACATCCTCACAAAGGCGCTAGGAAACCCTGAACATGATGGTCGGACTAGAGCGATAGGATGCAACGTACCTTAGAACATTGGGCTGGCCAAGTACAATGCGCAGTATAGGAAGTGAAAGCTAACCAAGAAACAAAAAGAGGCTCGTCTTAGAGAACAAATTGTAAGGGAGGTCAGGGGGAACTTAGGTAGGAATTCGACGAAAAAATATAAGGAATTGAGGTAGGATAAGGAAAGAGTTGCTGTCGAAGAGAAACGAGGACCCCGTACAGCCAGAAGAAGTGCAAGTCAGCCCTCCGCAGCGGCGAAGTAGTTGCGCATCAACATCCACCTATCCCTGCCGCAATTGACCATATAAATGTAAGCAATCGTAGTAGTTACTATTCTCACCAATATGGTCCGTACAACTCGATCTAATCTCTTTTCTGAAATGTATGCAGGGCGTAGCCTAGTGCACCCTATAAGTTAGGGTGACACAAACATTCTGTTCTGATGTTGCTGAGGGCCAAGCATATAAGCCTACTCCAGAAACAAGAGTGCACGGCGCAGATTTCGTGGCTAGACATGCCAAAGTACAAGTTGACATGGTGAAGGATGATTGGATGAACTGGCAACTTCCAATCCCACCAAATGATGAGATAATGACACTCGCTAACGCACGTGGGACCTTCATCCATTGGCCAAAAGACCTCATCATCAAGATTACTCCAAGGTCAAATTTAGCAGTAGCCCCAACTTACCCAGATTCTTCAGCTAAAGTTCCTTCACCTCTTTTGTCCATCGAAGCTCCATTGAGAGCCACGGTATGGACTTTGGTGAAATGGCCGTAGATCGCCCTCCTTTGGAAAAAACCAAGGCCATTTCATCTCCACTGATGGTTCATAGTAGGCTGCATGGTGGAAAAGATAAAGTAAAAGGAAAAAGAAAGGCACAAGAGTCGTCGTTACCTCCCAAACGGCTAGATCTAGACAAGGAGATCTACGTTGCTCCAAAAGTACAAGCTCAAGGCACATTCCAGCTAGGCATGCCGTTAGTTGCAGAACATGAGTTAGCCAAAATGGGTCTTGCTTGCCAAGATCTGCATATATACTACATGGAGAAATCAAACCCCAAGAGAAAGATGAGGGACACGTCCATAATAGGTTACCATGACCAAGAACCATTCCTGGGGCCCCAAAATTTCTTCGTAGTGGCCTTCTCGGATCTTTTTGACCTCTACAGGCTAAGAGCAGTGGACACTGGCTTGTTAAAGTGCTATTCTTTGTAAGTACTAATAACACCAAACTTATGTACTTTTAATCTATGTACAATGCTTCTAATTGACCACACCTGTGAACCTTGAAGGATATGTTGGAAGGAGGCACGGATGAATAGAAACCAGGTGGGATTCCTAGATCCAGAAGAGATAAATGAGACGCAACTAAGGTCCCACTTGGATGATGTTATTGAATACTTCTATGAAAGCTTAAGGGCCCATCAGGACAAAAACTTCATCTTGTTAGCACACAATCAACGATGAGTATGGTACATTAGTATTAATTACTAATACTATACATATGTGGTTTTTAACTTCCACTATATCAACGTTGCAGGTTCCATTGGATTCTAGTGTGCACAATGCCAAAATGGAGTACGATCTACTTTCTTAACTCCAGAATAATCGAAAAATATGACTTTACCTCTCTCAAGGAGGCTTTGAATGCAGAGTGGGACAAATATGTGAAGAAAGAGGGTCAGCATCGACAAGGTAAACCTGACCTCTATCACCTTGTCGATTTCAAATGCAAGCAACAATACGGTGAAACCTATGGCTTTCACATCTGTCATCACATGAAGATTCTAACTACAAAGGCGACCTCGTTGAATCCCGAGGTTTGTGGGTATGTAAATTTGGCCATCATTACATTACATAAAAAATGGTTTGCCTGCGATGTATACTAGCTTGACGCCTTTGTTTCAGAATGTTATTTCAAACATTCTAGAGCAGAACTTCGCCGATATTAGAGAAGAATTGGTTGTCTTCCTCCTACAAGAAGTTATATCTTCAAAGGGAACCTATCATAGTAGATGAATTATCATACTATAGTTATCCATATATGTGTGAAAAAGATGATTAAGTACATTTTTCTGTTGCAAAACAATTTCTATTTGCTTATGTTTTATTTTTCCATGCTTGTCAACATCAAGTAATTTATTCATCACTTCTTCCGCATTTGTATACTTATTTGACAGGTTGCGATCAATATGATTGTCATTTGGAGATGCTTCAACATTTTGGTAAGGAAAGAAAGGTATAAATTGGTGAATGTGAATGTGAAATGTGAATAAGTGGTTTTAATGTGAATTGTGAAATGTTGGTTCAATGTGAATTGTGAAATGTATATGCATTGAATGTGAAATGTGGGCACCCGAAAATTATACCGTCCAATGCATTTTGTGACCACCACATAATTTTGGATGAGTGGGATCCATACACGCATAAATAGCCACTCATACCTCAATATGCCCATGATCACAAAATTTACAACATTCGGTATAAAATCCATAATGCCGAATAATGAGCAAAGGAGATATTGTTCGGACTCCGCATGCCAGTCAACTTCAGCCTGAGACATGCCCGTCAAACCACACGAAGGCGGCGACCAGATGTGTTATATATCTCAGGAGATTTGACTCAAATTGCAAGAGCTCTACAACATCTCAATTGCTCAAAATTCATACTCGTGCTTAGCTAGTCCCCAGGAAAAGCGACTAGCCTTGCACTTTCATCGCAAGCAATTGATAAACATCACAAATGCATAAAGGTAGATAAAAGGACAGCAATATACATATATCGTAATGGGATTCAACAACCCATCTTACAACACAAACTACAGCAGCGGAAGTTCCATAAATTCACATAAGCAAAAGTAAGGCCCATCATTTACCACTTAACCCAAAGGGCAACCAACCGGGCAAGAGTCAAGCTGAAAAGGCTACTCACTACCCTCACCGCCCTCGGTAGGGTAGTAAGATGTTGATGTAAAAAACACACACTGGCCTGGGAGATCTGCTTAACTCCAGTGCAGGTCCAAATATTTCTTTCGGGTTCTAGGCGTGCCAATTGGTTTGATCCTGCAACCAATAAGAAACAAAGAAAACGCAATTAAATCCACCAATGATAGCCGATCGGCTAGCTTGCTGATGACATATCATTGAGCATTCGATGCAAGATGCATTAAATCAGCTATAACAGATAAAGCAAGATAAAGCTAAATCTACTCAATCGGCTATAGATATCAACAAAATATAATCTAAGTCTCAGAATATATTTAAACCAAGTGATTGGGATAGATCGGACAGGGCGCCGAGACAGTATGAATCACTTATGTCTAAATATATTATAAAGCGTAGATTATACATGTTCATAGCATAGCCGATTAGGTAAATATAACATGTATCGGCTAGTACTCCGATACTACTTTATACAGAGATATTATCATGAACAAGATATATTAAACAACTTGTCAAACTAATGTTAAGATGATTCTAACCAGATTTGACAACACGCTCAATATATTCTACTAAGTTAACATCTCGATATAAAGGGCAGATTTAATATATCAAGATAACAAGATAATTAAATCAGGTAAGATCGGCTGAAACCCCGACACTATCTCTATTAGCAATCATAGACAGGCCAGAAACTATGGTTCTAAACATTATTTAGTAGGTCAAACTAACTGATGCAGCACCAAATATGTAAAGAAACATAATGTCTAGATAATCAAGTCGATGAAAACCTTTTCGAGATGGTAGATATATTATATAATCTAGATCAACAGCGATATATAACCCTATCGGCTGCTTTTCTGTGAAACAGACATCAACCGATCTAAGTTATATATTGATATCAATTCAGATTATACAATATATATGATAACTCGATGATTCACACAAACAGGATCAGAGTGTCATAAAGATGGAAGCACTAATCCCGAGAGCGCTAGCCGCCATAACAAGTTTTACCTCTTATCGGAGATCAAAGCCGATGCAGCCCAACTCGAAAGCAAGAACTCGTCGAAAACAGTGAAAGAGTAAAGGTGGCGATGCGCCGAAATTGTTGTATTGATTCCTCCTTCTTTACACGAACCTGGGTTTAATTTATACCCAGAATTACACAATATGTCCTTGTCAGACACGACTCTTATCTCTATTACAACTCATATTGAAGATAATTCCCTAATACAAACTCTAACGATAGTATCTATTAGGAAACTAACATTATATCCTAATTAATAGATACAATTCCCTTCTTCGAACCCAATCCGTATGTGGGAATCCTTATGAAGCTCATCAACCGAACCCGACAAAGACTCTGTTATCCTCTCGTCGGAATCGGCTACATCGGTTATCCTTGTCCGACTCTGTCTCAGCCGACGGTCACGATAGCCGACTCGGTCACCAGCCGATACACACCGTAGCCGATTCGGTCACCAACCGATTCTTGCTCTGTTTTGGTAACCGCCAGCTTCCTCCAAATCCGCTTCGATTCTATCTTCAAATCCAATACTTGATTTACCAAATTTGGTCGTTAACACATGCCCCCCAAGTCCGCGATATTTGGAATGTTGCGGATTTGCTCGAATCCTCTCCGAATCGATCTAGGGTTCTGTTTCCATTCCAACCGTTATCACACGCCTTCTTAAATAGCAACTATTGCTTGGAGGTTTTCACGCCGTTACTCCCGTTTTCACCGCCTCAACCGTAATCGCCTCCAACTCTTGCAATAGCCTCATCGGACTTTTCGGCGACCACATAGGAGATTCTCTCGTTAGCAACAACTCAATCTCCGACGATGTCATCTTCCGCAGCTCCTTCAAGCGCTCCGGTCATCGAGTTCCCTGAGGTAACCCCATCAGCCGAATCCCATCTCTACTCATAGATTAGTTTTCCTTCGCAATTTATTTCTTCTCCCCTTTCTTTTCTGTAGCATCTCTCCCACCAAGTTGCAATCCCAAGCCTAGTTCATCCCAATCGGTACTTCTTGGGCCCAATCGGCAACAAAGACCCCATAGAAATCATCAATGCCGAGACAAACAGGATCCCCTTTAAGTTAACCAACCCTAGTTTGAACCATTGGAGCAACACTTTTAAATCCTGGCCATCGCCTGTCAAGACTTGGTCTGATTGGTACAAAAGGATATCGGCTAGCAAACAAACTCATTGGGAAGAAATCGGTATTGCTCAGTGCTTAGCCCTAACCATAGCCGATTTAGCCAAAGATGAACCCATGCTATCGGCTGCCAGCTATTTTTGGTCCAACACCTTGAATGCTTTCCTCTTCAACCAAGGACCAATGACCCCAACTCTTCTGGACATCACCATGATAACTGGGCTAGATATCACCTCATCGGCTAACCCTATCAGCTTGAGCAGCAAAAACCAATTTATTTTCAAAACCAGAAGCATTGGAGGATGGAGTGGATTCATCTCTCTGAATATGGGATCTGGCCCTGTCACTCCTAAAGAACACGCAGCCTTTCTCTTGATGTGGCTGGAAAAGTTTCTGTTTTGTGGTTCAAGCTGCGGTCCAACCACCAACTGGCAACATATAGCCGAAGCTCTAGTCAACAAAAAGCAATTCCCACTAGGCAAATATCTCCTGGGTTATTTATATCAGATTTTGAGCAATGCATCGGCTAAGCTCGCTACCAACTCAGTAATCGGCACAGGTGGACCTTGGTGGCTATTGCAGTTATGGCTTAACCTCCAAACAATCAAAGTTGCCAAGAGACCAGCCTTGCCCGAAGCTGATTTTCCTTTGGTTGAGCCGACCAAAGATGACGACGGAGATGAAGTCACAACCAGAAGATGTATGTCCTTCGGAGAAGCGGCATCTTCATATCCCGGATCAGAATTATCAGCTGAACTCTTCGTCGACTGGTTTGGCAACTTTTATGATGGATTTCCAAAAGATTCTAGAAATTGGTTTGCATATGAATTCTCTGCAGATTTTGAACTGCCAGCCGATTTCAGATTTGATGAAATAAACTCTGAAAAATTTGAGAAATCCAGAGAAATCTTTACAACGGCTATCACCCCTTGTATCCTTCCTGTTGGCATCCATCAAGGCAGGAACATCCAGATATCTTATGAATTCTACCACCCTATGAGCGCTGCCAGACAACTGGGAATGGGACAGATGCCAATCGGCTTGTTCTTCTCAGGAAAAATCCAAGCCAGAGGAGAAATCTCATCGGCTCTGATGATGGATAGGCTATTGAGCATAGAAGGACCTCCCCTTGGAAGTTTGGAAAACATTGAGTTGGCTATGCTAAGGAGCTCCACTTTTGATCAATGGTGGATTGAATGGAAGAAACATCTTTTTCACCAATCGGCTTCCATGTATCTGACTGACATCATTCCAGACATGGTTCCACAGGTAAACATACTTCTTTTATTGATAGCCGATTTCCTTTAGAAAATAGCTTAACTCCTTTTCTTCTTGTATTCGCAGACCACAGAGTCTTCTCCTCCTCATGTTAGCAACAACGGAGCCATTATTAATTATGCTGCCGGAATTCTCCCCAATGGTGGTGGATTAGCCCCTTCAATCATCGGCTACAATGCTCCCAAAACATCTTCCCTACTCCAAGGGCAAACACGTGAGCCGATTACCTCTGAAGCTGGCAAGAGGAAAAGAACCAGATCATCGGCTATCGCTTCGTCGGCTGCAAAGAAGAAAGCCACCAAAAAGCAGAAAAGCATAACAGCCAATGACCCAGACGAGGAAGATATAGAAAAAGCTATTGATGAAGCAGCTGCCGAGCTGAGTGAAACAGTAGAAGAAACTCCAACAATCAATATCCCTATTCCTCAGCAAACTTCACCAACGCCGATCCACAAGACATATCAACCTCGGGTATGTACTTTGTACTCTTAGTCCTTTCATAACTTTCTTTGCCGATCTCAGTGTTAACTCTTCTTTTGTAGAAAAAGAAATCGGCTGCCAAAAAGAAACCTGCACCGCCTCCATCGGTAACACTTCCTTCAAAACTTTGTTTAAATCTTATTTCATCAAGTATTAACTCATTTTATATTTCAGCCGATCCGCTCTCCAACTCCTATTCATCATGATTCAAGTGAACATACTCCATCGGCTAGAGACAGTCACCACATTGAAGACCAGCCGATTCCTCCTATTCCTGTAAGTATTTGTATCAAAAATATAAATCGGCCATTAATATTCTATTGACTAACAATCCTGTCTCTTTCAGGCCTTAGCCGACATGTTCTCTTTTGACATTAGGCAATTCATGGATGAAGAGGAAGAAACATCCAGCAAGGCTATTGCTCCTATAGCCGATGACTTAAAAGTTACCCTCAAGGATATTGCTCATCGGCTTGAAGGTTCCTTTGATGCTTTGGTTGTCAACTGTGGATCAATTAGAGCAAGATTTGAAGACATTTAAGATCAGATCCAGACGATGCAGCCGAAATCATCTCTCCAGTAGTTTTCCTTGAACAATATCGTCACAAGCTGGAAAGAGCAAGACAGAGGATAGCCGATAGGCGAGAGCGAAAAGATCTTGAGACAACCATTCATGCCAATCGGCAATCCATAAACGAGGAAAAAGCCAAACTTGATCAGATGATATCTGGGCCAAGTTCTATCCAAAGCAATATAGATCGGCTAAAGAATAAGAAGATTGAACTACTGGCTGAATTAGAAGCCTGCAACGCTGAGTTATCACTGGAAGAACAGAAGCTTGCCGATTTACCAAGAGCCATTGAAGAACAAAAATCCAAGCTGAAGTCCTCGATCAAACACTTAGCCGATCTAAACAAATCCATGAAAGTCATCCCAGGAAGTGATGCAGCCGATGCCCAAGCCATAGAAGAAATAGAACAAATTAGGCAAAGGGCCATATCGGCTATCCAAAAGCTTGTAACATGAATCCGCCGATGATAATATAAACTCCATATATTTTTGCTTTGAAATATTGAAATTTTTGTATGTATATTGAAATTTTTGTATGTATATGCCCCCTAATTTTTTTATGGAGAACGAAACATCACAAAATTACAATCGGCTAAGAAAAAATAACCATGAAACAACCGATTATACTAAAAACAATTGTGCTAAGGGCGATATAACTTATATCGGCCATCTAAAGGCGATGTCAATACATCGGCTACCATGTATCGGCAAGATACAGCCGAATCATGAATTAATCCAAACACTTGGGTAATACTTTTTCAAATATTTTCCATTAAGAGCTCTGCCAAATATTTCTCCATCAAGTCCTTGTAACATGTAAGCCCCTTTAGAGACAGATTTGTAAATCCGAAAAGGTCCTTCCCAATTTGGTGACCACTTGCCGAACTTATTATCACGAGTTCCAATCGGCAGAATCAATTTCCAAACCAATTCTCCCTCCTCAAAAGATTTCGGTACAACCTTCTTATTATAATGTCGCACAACACGCTCCTTATCTTTTGTTATCTTCTGTAAAGCATACATTCTGGATTGAACCAAGTCTTCTGACTCATCTACCATAAGATTATGATAGTCATCGGCTGTCAATTCATCTTGTAAATCAATCCTCCTTGAGCCGATGACATGCTCCCATGGCAAAACTGCTTCATGCCCATAGACTAACTTATATGGAGGAACTTGAATTGACCCATGACAAGCCATCCGATAAGACCATAATGCCTCAGCCAATCGGTTATGCCACTGCTTTGGAAAATCGGCAATCTTTCTCTTAATCAACTTAATCAAGCTTTTGTTAGACGCTTCTGCCTGCCCATTAGCTTGCGCATAATATGGTGAAGAATTCAACAATCTGATTCCCATACTCTCCATAGATTGAACAAACTCATCTGACACAAAAATAGATCCTTGATCAGTTGTAATTGTTTGTGGAAGACCAAATCGGTATATAATATGCTCTTTAACGAACTGGATTGCATCCCCAGAATCAACTTTTTTCAATGGAACCGCTTCCACCCACTTTGTAAAATAATCGGTTGCCACCAATATATACTTATGTCCTTTACTCGATGGTGGATTGATGTGGCCGATCATATCAATTCCCCAGCCTCTGAACGGCCATGGCTTGATTATTGGATTCATAGCCGATGCTGGTGCTCTCTGAATTGATCCAAATTGCTGGCAATCTCGACATCCCTTGTAATATCTAAAGCAATCCTCCAACATTGTCGGCCAAAAATACCCAACTCTTCGAAGTAACCACTTCATTTTATGAGCCGATTGATGAGTACCACAAATACCTTCATGAACTTCTCCCATCACAACTTTGGCTTGATCAGCACTTAGACATTTCAGCAACACCCCATCAATCATCCGATAATACAATTCATCATCTAACAAGACATATCTCAAAGCCTTATACCTCAATTTCCTTGAAACCGATTGAGAAGGATTCTTCAAATAATGAAACACATCATACCTCCAATCATCGGCTGCAATTGTAAAAATCCCCATCTCAACATCTGTCACCATCGGCTTGTATCCCGATGCCCCCTGAGCCAAAGCATTAGCCTCTAAATTCTGCTCCCGAGGAACATATCTCAACGTCACCAGCCGAAACTCATCTATTAATGCCCGACACTTTTCATAATACGCCACCAATACATCACTCTTGCATTCATATTCTCCGGCCAGTTGACTAATTACCAACAATGAATCACCCATGACTTCAATAGCATCGGCTTCAAACTCCTTCAAAAGTTGCAAACCTTTGAGAACTGCCTCATACTCAGCTTGATTATTTGTAGCATATGGCTTGATGGTAAAAGCAAATTCAAAACTTGCCCCTCTTGGTGATATGATAACCAAACCGATGCCACAACCATGAGTGCAAACTGATCCATCAAAAAATAACGTCCAAGGTGCAATATCCACTGAGCCGACCGAATCATCACAATGTTCTACGATAAAATCGGCTATAGTTTGCCCCTTAATAGCTTTAGGTGACTCATACTTGAGATCGAATTCTGTTAAGGCATAAATCCACTTTCCAACCCTTCCTTTCAATACTGGAGCCGATAGCATATATTTGACCACAACGGCTTTGCAAATTATAGTACATTCATTGGATAACAAATAATGCCTCAACTTTGTACATGAAAAATACAAGCATAAGCACAACTTCTCCACCGAAGAATACCTGGTTTCTGCATCCAAAAGACTTCTGCTTAAATAAAAGATTACCCTCTCTTTACCTTCGAACTCCTAGATTAAGATCGAGCCGATTGACCTCTCATCGGCTGACAAGTATAATTTGAAAGGCACCCCTTTCTGTGGAGAAACTAAAACTGGAGGAGAACTTAAATACTTCTTAATATTATCCAAAGCTTTCTGTTGCTCTGCCCCCCATGTAAACTCCTGATCGGCTTTAAGTCTGAGTAAAGGTGTGACAGGCTTTAATCTCCCAGACAAATTAGAAATAAATCTTCTGATAAAATTTATCTTGCCGATCAAAGATTGCAACTGTTTCTTGTCTTCTGGAGGTTGGATTTTCCGTATTGCACTAATACTCCTTTGTGGTACTTCAATACCCCTCTCTTGTACAAGAAAACCCAAAAATTGTCCAGCCGATACACCAAAAGCACATTTAGTAGGATTCATCTTTAAGCCATATTTCCTTGTTTTCTCAAATACTTTTCTTAGATCGGCTATATGATCAATAATCTCCTTGGATTTCACTACCACATCATCAATATAAATCTCAACCAGCAAACCGATCAGATCATGAAAGATATAATTCATGGCTCTTTGATATGTAGCTCCAGCACTTTTCAATCCAAAAGTCATCACAACCCACTCATACAAGCCAATTGCACCAGGACACCTAAAAGCAGTCTTATGAATGTCTTCTTCTGCCATTAAAATCTGATTATATCCAGCATTACCATCCATAAAACTTATAATTTTATGCCCTGAAGCAGCATCTACCAATTGATCGGCAATCGGCATTGGATATTCATCCTTAGGGGTAGCCTTATATAAATCTCTGAAATCGATGCAAACCCTAAGCTTGCCATTTTTCTTAATTACTAGAACTATATTAGAAACCCACTCAGCATATCGGCATGGACGAATAAAACCAACATCATATAAACGAGTAATTTCAGCTTTAATCGCATCATACATATCGGCTTTACATCTCCTAGGTGGTTGCTTATATGGCCGATATCCTGGTTTGATAGGAAGCCGATGTTCAACAATCGATCGGCTAAGCCCTGGCATCTCAGAATACTCCCAAGCAAAGCAATCGCTGTATTCTTTCAAAAGCTTTAATAATGTAAGTTTGAATTCAGATGATAGATTCTTACTGACGAATGTCGACCTAGGCTTATCTCCTGACCCAATATCAACTTCTTCCAAATCATCGGCCGACATAAAACCCTGACCAAGCTTACCATCAAGATCATCTACAGCATCTTCAGTATAGAAATCGAAACCCTCCACAACACCCTCAAAGTAACAACTGGGGTTCTCCATCTCCAATTGGCTGTATACCACAATCAGACACTTTTAGATAATCTCCTTGCCAGATTTTTCCTGATAAGCAATCAATTTCATCCATCTCCCAAACAGATAAATCGGCATTAGCAACATGTACTGACCTGTCGGCTAGAACAACCTCTATCTTGTCACCTTGCCATTGGATTAAGCTCTGATGCATGGTTGAAGGAATACAACAATTAGCATGAATCCAATCCCTTCCAAGCAGTAAGCTATATGAACCTTTCCCATCAATGACAAAAAATGTAGTAGGAACAGTCTTGCTGCCGATTGTCAATTCTACATTAAGAACTCCTTTGGTCTCTGAAGGATTGCCACCAAAATCTTTAAGAACCATATTAGTCTCGATGAGGTCATCTGAACTCCTTCCCAATTTCTTAAATGTTGCATATGGCATTAAATTCACTGCAGCCCCACCATCAACTAACATTTTGGATATCGACTTACCGTTAACAAATCCTTTGACATACAATGGCTTGAGATGCCGATTCTCTGTTCCCTCGGGTTTCTCAAAAACAGCCTGTTCCGGTGACAATATCAATCTAGCACAAGATTCTTCCATGATATCTGCATTGTCTTGATTAGCCTCGAACTCCGCGGGTAACACAAATACCATGTTGACCGATGAAGAAGCAATGGCCTTTCCTTTAATTACCCTTCTCGCTTCATCGGTTTCACTCTCATCGGCTGGTACTACTTTACTCTTAACACGCCATTCCTGTTTTGTTTTTGTTCTCTTCAGCCGATGATCGATTTCTTGTTCGACTTCATGAAATTGTTCCCTGCTCCTCATCCTCTGAACCCTTCTCTTCTGACTTTTAGAAAAAATCCCAGAAGGACACCATTGAGCTCTTGAAGTATCTTCAACATCATCCTCCTGGAAATAATCTTGATGAATCGGGCCCAACCTCTGATGAACAGGCAACTTCCTTTGCATCAGCCGATCCTCTTTAGAATGAAATCGGCTAAAATTCCCATTATAGTTTTCATCGGCATTAGCACAACCTGGGCAGTCTTCTATCGATGGTAATCTCATCCCTTTATTCCAACAAAATATGAAAAATTCGCAGTTCCAATGTAGATCAAAGTTATCATCATCCTCATAATATTGTCTTTCTTGCCGATCATATCTCTTTTGATATTTATTAATCATACTCGTAGAGTCAAACTTATTGAGCCGACTGTCCCTTCTGTCGGCTGTCCTCCCATTTGTATGGACCATGTTGATAGGAAAAGGATTACCATCAATCTTCATCGGCTTCTTGGAGTCATCAAATTTTATCCTGCCTTGCTCAATGGCCACCTGGATCTGTTGCCGAAATACTTTACATTCATTAGTACTATGAGACCCTGTATTGTGCCACTTGCAATATTTCCTCTTCCCTAATTCCTCAGCCGATGGAATCACATGACCAGTAGGCAACTGAATTTGTTTCTCCCAAAACAAAAGATCAAAAATTTTGTCAGCTTTATTGACATCAAAATCATATTTTTCCTCCTTTCCAGAGTTCTTGACCCATTGACATGAAATCACCTTCTTGTTCCTTGCCCATTCGGCTGCTGCTACCTCAGGAACATCCTCTTCCTCAGAATCAGAAATATAAGAATTAATGAAGTTCACCTTTTTGAATGCTCTATTGACCTCTTGAAACCTTTGTTCGTGTGCTGTTATCTTCTGGGCCAAATGAGCCAAACTATCAAAGTCTTGAGCCGAAAACCTCTCTTTGATTGGTGTTAACAAACCTTGGAAGGCTAAATCGGCCAACTGAGAATCTGTCAACGCCAAACTGTAACATCTGTTTCTGATTTCCCTAAACCTCTGAATATAATCTTGGACAGACTCTTCTCGTTTTTGCCTAATGTTTGTCAAATCAGATAGTTTCATCTCATGAACTCCACTGTAGAAATATTTGTGAAACTGTTTTTCCAGATCGGCCCAACTGTGAACAGAATTATAAGGTAAAGATGAAAACCATGTGAAAGCCGATCCAGACAGAGACAAAGGAAATAGCCTGACTCTTAAAGCGTCAGTAGCCGATGCTTCACCACATTGAGCCAAAAATCGGCTAACATGCTCATAAGTTGATACATTATCTTGTCCTGAGAACTTTGAAAAATCTGGGACCTTGTATCGGCTTGGTAATGGCACTCTTTCAAAATACTCTGGATATGGATGCCGATACAGATTGTCACCATCCCTTGGTTTTAATCCAAACTGTTCTCTCATCACATCGGCTATCATATCGGCCCAAGGTTTCTGCCGAGCTCCATCTTGATGCTGTGGCTGTATCGGCTCGTCTTGGTAAAACTGCGGCTGATGATATGGTTGAGGAGACGTTCTCTGCCGATATTGCACCTGTGGTGAATGAAGTTGATTTTGATAATTAAGATTGCCACTTGCGTGGGTCTGAGGCATTCGTGGAGCACTAAAACCTTGTTGATTAGGAACAAATTGAGTAGTGGCAGCTTGTTGCTGGAAGGCTGGCACTTGCTGTCTTGCTGGTGTATGCAGGATCGGTTGGACAACTAGCTGATTGGGATTGAACATAGTTGCAACTTGCTCATCTGATATTTGAGGTATGTTTTGCCCTACATGCTGAGGTTGTTGTCGGACCAGTACATGAGGATTAAATTCTACTTGCTTCTGTACCGACGCTGGTATCCCTTGTTGAACTGTAACCGATGTTGATGCCATCGGCTGTCCTGGGGCTATATTTGTGGCAGGTTTTGGCTGGCTGGTCATAAGCGGCCTATATTGCGGGAAGACCCCATCTGGTAAGAAAATTGGTCCTTTAGCTTGATGCTCAGCAATAGTACCATCAACCACAGACTTGATCATATTTGTTAAAGTGTTGACAAGCACTCCTGATTGGTTGATCAAAGCATGATGCACAGCATAGTCAATCCGATCTTGCAAATTTCTGGGTTCTTCAGGAGATTCCTCTTGCTTAACCCATTTTTCTTTCTCAGAACTTGACTCTGGCTCTTCATTGTTGGGCAAAGCTACTTTGTATCTCTGAACCACCGTTCCTGATCTAGTTTGGACAAAAGAATGTAAGTACTGGTTTTGAAGCTTGTTCATTATATCCTCTAGCTCTGCCTTTTGTTCCGTCGTCAACTTGTCCACTGTCATTGGAATAATATTCTCTGGGTCAACGTCAGTTGTCTTGAAGTCTACCATGATGAAAACTTTTCGAAGTCCCACCGGGCGTGCCAAAAGCGTGCTGATGTAAAAAACACACACTGGCGTGGGAGATCTGCTTCACTCCAGTGCAGGTCCAAATATTTCTTTCGGGTTCTAGGCGTGCCAATTGGTTTGATCCTGCAACCAATAAGAAACAAAGAAAACGCAATTAAATCCACCAATGATAGCCGATCGGCTGGCTTGCCGATGACATATCATTGAGCATTGAGCCGATGCAAGATGCATTAAATCGGCTATAACAGATAAAGCAAGATAAAGCTAAATCTACTCAATCGGCTGTAGATATCAACAAAATATAATCTAAGTCTCAGAATATATTTAAACCAAGTGATTGGGATAGATCGGACAGGGCGCCGAGACAGTATGAATCACTTATGTCTAAATATATTATAAAGCGTAGATTATACATGTTCATAGGTAAATCTAACATGTATCGGCTAGTACTCCGATACTACTTTATACAGAGATATTATCATGAACAAGATATATTAAACAACTTGTCAAACTAATGTTAAGATGATTCTAACCAGATTTGACAACAAGCTCAATATATTCTACTAAGTTAATATCTCGATATAAAGGGCAGATTTAATATATCAAGATAACAAGATAATTAAATCAGGTAAGATCGGCTGAAACCCCGACGCTATCTCTATTAGCAATCATAGACAGGCCAGAAACTATGCTTCTAAACATGATTTAGTAGGTCAAACTAACTGATGCAGCACCAAATATGTAAAGAAACATAATGTCTAGATAATCAAGTCGATGAAAACCTTTTCGAGATGGTAGATATATTATATAATCTAGATCAACAGCGATATATAACCCTATCGGTTGCTTTTCTGTGAAACAGACATCAACCGATCTAAGTTATATATTGATATCAATTCAGATTATACAATATATATGATAACTCGACGATTCACACAAACAGGATCAGAGTGTCATAAAGATGGAAGCACTAATCCTGAGAGCGCTAGCCGCCATAACAAGTTTTACCTCTTGTCGGAGATCGAAGCCGATGCATCCCAACTCGAAAGCAAGAACTCGTCGAAAACAATGAAAGAGTAAAGGTGGCGATGCGCCGAAATTGTTGTATTGATTCCTCCTTCTTTACACGAACCTGGGTTTAATTTATACCCAGAATTACACAATATGTCCTTGTCGGACACGACTCTTATCTCTATTACAACTCATATTGAAGATAATTCCCTAATACAAACTCTAACGACAGTATCTATTAGGAAACTAACATTATATCCTAATTAATAGATACAATTCCCTTCTTCGGACCCAATCCGTATGTGGGAATCCTTATGAAGCTCATCAACCGAACCCGACAAAGACTCTGTTATCCTCTCGTCGGAATCGGCTACATCGGCTATCCTTGTCCGACTCTGTCTCAGCCGATGGTCACGATAGCCGACTCGGTCACCAGCCGATACACACCGTAGCCGATTCGGTCACCAACCGATTCTTGCTCTGTTTTGGTAACCGCCAGCTTCCTCCAAATCCGCTTCGATTCTATCTTCAAATCCAATACTTGATTTACCAAATTTGGTCGTTAACATAAGAACAATCAAGTTCTCCGGTATCCTGGTTTGAAAGTTGCAGACATCGGGTTAAGTACAAGAATGTACTCGCAAGACTTACACATTAATATATATACATAGAACAAAGGAGTATGCAAGCTTCTATCTTAAAAGATGGTATAATGGTTCAAGTTTTGCATAAAAGCTAATTTAGTTGAGCAAATAACAAGTTGCAAATGTAGAATTTCTAACTTAGCATAATCTGAAATTTAATCACAAATAAGCACAACCCGTGCTCTCATCACCATTCATGTACAAGCACAACCTGTGCTCTCATCACCATCCATGGACTTCCATTGTCCAAATATGGCTTCTCAACATATCCATTCCATATCTAAGACTAATTCAACCCATTTAACCCGGCTTGATGCTAACATAGACTGACTAACACATCAAGCGGTCGTCCTGTAACCGTGGACACGGCTATTCGAATAGTTTTACTCTGATCAGAGGGGTACATCTTTACCCACACGAAATGAACAAGGATCAAATGCTTCACACGCACACAGGTGTGACCCACAAGTGATACTAGCTCATAACATGCCCTTTCCTAGTCACACCCCAACCACCTAAACCACGCCTAGGCCCCCGACGTCTTAGCCACGTGCGTGTGTGATGTGGCTAAGGTGGGCTCACCATCGCGGGAGAAACCCCCTACCAAAACCAGGCACACCTGGGCACTCCGAAGGAACAGCATCCTCACGAATGACTAGCGTAGCGTAGATGATCACAGTGCAACGTAGTACTAAGTCAAGCCGTCCCATACCCGGCGTGTGGTAGTACGTAAGGTGCTTGAATAGATGTCAACATGTTCGGTCCTTAACAACCCAGACGAGGCTACTTGCATAAGGGAAAACCACCATCCCTTCATCGCCCTATCACTCGTCCAAGTTAAAGCATATTTTCCATATGAATCATTTAGTGAAAGTAGTCAAATTTTATGCCCATAGATCGCAGGTAATGAATAAATTCAATCGATAGCTCCATCTATCGATTTTTAACACTAATAGACCTAAGCTTGGCTAAGCATCGGTGAAACAATAAAACATTCCCAAATATGTCTATCCCGAGGTTACAAGGGTAAATGGCAACAACGAACAAGGAAGGATATGCAACAATTAGGTATAACCAAAACTAACCATTACTGATAAGTTTGTAGTAAATCAACACATGCATATATATTGTTTTGCAACCAAATCATTTTAGCAAGATAGGGATTCTATATGCTTAGATGCTTGCCTTGTTGCTGTGAAAAATCACACTAAATTCAGATTCTTCCTCTACGTACTCCAGAACGTCGGAATCTAAAGAATCATAACGTACGGAACAAATAAACATCCAAATAAGGCGAAAAATCCAAAATGCTCTAAAATGCATGAATTCCTCACAGTGGGTTAGTCATGTCCTAAAATGAATTTATGTGAAGAAATTTCTATTTTATCATTGTTATTTTGAAAGTTATGAATTTTACAAATTTAACAAAAAGAGGATTAGTTATTTGTTTAAATTTGGTTTAGGAGCTAGTTTTGTCAAATTCTTTTCACCCAGCTCAAATGGTACATACTTCTAAGGTGAACAGCAGTGGATTCATAATTTTGGGATTAACTAGTAATTTTCTAGAGATTAAATAAGTCCTAGGTGAAAAATAAATGTTTTTATGTTATTCACAATTATAGTCACATTTTTTGTACAGAATTTGGAAAAACTTTATTTTATAAACATAAAGAGCACAAATTAAAGAATACATAGAAATTTGGTTCACTAAATTTGGATTATAATTGAATTTTCTACAAATTTTACAAATTTTATGATAACTATTTCATATTTGAAATTTTAGAAATAAATATCCTACTGTGAGCATAGGGTTTTATTATACAATATTAAAGTTCATAATTTTATGGACCTACTGAAATTGGTTTCATCTCAAAAGGAGTTATATTTGATTTGATATGAATTTTACAAATTTGGTACAATTTTCAGTTGAAAAGATATAGATTTCTTCATTTTCTTTAATATTTCCAAAATAAAAATCATTGGGTCCACAGGTCAGCCTCTGGCTGTTTTGCAGAAAAACCCCTAGGGTTTGCAGGAATCAACCTGCAGTCTTTAAACACGTGCTAATACATATATTATTAAGAGTCCTTGAGTTTTTCAGTATTTACTAATCAGTCCTTGGTCCCATCTACCATACTATGTAACCTTACAAATTAAACCCTAACATTTTTAAACTTTTGCTAAGCTTAGTCCTTAGGCTCTAATCATATTGGGCCCACTCGTCAGAGACTCGGCGGCTAGGAGGCAGGGCAGTAGCACTCCGGCGAGTTTCTAGCCGGCGGCAGCGGCGAACGGCGGCCGATCTCCCGGGGCGGCTATAAGAGGAAATGGAGAGGGACTCCTAGCGAACCTATTGGTGTTCTTCTCATCGGTTGAGGTGGTCGGAGTCGATGGCGACGACGGTGCAGGCAGCGGTGGCCTTCGGCATGCATGTGCAAGTCGAAGTCTGACCCGAACCTGAGCGAACTAATGCATGCATATAATCCTATAAGACTCCTGGAGACTTACCAAAGACTTGGAAACGGTTGGCGAAGCTCGAACAGCGACGGCGATGGAGGAAATGGCTCGGTGGCGGTGAAAAAGAGCAGGGCGACGGCGACAGCGCTCTTCGGTCTTTGGCCTGCTAAAAAGAGGAGGGGGACGGCTCAAGGATCAACTAGAGATGCTCCACGAGTAAGGAATTGCTTCGGAGCTCACCGGAGAGGACGAATTCGGCGATGACGTCCGGCGGCCGGAATTGGGGAAGAAGAAGCCGATCTCCTTCTCCACGGCTTCGGGGTTCGATTCCTTGTGTCGGCGTCTTCCTGGGATCAAGGTGAAGATGGTGGCGCGGCGGCTTGGCTCGGCTTGGACGAGGTTGCCCGAACGACAACGATGTCAAGGCGGTGGCGCTCTGGAGCTTCTATGTCCACGGCGGCGTTCCGGCGTCATAGCTGCGCAACACAAGATAGGATTAGGGAGGATGGGATCGGCATCTCGGGTAGATAACAGCACGCAGGAGGAGGAGGAACAACCGTGGCGCAAAGGCGGTGGCGACGGTCGTCGTTCTCACGGCCGGCAGCAAAGATGGAGGTGACAGGGCGAAGCGAGCTCTCTGTCTTGGCTTGGTTGGCATAGAGGCGAAATGAAAGAGGAGGCGATGCCACTGGAGAGGGTATAGCGAACGTCGGCGGCTGCCACGGCGGTGGACACGCGTCGAACACGCCAGAGTCGATCTCCATCTCTCTGTCTTTCTCTCTGTGTGTAAGGGCGGTGAAAACCATTTCTACCGAGTTAGAGCTAGCCCATGTGACTGCTATATGGGTCCAGGCGATGCAAACCTAGGCAAGGTGAGAGAGATAGGTAAGATTTCTGGTGGACACAGTGCTAGACAAGTATTAGGGTTTTCCCTTTTTAATTTCCTTTCTCCCTTGTTTAAAATTCCAAAACTCAATTTCTGTGCAAGATAAAATAAGGTGGATTTTTTTGGAGGTAGATAAAAATACCTAGGTTCCATTTTCTTTGGTTTCACACAAAAATAATCTATATTTTAATCTCAGGAAATAAAGAAATTCAATTCAGCCGAAATTGGTTTGAATTTTTAAAAAGTCCAAACCTACAAAATAAATTCTTGAAAAATTATATTAATTCTTGATAAATAGTGTAGTATTTGAATAAATTATAAAGTCTATACATTGTTATGTGATAAAATACACTTATGGGATGTATATCGATTTTGCCGATTAGGGTTTTGTTTTTGTTTTTCCAAAAATTTATTTTAAATGCACAAACTAATGCAAAATAATTATATATGCAACCTACAAATAGAATTAGGAAAATCTTAAATACCTTGCATAAAAATTAGGGTTGTGACATGAAATGTATGTCAAGTTCTGTGGGATGCTGGGTTAGGTTCCTAGGATTTTTTTCCAGCGGGCATGGCTAGCAATTGCCTAGGGCTAGCCCACAAAAATAGATTTATTTTTTGGTGGCTAAACCATCACCGGCGTACACGTCGGTGTCGGGTAGAAACACTAAACCATCACCGGCGTATACGTCGATGTCGGGCTGCAACACTAAACAGTCACTCATTCGTGACAGGCCCTAAATGGTTCCAACAAAGGTGATGGCAACACCTTTGTCGGCTCGAAATTAGACCCCATCACGGATGAGTCATCCGTGATAGGCTCCAAACGTTTCCAACGGAATGGGCAATGACACCTTTATCGGGTTGAAATTGGACGTTGTCACGGATGAGTTATTGGTGATGCACTGGAGAACATATTGGTGAAGGGTGGTTTTAGGGGCCCGAAAGAGATAGCTATCATCCGTGATGGGCCTCCGCCAAATAGAGATGAGAGTTTCACATCACTGACCAATAATCTCTAATCACTCACTTTTCCGACACTAATGATGATTTCGGGCCCTTAGGGATGAGCGGTTCCGTAGTAGTGTTGTTGTGCTGAAGCAAATCCTTTTTTCAAAAAATAAAATGTACTATGCACGATCATCTACTCAGAGTATATTCTCTCAATTCTTAAGATATAAGGGAGATATATAGCTTGCAAGTCTTTCTCTTAATTCATACATATTCTTTCAATTTAATCTAGCCTGTAACAACAAGATGTATATGTTGGCAAATTTTTTATCATGTCGCCAATCATGATAAAAACATCTAATGCTTTGCAGTGATATGAAGACACCAGCCACCTCAATCTAGACAAAACTAAATCAAGATGAGTTTTGTAAATCAAAACCAAAAGGTAATGAGCTGATTTAGATGAAATATGGATAAATACCCCTCTGATGGGCGGAACGGAAGGTTTTTTTGGACAAACCTACAAAGAGAATTTGCACTCTCATAACGAGGACGAACGGCTTACAGTGCTAACCGATGAAATGGACAAAAACTAGGCTAAAATTAGGCAAAAAGTAGATGCGATATTAAAAAAGCAATTCAATTGACTAATTGTGTTGGAAGTAGTTTGTGTGCTCAATTGAACCGGTCATAGCCCTTATAAAAGGGTTGGTCTTTCCTCCTACAGGGTCTTATCCACATTTTACTTGGTGTAGAGTCCAATTAGAAATCGAAAAACCTACCCAAATAAAAAACCCAAGTCCCGATGAAATTTAACTTGGAGTCGAACTCAGCTAGTCTGACCGGCTATGTGCTACCAGTCAAATTGGCCCCACACCACTGGTCTAACCGGCATACTGGCGATGGTCAGACTGGTCCCGTGAAGGACATCCGTTTCTTTTTAAATTCGGTTAGGTTTTCCTATTTCATATTTAGATGTTAAATTTAGATGTTAACACAATCAACTTTCAAATGTAGTCCAATAACATTCTCTCACCTTACTGACAACCATGAACTCTGGGCCGAGCCTTTAATTTCGCTTTTCTTACGTAACATAGCATTGCCTGCTTTTGTTATTTTAGAAACAAGCAACAACGAATTAGCCAACAACAAACCGAAATGCATTGAAATCCAGTTGGTGAATGTATGCATTCGTCTCCTTAATTTACAACACATTAATTAATCTATACGACTAAACAATGCAATTATTCTCATTGCTTAACAGTCATATATAGTTTGACGGTCTTAGCTGCACAGTGGGGGAGACAAGCCTGGCTAGAGACCAGACGCGGCAATCAAGATGCGCGTGGCAATAAGGGTGATCGTCAGCCGGGCCGGTTTGGTTTGGGGCCAAAATTGACCATATTTTTTTCCAATACTAAAATTTGGTATGCCCAATTTTGATCAGGTAAGGTTGGGTTTGGATTGAATACAAAATAGCTTATGTTATGGCTTATCTTTTTAGGTTTGCTAAAATTTGACTTCAATCCAAATAGATTCGAAACACTATTAAAATTGTCAAATATTGATAAATATTGATAAGACCAACTTAAATAATAAACCAAACCCGCCTGACATGACGACACATGTCCGGCTCATGCTAAAAATATGAATCTCAAATCCACCACAATCGTGATCCAGCCTATATAAGACCTCGTTTGGATAAACTGTAATTCTGCGCCAACGACATATGTCCATGACTTATGTTCGAATTTGTCGCCCACACTATCAGGCTGTGTGCCTGTGTGTTGCCCACACTATCACTTCAAGCCCATTCTATATGGAACAGGACTCATAAAATCCCGTTCAGGCCCATATGGGCTAGGCCGCACAACCGTCACAATCCAGTTCCAGCGCAAACCTAAATGGTGGCTCCTGAGCATTTTTGGGGCCGAAGTCGGCCTGCAAGGGTGTGTCATCATCCAGTTAATTGCATCACTGCCATGTGCCATCCAATGATCGTGATAAATTTTGTGTAGGTAGCACATGCATGTTTTCTCATTAATGGTGGCTAACACCGACCTGCCACTGGGGTAGACAACTAGGCATGCTCCCTCTCATATCCAAAGCGATATATTTCTTTGCATTATGCATTCAGTACTAAACTAATAAATTGCAGATGTAAATCAAAGGTGAGCATACATGTGAAGTGATTGCATTCCTGAGAAAGAGCATATATATATATATATATATATATATATATATATATATATATATTGGGTTGTAGTAATTTCTGTGCATAGCTCAAGTAAAGCTTTTTTTCCTAGACACAAACGAAATTAAAAATAGAAGTGGGAGGCGTTAGGAAAACTAATACTACAACCAAAAATGCTTCGGAGACATTTTAAGGGGATCTTCGAGTCATTGACACGGACCGTAGAGATCTCGGTTAAGAATGCAAGCCATGTCGTCTAATCCTAAGGGAAACACAAAGAGTGTGTCATTGAATTTAGAGCGACTTGTATTGCATGCAGCCAAAACATCAATGACGAATTAGTGCCGAGGTGAACGGCCAAAAGGATTGCTGTGGCACAGAATAGAATGAACTTCATTGCTAGATGCCCATTTGGTCAAACTTCATGTATCTTGAGCACTAAACGAAATAGAAATATATACTTCCTCCATTCACAAATAATTAACATATAAGTTTTTCTTATGTCTTTTAGAATTGATCCGCTGTATTACCAGTTTCAAAGGCCTTTATACGAATTTTTTCTATAGGATTCAGACCCTCCAACTTTTCTATGTTTTTCCTACAAAGCAAAGGGGCTTATAGTGGACAAGGATACCAGGTATCCACATGTCCTACATATCGTACTAAAGAAAGGAGGTGGACCGGATCTACATAATATGTAATAGAGTATGACTCGATCATGAGATTGCCTTTGTTTCCAAGGCAATGCGTAGAACCCTAGCTAGATTGTACCATGTAATAGTTTACGAAACTAATGCCATGCCCGATAAGGTTTTCTTCATTATAATCCTGTCCTCCGACCTATATAAGATAGACAGAGAGCCTCTCGAAGGCATAAGCTATAATTAGATCGACAGATCGACAGATCAATACAACACCCAACAGATACAATCCCTAAACAAGAGTAGGGTATTACCTCTCGTCGAGAGATCCTGAACCTGTCTTAAACACTCGTCTTCGCGCATCCATCCACTGTTTAGATCTCGTGCATAACCCTATAAATTTATTGCCGATATAGAACATCGATAGGGTGTTAGGATTGGAAGGCACCGGGAATATGACAAGCCCATTTGTGTTCCATCAGGCAAGTGACACTTACTTTTGTAGTTTATATATATATATATATGGATCAATTGGAAAAAGCATTAGGATAACACAACATTATAAATTCTTCTACTTGTACTAACCACTTTTTATCTAACACGATTTCCTTTATGTAAACCAGTGAAGGAGTAGAAGGTAATGAGCGGATGTCGTATAAGCTCAAACAGCGTTGCTGCTGGGCTATCTCCTTTGACTGCAGAGAAGAGCACAAATTGAGTTGAGAAGATCAACACGATGGGACCCTACAACAAGGAGGATGCACTCTGTTGCATGATCGGAATTCTGAGGTGTAGCTAGCAGCCAAGCATCAGTTTCTTGCCTGCACCATAGTCCATTATTTATAACTTTTTTGTCTTCTTCCTTCAAGTAGTTTTGGCCGCTTCAGAATGAAACTTGCACTGCCGGAAGGAAAATGAATGGAAATCGGCAAGATAATTAGAACCACGCAAACTATAACTTTTATTGTTATTTTTTGAGATAATGGGAAAACCTGGTCTTTGCTTCAAGAGAGGCTACAGCCAGATTGCAACATATCTATATGTGTGTAACCCAAAGGCGACGCTATAGCCAGTTATCGGGATCAGGCGACCCCGACAATTCTCTACGAACCTCTCACTACTACAAAAACCCTCATAGGGATCAACCTTATAGGTGCCGGTTTATTTAAAACCGGCACCTATGAGCCTTTTTTCATCTCCCCACGATAAAAAAATATAAAACCGGTACCTTTAAGCAATATAGGTATCGGTTCTTAAAAAAAACCGGTACCAATACTATAGGTGTTGGTTTTTTTAAGTAGAACTGGCACCTATATTTATATTATAGGTGTCGGTTCTATTAAAAAACCGGCACCTATATATATATAGGTGCCGGTTTTTTAATAGAACCGACACCTATAATATAAATATAGGTGCCGGTTCTATTAAAAAACTGACCCCTATTAAGAAAACCGGGCCGGTCGCACAGTGCCGCGCGCGACCGCATCCACACGCCGATCCTTATCCGATCCACGTGCCGCATCGCTCTCACCAATCAACACACACACTCTCTCTCTCTCTCACCCCTCCTCTCCCTTTGCCTCTCTCGCCCCAGATCTGGTGGAGATGGCCGGCGGATGACGGAGGAGCGATGGCGGCCGACGGAGGACGCGGCGGCCGGCCCGTCTGGGCGTGGAGCCGGGCGAGGTGGCGGCGGCGACGACGGTGGTGTGGAGGCGGCGGAGCCAGCCCCCTCTCTCTCCCGGCGGCCCTGGACGGTGAGGAGGAGCACGACGCGGCATGGCGCTGCCGTCTCCGTCGCTCGCTGAGGCGCTGAGGCGGACCTGGTGGCGGCGGCGGCGACGGAGGCGGAGGAGGAGGCTCACCGGCCAACCCCCTCTCTCTCCCGGCCGTCTCTCTCCAGATCTGGGGAGTCCAGCGGCAGAGGCGGCAGAGGAGGCTCCGCGCCGGAGGAAGCGGGCGGACCTGGTGGCAGCGGCGGCGGTGGAGATGGCCGGCGCAGAGGCGGACCTGCTGGCGGCGAACCGGGCGAGGTGGCGGCCGGCCGGCGGTGAGAATTCGGGATTTTTTTTCTTTTTTTTTGATTCGTTCAAAACAATAGGTGCCGGTTCTAGATGCGGCACCTATGTCCGGGAGGCATAAGTGCCGACCAATTGGTGCCGGGACCAAAACCGGTACCTATAGGGCTTTTGGAACCGGCACCAATAAGCATTTCTGTGGTAGTGTCTCGTACTCTCGTACTCTCGCACCAATTAGATCCCCATAACATTGATTTGGTTGAAGCCCAATGGCAACTACTCCAATGGAGCGAGGTAGCGAAATGCCGTAGTCAGTAGTCTACTATAGTCAGCTCCTTGCTGTTCGCTTTCACACCAGCCTCTTTTCCATTTGCTCCATCTTTCCATTCACTTTTATGCAAACATAGATCTCTGCTACCACTTTTATTCTTTCATTCACTCCACCTCAAACTTAAATCTTATCCTATTTCCCTTGCCTTTCATCCACTTGTCCTCCATCCCTTTCTTGTTCCCCGTTTCTTTCTGCGTTCACCCCATGGATCTGGATGAACCCCCAGCCATGGAGGAAGAACAAGAAACAAATCAGTTCCCTCCACCAGATCCACAAATCACCTCTTCTCTAGAAGCCATGTCTATCATGTTGAAAATTTGGTCATAAATCAGTATATTTTAATTCAGAAAAATAAGATACTACACATGACATGTATATAGTTGAATGATCTAGTGATGGTGTTAAACATAAACATGCTTTTGAAAATATAAGTATCAACAACATTCACAAAAGATAGTGATCCTAGCATGATGATAAACATGAACATGGTAATATAAAGAAAAGCATTTAACAACATGTTAAGCACCAATAAAAGAATTGAGAAATACCCAGAGAACGCTCTAGTAGATGATGAGGCAATTGTATTGCCTCTGTTGGTGTTGTCATTCTTGGTGCCACCTCCTCCAGTAGCGCCACCGCCGTTTCCTGCGCCTCCTCCAGTGGCACCAACACTAGTGTTTGACATGTTGATGTAGAGGAAGAAGAGCCCGACGAAGAGGTGTAGTGTAGTCGAGGAAGAATAGGAACAGGAGCAGTCGCGCCAAGACGCTCCCCAAACACTTGATCGCCCGCCTACCCGTATAGGTACACAAGTGGACGGAGTTCCAGAGGCACCTGCTCGTCTTGAGCACTTGTGCATGCAAGTGATCAGAACCAGGGAAGCCAAGAACAGCGCAGGAACAGAGGATTCTAAAGAGAGCAGAGCAAGAGGAGAAACAGAGCAGAGTGAGAGATTGTTCCCTTCTGCCTATCCCGCTGGTGGGATTTTATACTATGCGAGGGAGTAACATTTGGGAGTAATCAAATCGAAATCAACCCGATTCAATTCTGTAGTTAACAACGAAATCAATCCGTGGAATTCATTTGCCCGTTTAATACAGAATTGATCAACCGAATCAATATGGTTCAATTCCTGTCCGTTGCAAAATAATGAGAGAGAGAGAGCAGTAGCAGCCGCCCTCCTCGGCCCTGCTCAGCGCGCGCGCTTGTGGCAGTCCCACCACCTCAACCGGTCAACAGGGGTTCTCCAATAGCTCCCTATTTAAGTTGAGATCTCTCCACTTAAATTTCCAAGGTGGTATTAATCCCATAACATTAATTGTGGACCAATGGAATTAATTGGAAATAGATTGAGCCTAGTCCATTTATTCCAACATATCACACCAAGAAAAGAAATAACAGTGAAGCTGCACTAGTCCCTGGAGACTGGCTCGGTTCAAGGCTACCACAACCTCCTGATGAAAGTGGGCTATTCAGGTGGACAATAAAGACAGATCCCACTAGAAGCTTTGAGGAAGTCGATGGCAAAAGCTTGGCAAAGAGTTTACTTGGACATCTCTCAGGTAGAGAGTAATCTCTTCATGGCTCATTTTCGCACTTATGATGATCTTTCATGGGTTTGGCAGAAGCAGCCTTGGTCTTTTGGTAGTGAAGTTTTTTTTTTTGGAATGGATCTCTTTAGATGACAAAGATTAAGCCTATGTCTGCTTACACTTTCAAATATCTCATGGTGAATGTTCACATTTATGGTATTCCTTGAAATCTTAGAAATGCTGAAAATGTAAGATTTGCAGTTGAGGACATAGGTCAGATTTCAAAGACTGAACCCATAGATGAAGATAGCCTGCATAAGAATGATAAGTATGTCTCAGTCAGAATCAGGATAGATGTCACCAAACCCTTGCCAGACCATGTCATTCTTGAGCTACCTAGAAAATCTGATCTTAAGGTCTATCTTCACTATGAAAGGATCCCTAGAATTTGCACGTTCTGTGGTCTGTTGTTTCATAATGTTCAAGGCTGTCCTCAAAGACAAAAGATCATTATTCAATTTTCTGATGCCTCAGATGAAGATCTTAAAGAAAATTTGGGAACATGGATTACTCAGATTAATTATCTTCCCCCAGCTGCCTTTGTGGATGTTGAAGAATCAAATAGAAATTCTATAGTAGAGAAATTTAGACAGCATTTTTCATCTCCCCAGCCCAAGAACACTCTTGTTCAGGAGAAGAATCTAGAGCTAGCTGGTAGGAGCAGGCAGTCATCAAGGCAGAAAGTTTCTTTATCAAACCAAAGTGAAAACCCTTTGACTTTAGAGTCTAGGTATGCCCATTCACACCACAAGGGCAAGGACTGAGTGCATAGAGAAAAGCAAAGAAATAGAAACAACCAAAGAAGCTACAGAAAAAAGTGGGTACTTCAGAACCTCAGGTCTTATGGAACTACAGTGAAAAAGAAGCTGGTATTTGGTGTACCACAAGAACATGCTATTTGTAACCTAGAGAATGCAAGGACTGTTAAAGTGATGTGCCAGGTAGGAACAAGTCGATTAGCCAGATCTGTTCAACATAGCACCTCTAGCATGGATATGCAACACATCAGCAAAGTGCGTTCAACCAGTTATAACAGAGAGATACATTGTAGGAGAGTTCCCAGAATTGGCTCCATAATGGAACACGATAAACAAAATGAGTTATCTGAGCTGCATTTAAGTAAAAAGAAAGCTCTAGATGGATCAATCCAAGGAACACACAAGAGTCATTGCTCTCCAACTACCTCAGTTGCTTCCTCTTTCTCATCGATAGGGGGTACCGAGCATGGAGACACCACCTCAAGGGGAAGATCTCCAGCTAGTGATCACTCAACACCAAGCCGAAGTGCAAATAGAAGAAGCAGATCAAGAGCTTCATGATGGGATCAGGGTGAAAGTCATGGAGGTAGAGTGGCAAAACCCTCTTCTTGGGGGATTGCTGCTGGTGCGAATCAAGGAAATCCCTCAAGATATATTGAAGGTGCTGACAGTGTTCATTGCAGGTAGCATTCTTAGGGTGACTTGGAGAAAGTACATAATGCCATTGCTGCTGATGATGCTGGAGCCCATGAAGGATGCAATGCTGAAGCTAGAGGAATTAGTTTCAAATCAGCACTGGCCGCACGTATGAGTAATAAGGCCATTAGGACTGATTTTCATGCTCCCAATTAGTTGCCTTCTATGGGGAGAGAGATTGTATGCCCTGGTACTCATTTTGATAGCCAGAATCTTGGGGAGCACCTTTCTCAGAAGAATGATCCAATCCATCCCAACTCTGCAGACAATAGAGATGGAAGTGGAGCTCATGCTGGTGGGGCAATGGCGCTAGCCCTTAAGGCGCCACAGGCATCATGAGTCTACTGAGCTGGAACTGCCGAGGTATGGGAGGGCATCTCGGTAGTAGAAAAATGTATCACCTCCAACGCCTGATCTACTCAACCCAAGCTAAGGTAATTTTTTATCTATGAAATCAAGAGTTCAAAGTTTTATGCTTCTGATCTGATGAATCACTTTCATGTAGCTAATAGTCATGTGGTCCCTTCTGCCAAGCTTCAGGTGGTCTTTGGCTAATGTGGAATGAAGATATGGATCTAACAATAGTCCAGTCTAGTACTAATTATATTCTAGCTTTTGGTGTGTATAAGCACTCTGGTATTATGTTTAATCCGTTATGTATCTATGGTAATCCTAATCACCGAAACACTAGTGTAATTTGGAGTGAAGTCTCCTCTTTTGTTGTAAATAGTAACCATAGACCTACCTTTTGTATGGGAGACCTGAATGATATTATGTATGGTAATGAAAAGCTTGGCTCTACTCCTAATTAGGCTCGCATCAACATACACTACTGGAGAACTGATCTTTGCTCGAGTTCACAAAAACCGGAATAGTCCCGGTTCGAATAGGAACCGGGACTAAAGATCATTTTTAGTCCCGGTTAAAAAGTGTAACGGGTCACGATGATCTTTAATCTCGGTTGGTATTACCAATCGGGACTAAAGATCATCCTTAGTCCCGGTTCACACCTTCACCGACCGTGTCAGACGCATGTCAGCGGGCCGGGGATCTTTAGTCCCGGTTGGTGTCACCAACCAGGACTATAGATCCTCACTTTAGTCCCAGCTGGTAATACAAACCGGGACTAATAATGATTTAGATCTTTAGTCCCGGTTGGTGTTATTAACCGGGACTAAAGTGATCTATCTTTTTATACATCTTCCTCCTCCTTCAGCCCAAGCCATTGCTGCCAAGAGGAGGAGGAAGGGAGGTGCTGCCGAAATTTTTGATAAAATTGGTTTGGAGATAATATACAAATTGGAGAGATCGAAAAGGTTGGCAAATCAATTCTCTAATAATGTATGCTTAGCATATTACATTTATAGCTTTGTTTCTATAAAATATTGTCTCCAACAAGGTTTATGCAAAATGATGAGAGAGAAAATATGTGTAGGCAAAGTTAGGTTGATTTTGAAATTAAAAAATTTGGATACATATGTTATAAAAGAGATGACCGAGGGAAAATATAGAAAACTAAGATAAAAAAATAGAAAACTAAGTTAGTTTAATAAAATAGTTAGAAAAAAGTATAATTCGTTAAAGATATGTTTCAACTTTACAAACAATAAAAAAGAATAATATGTGGGATTATTGTAAAATTATTATATGATTATTTATAAAAAAGAGTAGAAAACTAAGGTAATTGAAAAAAACATAGTATAGCTAGAAATACTGCTCTACAATAAAAAAATATGTTTAGTACTTTAATAAAAATTTAA
Source organism: Oryza officinalis (assembly GCA_008326285.1). Taxonomy (NCBI): domain Eukaryota; kingdom Viridiplantae; phylum Streptophyta; class Magnoliopsida; order Poales; family Poaceae; genus Oryza; species Oryza officinalis. The sequence continues at coordinate 23,609,827 of BDMV01000012.1, read as the reverse complement.
AAATAATTATAAACTTCTCTTCCTTCTCATCGCCATCTTTGTAGCTCTTTTATAGAAATTCGTTTCACTTTGAGTCATGATGTTTTCAATTATTATATGATTATTTAATTAGTTTCAATTGTGTGGATTTCGTTAGTAACATTGGACTATTTGATGTATAGATGGATCGGCAATGGATGTACACCGCAGATCGATGGTCAAAAGAGTTTATTGAAGGCGTGCATTATTTTTTGAATGTGGCCAATGCTAACAAGTATAAGGGTTTCATGTGTTGTCCGTGCAAAAAGTGCAGTAACCAGAAGGAGTATTCTACATCAAGAAGTATTCATGCGCACTTGTTTGAGTCTGGATTCAAGCCTGGATATTATTGTTGGACCTCGCACGGAGAGTTAGGGAGTACAATGGAAGAAGATGAAGAGGAAGACGAGAATATTCCAGACTGGGCTCATCAATACGGTGGATTTGAAGAAAATTCAAGAGGCGAGGCGGACGGAGCTGTTGAAGATAACGACGCTGTAGATGATCTTGGTCAGATGTTGCGGGACGGCTGCGAAAGCAAGAAGGAGGTCCAGAAATTGGACCGTATGCTAGTGGACCACAAAACTTCGTTGTACCTAGGTTGCGAACAAGGGCACAAAAAGTTGGGTATGACGCTAGAATTCTTCCAATGGAAGGCCAAAAATGGTGTGAGTGACAAGGCATTTGGCGAGTTATTGAAACTCGTCAAGAATATTCTTTCAAAGGGAAACGAATTGCCCGAAACAACGTATGAAGCTAAGAAGGTGGTATGCCATCTAGGACTAGAAATACATAATATACACGCATGTCCGAACGATTGTATCCTCTATCGCGGTGAGGAATACGAGAACCTAGAAGCATGCCCAGTTTGTAAAGCACTACGATACAAGATTAGACGAGATAATCCAGGTGATGTGGACGGACAACTTTCAAAGAAGAGAGTTCCTGATAAGGTGATGTGGTATTTTCCTATAATACCACGGCTCAGGCGTTTGTTCAGGAACAAAGAGCATGCTAGCATGATGCGCTGGCACACAGAAGAACGTCAACAAGATGGGATGCTGAGACACCCCGTCGACGGGTCGCAGTGGTAAAACATCGACAGAACATTTCCAGACTTTGGAGAGGATGCCTGAAACATAAGGTTCGGTTTAAGTACAGATGGCATGAATCCATTTGGAGAGATGAACAGCGGCCATAGCACTTGGCCTGTGACCATGTGTATCTACAACCTCCCCTCTTGGCTATGCATGAAGCGAAAGTACATCATGATGCCAATTATCATTCAAGGCCCAAAGCAAAATGGTAACGACATTGATGTGTACCTAAGACCATTGGTTGAGGATCTGGTTCTGCTGTGGAACAAAGAAGGTGTCCCCGTATGGAATGAGGACAAACAGGAGCAATTTAACCTATGAGCGTTGCTGTTCGTGACCATTAACGATTGGCCTGCACTTAGCAACCTATCCGGACTGTCAAACAAGGGGTACAAGGCTTGCACCAATTATATGGATGAAACTGAAAGTACGTAACTGAAACACTGCAGGAAGGTTGTGTACATGGGCCATCGTTGATTCCTTGTTACAACCCATCCTGTACGGAAGAAAGGCAAGCATTTCGAACAAAAGGCAGACCACCGTACTAAGCCTAAACATCGCAACGAAAAAGCCGTGTTTGCTATGGTGAAAGATCTGAAAGTAGTATTTGGAAAGGGACCTAGCAGCCAACCTATAGAGAGCGAAGATGGTCACGCGGCAATATGGAAGAAGAAGTCTATTTTTTGTGAGTTACCCTTTTGGGAAGTCTTAGACGTCCGGCACGCAATCGACGTGATGCACCTCAGTAAGAACCTTTGCGTCAACCTGTTGGGCTTCCTAGGTGTATATAGAAAGTTGAAAGATACACTTGAAGCACGTAATGATCTCAAGCATATGCAACAACACGAGGACCTTCATGTGGAACCGAAGGATAAAGGAAGCCATTACCTGAGTCCTGTAAGCTATACCTGAGCAAGGAAGAGAAGGAAAGTATGTTTGAATGCTTGGAGAGCATCAAGATACCGTCTGGATACTCCTCGAATATAAAGAGACTAATAAGCATGAAGGAGAAGAAGTTCACAAATCTAAAGTCTCATGACTGACACAACTGCTTCCTGATAATGTCCGGGTAACAATAACAAAGCTATGTGCTTTCATGAACGCAATTTCGCAAAAGATCATCAATCCAGACAGTTTAACAACCCTTCAAGATGATGTGGTCCAATGTCTTGTGAGCTTTGAGAAGATCTTCCCACCGTCATTCTTCAATATAATGATGCATCTTCCATGTCACCTTGTGAAAGAGATCGGTATTCTCGGTCCTGTGTACCTACACAACATGTTTTCTTTCGAGAGGTACATGGGCGTTCTAAAGAAATACGTTCGTAACCATTCTCATCCGGAAGCAAGCATCGCCAAGGGTTATAGAATAGAGAAGGTTATTGAGTTCTGCGTAGAATTTATTGAAGACCTTCGTCCAATCAGGGTACCCGAATCAAGCCATGAGGGGAGACTACGGGAAAAGGGGACACTTGGAAGGAAAGCAATAATGACTATGGACAACGATTTATTCCGTAAAGCACATTTCACGGTTTTGCTACAATCGTTGTTGGTGGCTCCTTACATTGAGGAGCACCTAGCGATTGTTCACTCAAAAAACATTGGCAAGTCCGATGTATGGATTACACGTCATCACATTGATACTTTCCCCGCTTGGCGACGACAACATCTAATGGGTACCGAAACTATTGACCGACAACTAGCCTTCTTGGGGAGGGGGACTTCTTGCTTGATATCGATATTCCAAGGATATGAAATCAATGGGTATACATTTTACACAAGAGCCCAAGATAGAAAGAGCATAAACCAGAACATTGCTATTCGTATCGACGCCATGAGATACGATGGTGCAACTAGCACGTATTATGATGTCATCGAGGACATATGGGAACTAGACTATGGACCCCTGAAGATACCTCTGCTTCGGTGCCAATGGGTTAGGCTCACTGGTGGAGGCGTAACGATTGATGACAGTGGGATGACAATGATTGACCTAACCAAGGTTGGATACTCAGATGAACCATTCGTCCTAGCCAATGATGTAACACAAGTTTTCTACGTGAAGGACATGTCTAGCGAACCAAAGAAGGGTAAAGGACTCGACGAGCCAAAGCGCCACGTGGTTCTCCCAGGCAAAAGGAAAATCATCGGAGTCGAGGATAAGATTGACGAAGATTACGATCAGTTTGACGAGCAACCTCCGTTCGCGGTGACGGTTGACCCGAGCATCCTCCGATCAAAGGAGGACACCCCTTACTCATGCAACGATCATAGCGAAGGAACATTAATGAGGAGAAAGTACATGAGAAAAACAGTGACATAGGTTGTTGTATGGACGATGCAAATTATTTATAATGTATTGAAGGCCATGTAATGTTTGTGTTCTTTACTAATACAATTATATATGATTATTCATATATACTAGCAATTTCAAACTATTTAAATAGGTCATATGTTATGTACATATGATTATTACTATTTAAATTGGTCATATTTTAATTATATATCATTATTGAAATGTAATAGCAGATTTAAACTATCTAAATTGGACATATGTTAATTATATATATATTTTAAATGTAATAGCAATTTTAAACTATTTAAATAGGTCATATGTTAATTATATGTGATTATTTATATTTAATAGTAATTTTAAACTATTTAGATTGGGCATATGTCATTAGATGTTTTAATCTTTAGTCCCGGTTGTTAACCATAGTCGGGACAAAAAGAAATTTTGGAAACAAAGGGAAATTACCCTTAGTCCTGGTTAGTTCTATCAACCGGGACTAAAGATATCTTTAGCCCCGGTTGTAGCTACCAACCAGGACTAAAGATAAGATAATTAGTCCTGGTTGATTCCACGAACCGGAATAAAGATCCCCACTATAAATAGGTGTGCGCATCGTCTTCTCCCCCGATCCACACTTAGCCGTTTCTCAACGTCGATCGTCAGCCTCTGCCGCCGTCGTCGTCTTCATCGTCTCCGCCGCCGTACGTCGTCGCCAACCTCACCGCCACGCTGCAGCCGAAGTTTGGCGCTCATCCTCTCTCCTCTCTCTCTATCTCTCCCTCGATCTCTCTCGCATCTGCGGCCGTCGCCGCCATGCCGCCGCAACCCCGCGCCGCAGCCGGCACGCCGCGGTGCCACCGCCGTGCCCTGCGCCACCACACGGCGCCGCTCGCAGCCCGCGGCACAGCCTCCACCCCGTGCCTGCCCGTGGCGCCGGCGACGTGCGCACCCCGCGGCGCAGCCGCTACCCCGCACTACGTGAATGAACGAACGAACGTGAATGAACGTGAACGATAGAACGATAGAACGAACGTGACCACGAACGATAGAACGTGACCAAACGATAGAATGAACGAACGAACGAATGATAAAACGAACGTGATCATGAACGATAGAACGATAGAACGAACGAACGAACGATAGAACAAACAAGACCGAACGAGCGATAGAATGACAGAATGTGAACGATAGAACAAATGTGACCACGCAATGATAGAACGTGACCGAACGATAGAACGAACGAATGAACGAACGATAGAACGAACGTGACCGAACGAACGATAGAACGATAGAACGTGAACGATAAAACGAACGTGACCACGAATGATAGAACGTGACCGAACGATAGAACGGACGAATGAACGAACGATAGAACGAACGTGACCGAATGAACGAGAACGTGGTATATATATGTATATGTTTTCAATGCAGATATGCAAGCTTGATGTGTAGATTAATCATAGATGTACCAAATTAAATCCAGTCGCACATTGTTAATGATATAATCTATCCTCCGTTTTGTTTGCAATAGTTTTCATGTTTTCACGTGGATACACTGAATATAATATTGCACATCTTTTTTTGTTTTTTCTAAGTTCCATCTTAAAAGAAACGGCTGAATTATACTAATTGCATAATCTGCAAGCAAATGTTTTCACTTACGACTGTTGTACATCTTTTAATTAAATTTTTATTTCTTTGTCATACGTGGTGCAGCTGCTGACCGCCGTTGTCGCTCAAGCTTAAGTGGCCCCAATAACTCCAAGCAAAACTAAGGCAAGTTACATTAATTCCTTGGTCTATATATATATATATATATATATGTAGACATAGTATACCACGCATTGGGCTTGTTTTAGCGCATCCGTGTATATATATATATATATGACATATGCACGTAGGTTGCATGTATAACAATTAATTAACTGGTCATCGTACGTATTTCTCAACAATGTCAATATATGTATAACAATATACTCTTAGTTGATGTGTACTAGTTAATGTTACGAACAGATGGTAGATTGCGATGATGAACATATCCTCATGGACGAGATCGCAGAGGGCAGCAGCCAATATTGGGCGGATGAGGACCAAGAAGACCTCAACCAATACCTAAACAAGGAGGGAAACGAGTGCACAAACAAAGAGGAAAGTGAAAGGCAATCGGCCGTTGGAGAAAAGAGGGCACGCGGACAACGAGGTGCCACGAGGAAGCTAGAGGGCAGGCACATTATTAGTGAAGTGGCCCCAGACGGCGAACCAGTAGCCCCAGTCGGTATACTACGGAAGTTTGTGGGACACAGTGGTTGGGTCGTGAGGGATCACGTGCCCATTAGCACAGTGCACTGGCGTCAATCAAGGTTCGCCAAGGATGACCAAAGTTATCTTGCAGATACGGAGAAAGATATGCTATGGACCACCATGCTCGAGACCTTGACAGTCCCTGAGGCAGATTAGCCAAGATTGAAAGAATGGACTATGAAGAAAATGGCTGAACAGTTCCAGAAGTACAAGTCAGCTCTGTACAAGAAATACGTCCTGAAGGGTCTGACACCTGATTTCAACAAATTAACCAAGTTGAGGGATCATTGGGATGCGTTTGTCGCATACAAGACCTTCCAGCACGGGCAAGCACAAATAGAAAAGTATAAAGCTAATGCCGCTAAGAAGAAGTACCATCACCGGCTAGGGTCAGGTGGCTATAAGAAGGCAATCCCCAAGTAGGATAAACTAGAAGCCGGGTTGATAGAAAAGGGTATTGAGCCGGCCGCAACGAACTGGCCTGAACGTTCCAGAAATTGGTACTATGCTCATGGTGGAACGCTCGATCCCACTGATGGCTCCCTTGTATTCAGCGATGCAATCCGTGAAGCAGCTACCCGATTTATGGAAGCAGTGGAGGCATCTGCTCAAGGAACATTCAAGCCTGACAGAGGGAAGGACGAGCTTACGCTCGCACTACAGAATCCCAAGCATCCAGGACAAACACAAGGAAAAGATGTGGTTGCTTGGAAATACGGATTTCAAGAGAACAACCACACTTACAAGAGTCGGATGAGGAGCAAGAAGGATACCAAGGCGAAATTAAGATATCTCGAGAAGAAGGTCGCCCTACAGGACATAAGGATGCAAGAGGTGGAACGACGAGTGGACCAACGCTTGGCAGAACGACAAAGTCAGCAGACGGTGCAGCCGTATGTCTCTCCAGTCATGGTGAGCCCCTCAGGCAATCATAGTAGCTGTGCTTCTACAGGGCAACTAGCATAGAAGGTGCAGCAGGGCCAACTCACGACAACCCATCGTACCCCGTAGATGAAATCACGCGGCGGACATCTTGTGAGCTGCACAGTCCCTTCAAGAACATATCACTCAAGGTATGCTCGTAGTTTTATGATATATGTGTTGTAAATTGCAAAAGGTGGTGCATGCATCTGTTAATTATTAAGTAACCTCGATTCTCGTGAAGGTAGCGTCGGGCATGGCCATACCAGTGGACCCTTCAGGGACATACAATTGCAGACCGATTCCACCTAGGTACTCAAGGGTCGAAGTTGAATTGGTGGAACGAGGGTTTGAGGATCTCGAGCTGGACATCTCCAGAGAAGACGGGGAGACAAAACTAGGAGACACAGCCCACACCATTATACTATGGTGCAAGCGGTACATCGTGTTTTCTGGGCGAGCAGCGGCGTCTTCTCCTCCATCTCCTCCACCTGCACCCTCTCCTTCACCTGCACCGGCTCCTCCACCTCCGCCTCCTCCGCCTAGACTGTCATCGTCTGCTCCGCATTCACGACCTAAAAAGTCATGCCCACTTCGTCCCGCGCCGTCAAAGTCCACAGAACAAACAAAAAAGCTAGGACTTGACGAGCCAAAACTCTCCACTCTCAAGAAAAGGGCATACGATCGCACTCCCGAGGAGATTGACAAGGTCATACGAGCGGAAGTGAAGGTGTTCTTCAAGCCACGAAGCCCACAAAAGAAGATTCCTATAGATCCGGCTGCTTAGAAGTTCTTTTAGAAGATGAGTGAACCGGTCAAGAGGGCTTTACTTTCGGATTATGACCGGTCGATGACGAAGTCGTTTAAGAAACAAAGAGGAAAGACCAAAGAAGTGCATCAGCTCGGAAAGCAACCAAAACAATCGGTTGAGCTGTTGCTATCACTCGGTGAAGAGGAACTAAGGCAATGGATGAAAGAGACGGGTCTGAACAGGGCACAACTAGTGAGAAACGCACCAATAACCATAGCAACAAAAGCCAATTTGAAATACAAATTTAAACTCGGTGAACCGCTTGTCAAGCCTGTTCAAGTGAACACCCTCTCTACACAAATGTACTGATTCCATCAATGGTACATGGAACGTTCATCCAAACGTAGAACGATGGCTGGAGCGAGGATAAGAAACACTGATTACTATCAAGGAGATGATGTTCTGTGGATCAACTTCGAGAATGTATTCGATGTATACCAACTAGATGCTCTCGACGTCTCCATTCTCAGCTGCTGGGTTTTGTAAGTATCGTTTTAGCAAAATTTATTTTGTTCCTTAGCTCCTTCTATGTACCATTCAATAGTTACACTGTGTCGATAAGACTGATGCAAATTCCTTTATCCTTTCTACAATGAAGATTCAATCGTGCTGTAGGTAGGGGATTTACAATATTGTATTCATGGACCCCCACAAAGTCAATGTCGAAATGATACGGGACTTTGAGGAAGCTACAGAGGACAATATTGTTCATTTTCTAGTGCAGTAGCATTATAAGACCTACATACTATTGCCCTACAACACAGAGTGAGTTTTAACTTCTTTTGAATTTGTACCAACTTCCTCCTCGTACTCATACCGTGACATATATATCATCTGACACAATTTGCAGATTTCACTGGGTCCTTTTTCTCTTCGACCTTGAACTATGCAAAGTCCATGCCTATGACTCAATGGATAAATGAGAGTCTACTTTCGTCAAGATTTTTGAAGTGATAGACAGGTAATGCCATCTATTCAACTGTCATTAATTATGAACACTGCTATTGCTACTATGCAGATCTTCAATATTTAATCATAGCTTCTAACTGTACATAGGGCATGAGCAAAGTTCCGTACATTGGTCCGCAGGGTTTGGAAAGAAAAACTTGGTAGGAGGTTTAATTTTCCGATAAGTACATGCTCCAAAACATATTGAATCATTAATTTGTTCTAGAAAAAATTAATACATTAAATCTCTCGTCGTTTTTCCTTAGGTGGGCAAAACAGGAGCATGGGAATAACTTGTGCGGCTACTACGTCTGCGAATATACTCACTGCATTGTACACCAAATCAATAGTGACAAGTATCTGGAAGTACGTAAAAATCATTCATATATTATGTCCCGATTTCTTATTGACTTCATATACTTATATCTCAATTTTCTTCAAATGATAGATTATTTACATGAGGGAAAAACTATCCAACAAAGAATTTATAAAGATTGTTCAAGAATAGTTTATGGGATTTATTAATGAACAAATGATTGATCCCACGGGAGAATTCCACTACGATGGAAGACCTATTGATCATCATTCCCATATATAACATGCCTTAGGTTTCTTCGTAATATACAATAGAACATTAGAATTAACGAAGGATTGTAGTATATGTATGTATTTAGATGTGCATACATGTACTTATATGTGTGAGTATATTTCGGTAATATAAGTATATATTTACTTGAATGCATATATTTAGGGAATATATATATGTGTAAAACATGTATTTATACATATATATATATATATACGCATATTGCATATATATATATGTATGAATACATATATTACATATGTACACATATTATATATACATATATTATGCATATATATATATATATTTATACATATATATGTATAATATATAAACAAGCAGCTGGCAGAACTAGCAATTTTTTTTTAAAAAAAGAAAAAATATCTTTAGTCCCGATTGGTAACACCAACCAGGACTAAAGATAGTTGCGCCAGCCACGTGGTGCTACCATCTTTAGTCCCGGTTGGTGTTACTAACCGGAACTAAAGATGGCTCTTTAGTCCCGGTTATTTCACCTGGGACTAAAGATGAGCATCTTTAGTCCTGGATTCGTCGTCCTGGTTGCATAACCGGGACCAGAGGGTGTTATGAACCAGGGTTAAAAACCCCTTCTCCACCAGTGATATTTAAGCATCATGTGAATAATATTGGGTTGCTTGATCTAGGTTACAATGGTCTAGCCTACACTTGGTCAAATAAGAAACAGGGAAAAGATTTGGTTCTACAAAGGTTGGACATATGTCTTGCAAATGTATAGTGGTGCATGAACTTTCCTAACACCACTGTTTATCATCTGCCTATGCTTTATAGTGATCATGCCCCCATTATTGCCATTCTTAACCCAAAAAACAGAAGACCAAAGAGATCTTTTAAACTTGAAAATTGGTGGTTACTTGAACCAGACTTTAATCAAGAAGCCCAAATTGCCTAGCAGAAGACTATAAGATATCATTTTCAAAGAAGAACAACTTTGCTAGCTAGATCCTTGAGAATCTAGAGTAAGAAAAAGAAGCCCCTTCAGCAGCAATTGGATCAAATAGAAGAAGAGCTCTTAAAAGTTCAAAGTTCTTCAGACAGAGACCTTCTGCAACTGGAAGAGAGAAGGCTAGAACAGCAACATGACAGAACCATGCAAAAGCTAGCAAATTATCAGACAGAGAAGCAAGAAACACTGGGTTCAAAAAGGAGATAGAAATACTACTTTCTTTCAACAAGCAGCTCAAAAGAGAAGGAGAAAGAACAGAACCTCAAGTAGTATCCAGAAAAACAACATTACATATGATCCAGATCAAATTGCTACTACCTTCACAAATCTGTTTCAAAGCAACAATGACAACGAAGCCACCTCTTCCCAAAATCAAGAAGTCACAGATGAGGTATTTCAACCTCCAGATCCTCCAAATGAAGAAGAGATTTTCCAAATCCTAAAGCAAATGAAGAAAGATGCTTCACCTGGCCCAGATGGACTCAATGTAGCTATCTACAAAGCATCTTGGCATTGGATTAAAGAGGATGTTACCAAAATGGTAGCTCAATTTTATGAGATAGGTAAGTTCCAAGCAAGTATGAATTCTACTAATATTGTTCTCATTCCAAAAGGTTCTAATCCTAATTCTCCTACTGATTATAGACCCATTGGTCTTTGTAATGTCTCCTATAAGATTATTGCAAAATATTTGGCTAATTATATTACAGAGAAACTGCCTGATTTGATTTCAGATACTCAGCAAGCTTTTGTCAAAGGGAGGAGTATCTCGAATAATATTGAAATTGCTCACTCTTTTAATCTTACTTCTTTCAATCAAAAGGCTTTTCTTTCAAAAATTGATCTTTCCAAAGCCTTTGACAGAAATGAATGGAGATTCATAGAGGATGCTCTTCGACGTAAAGGGTTTCATGGTAATTTCATTCGGCTTGTCCTTTCTTGTATTAATTCCCCTACTTTTCAGTGATCATCAATGGCCAATCGTACATATACTTTTCAGCGCAAAGAGAAGTACGACAAGGTTGTCCTTTATCTCCTTATCTCTTTGTCCTTGCTATTAATGAATTGTCTAATCTGTTTGCGGAAGCCATTCAAAGAGATCACATCTTAGGAATAAAGCTTGGTCAAGATGGACCTTCCATTCATTCTCTCATGTATGCAGATGACCTTACAACAACTGGACAAGCACAGGTGGATGAGGCCCAAAAAATTTCAGACATAATCAAAGACTTTTGCAACAAATCTGGGCAGACCCCAAACTGGAGCAAATCCTCAATTCTTTTCAGCACTTGCACTCCAGAGAAAGCAAGACAAGATATCCTTAATATTTTTCCTGTCTCTTTGATGAATTCCTACTAAGCATTTGGGCCATCCTCTTCTTTTTGCTGCTAGGAACAGAAAAGCTGCTTATCATTTCATTGTTTATAAAGCGAACAACCTTTCTCATGCAGGGAGATTAGCTCTTATTAAATCTGTCTTTGCCTCTATTCCCATCTACTACATGTCCACCATCCTGTTTTCAAAAAGATTAATCTCCAAACTAACTGCTATCATAAGAATGTTTTGGTGGACAGGGATCCAAGCTGATGAGGGAAGAAAAGGTATGGCTCTAAAATCTTGGAATGACATTTGTAAGCCTATTGCTGAAGGAGGTTTGGGCATCAGAGATGTAATGGCTGTTAATAAAAGTATTCTTGTTCAAACTGCTTGGAGAATAGTGTCTAATCCAAATGATTTTCTTTCTTGTGTTTTAAAACCAAATATTTTCCAAACACTTCCTTTTGGAAAGCAGGAAGAAATATGTCAAAATCTGCCTTCTGGTCGTCCATCTTACAGGTAAGAGAAATTCTAGAAGAAGCTTCTATTTGGCAAATCTCTCAAGGTAAGGTTTCAATTTGGAATCAGCCATGATGCTCTATCTGGAAAGGCATTCATGATCATATAAATTTGAATACTCTTCCTTCTCAAATGCCTATCCTGGTTTCAGATCTTTGAGATGAAGAGAAAAACTGGGACACTCAGAAAATTGCTCATTTGTTCGGCAATGTAGCTGCACAATCTATTTTGCAGGTTCAGATAATTCAAAGTGAAAGGGAAGATAGGTTATGCTGGAAACACACCAATTCGGGAGACTGCAATACGAAAATTGCTTACAAGAGAATTTACAATGAGATGCATCCAACTCAATCTCTGGTCAGTAATCTTGTTAAAAATTTATTAAAGCTTATTTAGAAAAACAATGTCATCCCTCCTAGGGTTAAAACTTTTGGATGGCGTCTCCTGAGGGAAGCTCTTCCAACAGCGGCAAGGGTTAACTTTACAATCAAGGATATAAGTCCAAATTGCATTTGGTGTGGACAAAAAGAGGATCACATGCATCTGTTTTTTCATTGTAACTTTACTCGTTTGTGCTGGTTTATTTCTGCCTTTAATATTAAAGTAGATGCTCTTTCCTCTCTGAACTCCATCCAAGATATCATTGCTTATGTTTTAGCTAATGGAGTGAAGATACAAAATTTGTTAGTAATGCTTTGGCAGATTTGGAAGGCAAGAAATGATGAAAACTTTAAAACAAGGAAGTGGGAGCCTCAACAAGTTTGCAATGCAGCTGAAGCCATGGTGAATACCTATGAGAATCTCAGCAATTCGGAAGTCCAATATCAAGGAGAAAATCAACAGACTGAAAAGACCTCTCAACAAAAAAGAAAAAAAATTTCAAACATCTCTGCAGGTACACGATACTATGTGGATGCTTCATGGAAGGATAGCAAAACAGGAATTGGAGTATTCATTCATGATCCTCAAAATCATAATGTTGTTGTTCTAAAGGCAAATTATTTAGTGTCAGCATTTCCTTTGATTGCAGAAATGGATGCTCTGTCAGCAGTTGCAGGTTCAGAAGCCAATCTTCCTCTCCAACAATGTCATGGTGGTGGAGGCAGTGCAAAGAAAAGATTTTATGGATGATCCAGGACATTGGTCTTTGAGACCTGCTCTGTCCAAAATCCATGCTATTTTGCAGGGAAGGGAGATCAAAATACAATGGATTCCAAGGGAAATGAACAAGGTGGCAGATAATTTGGCTAAAGTTGCTAGACAATCCTCTAGCCAAAATCAAATGGCTTTTGACTGTTCAAATATTTCTCACATTTGTCAAAGGTCAGGATGTCCTGTCAAAAAAGGACTCCTCCTTGCTCCCAAGGGAGATGTAACCATAGCTCATGCGCTGTGTTTCTAAAACTTGATTTCTTCCTTATAAATAAAATGCATGAGTTCTAAAAAAAAACTACTCCAATGATGCTAGCACGTGCAATTAGAGAATCAGCTAGTACTTTTATATATCTACCCAAGTATATATGGGCCGGTTTGGTTTGATATCCTACCAAAATTTTGGTAGTTTCAAATCTTGGGCAAGTTTTGCATTACCAAAACTTTGGTAGGGTACACTTTTGCAGAAAAGCCTATAGGTGTCGGTTTTGGTACCGGCACCCTAGAACCGGCACCTATAAAGGTGCACCAATTTTTTATTTTTGTAGGTGCTAAAAAACCAAAAAAAATATTTGGTATTTTTATTTAACAACCATACACAGCCATATCTTCCCTTCCCACATGTGGGATAACTTTTTCACCCGATATATTTATAAATATGCCTTAAGCAAGATTTGAACTCAAGACTTCTCGCTTCATCCAAACCTTCCTTACCATCTCACATACAAACATTTATTGTCTTGGAAACAAATGCTATTCTTTTGAGTCTATAGCTATCCAAAGTTATAATCCATATTTAACACAATAGATGTGGTCAAATAAAAATTTTGTCAACTACAAAATTGTAGATCTCATCTATATCTACAACTTTCATATATATATATATATATATATATATATATATATATATTGTCTTCTTCCGATATTGTTTAGAAATTTTTAATATTCACTTATACAAATAGATCCGAGACGTTGTAACACATTTTCGGACATCCAAACGATCTTAAATCAAAAAGTTTATCTTCATCCGACTTTATATAAAGTCATCAACTACAAAGTTGTAGATCTCGTCGAGATCTATAAATTTGATATAAAGTTTATCTCCATCCGAATATATATAAAATATTTAGATAAAAAACACATACATATGAGCTATGTCATCATAGGTGCCGGTTTATAATTAAAACCGACACCTATGGGCCCATAAGTGTCGGTTTTTATTAAGAACCGGCACATATGTGATCCCCATATGTGCCAGTTCGTCGTAAAAACTGATACCTATGATACCACATTTATAGGTGCCAATTTATTATAAGAACCGGAACCTATGCGATGTCCATAGGTACTAGTTTGTTATAAGAACCGACACCTATGGCTATTAGTGTCGGTTTTTGTTATAAACCGGTATCAATGAGTCGTTATTGGTAGTGGTTGTTAATTTTATTCCGTAAAAAAGTGAAAAAAGCTTCATAGGTGTCGGTTTTAGGCAAATTGGCACCTATAAGGTCGGTCTTTATGTGGTGTTTTGTAGTAGTGGTAGAGAAGAAAATGTTGATTTGGATTGAGGCCAAAATATTACCATAAGACACAAGTTCATGGGCAAAACCAAATTTGTGACAAAGGTAATGTTTTAATAGAGGTGTTTGGTTTACCATCCTACCAAAATTTTCAAGAAGATTATTCTCGATGAAGCTACCCCATCGAAGACCGCCATCATCGGGGCTAGCCTCGACCCCAAATAGGAAGACACGCTCGTCACCTTCCTCTGGGATAACAGAGACATTTTCGCCAAGAAACCCTCTGACTTGCCTAGTGTCCTGTGGGAGGATGCCGAGCACTTTCTTTGCGTATGACCGGACGCGAAGCCCATCAAGCAACGACTACGCCACTTCCCACTGAACAGAAGGGAGGCCATCAAGGAGGAGTTGACAAAATTATTAGCCGCTTGTCTTTTAAAAGAAGTGTACCACCCGGAATGGCTTGCCATTCCGGTGCTTGTAAGAAAAAAGAATAAACTATGACGTATGTGCATTGACTACACCAATCTTAACAAGGCCTCCCCCAAAGACCTCTTCGGTCTTCCCCGCATCGACCAAGTGATAGACTCCAAGGCCAGGTGCGAGCTCCTCTCCTTCCTCAACGTTTATTCGGGCTACCACTAGATCGCTCTCAATAAGGATGATTGCCTCAAGACTTCATTCATCACTCCCTTCGCCGCTTATTGCTACATCACCATGCTCTTAGTCCTCAAAAAATGCCAGGGAGACTTATCAAAGAACCATGCAGAGGTGTCTAGACAATAAACTCGGTCGCAATATTGAGGCCTACATAGACGACGATGTCATCAAGTCCTAAGTCAAGGAAGACTTCATCGCCGATTTGGAGAACACTTTCAACAGCTTGCACGCATTCAAGATGAAGCTTAACCCTGAGATATTTACATTTGGCGTACCATCAGGAAAGTTACTCATCTTGATGGTGTTCCACCGTGGCATCAAGGCCAACCCGTTTAAGATAGCAGCTATTCACTCCATGGTACCGCCTACCGACTTGAAGAATGTGCAGAAGCTAACTGGTTGCATGGCATCACTCAGCCGCTTCCCCTCTAGACTGGGCGAGCACGGTATGCCATTCTTTAAGCTCCTCAAGATGTCTGACAACATCACATGGATTGCCGACGCCCAAGCGGCCTTCGACGACTTCAAGCGGTACCTGACGAACCCTCCCGTCCTTATAGCCCCTCTACCAGAAGAGCCCATGCTCCTGTACATCGTTGCTACCACAAGAGTAGTTAGCACAGTCCTGGTGGTTGAAAGGGTTGAAGACGGGTCGATGCAAAAAATTCAACGACCGGTGTACTTCATCAGCAAAGTCTTTAATCACTCAAAGACACGATACAAGCAAATACAAAATATGTTATATGCCAAATTCATTACGGACCGCAGGCTCACTCACTATTTCCAAGCTCATCCAATCTCGATTGTCACTGCTTACCCACTTTGGGACATCATGTTCAACAAAGAGGCAACTAGGCGCATCGTGAAATTGATGGCTACCTCATTGCCGAGTGGACAGAAGAGCAATACCCGTGTACCCCAGTAGACTTAACACACTGGCTGCTCTACCTCTACGGCTCCCTCATGAAGACCGACACGGGTGCAGGAGCAATGCTGATTTTCCCCAAGTGAGAAAAGCTACGTTATGTCCTCCAACTCCACTTCCCCGCGGCAAACAACGCCGCGGAGTATGAGGCCCGACTACATGGCCTATGAGTCGCCAGATCACTTGGCATCCGCCGGATAGTGGCAAGACTCCCAACTAGATTGGCACTGCTTGGTGATATGATGGCAGCATATTGCCAGGAGGTCCGCAAACTTGAAGAAAAGTTTGATGGGCGGGTGCTAATCCACGTGGGGCGCGATGACAACACTGACACTGACTCCTTGGCTCGCCTCGGATCCAAGCGCAAGTTGGTCCTGGCCGGCGTATTCCTTGAAGTACTTAGCAAGCCTTCCATCGACAAGAGCAAAACCACGACTACACAAGTCCTCATGATCAACACCGACTAGCGTGAGCCCCTGCTCGGCTACATCAAGGCTGGCATCTTACCACCTGTCAAGGCTGAAGCGGAAAAGATCTCTCGCAAAAGCAAAACCTATTGCATTATCAGCGATGAACTCTACCGCAGGGGAGCAATCAACATACTCATGAAATGCGTCTCGCAGCAGGAAGGCAGGGATCTTCTCAACGAAATTCACTCAGGCATGTGCAGCAATCACGCCACCTCCAAGATCATAGTTGGCAAAGCATATTTCTTCTGGCCAACAACTATCACCAACGCCTAGGACATCGTCTGCACTTGTGAGGGTTGCCAATTCTTTGCCCGACAAACTCATACACCGGCCAACGAACTCCAAACATTCCTCATCTCATGGCCTTTTGTCGTCTGGGGCCTCGACATAGTTGGTCCATTCAAGAAAGCACCCAGTGGGTTCACTCATCTATTCTTTTGCATTGACAAATTCACCAACTGAATCGAAGCCAAGCAAGTAACCAAGATCATAACCGCCAAAGCCCGTGAGTTCTTCTGCTTTGGCGTACCCAATCGTATCATCACCGGCTCAGTCTTCCAAGAATTTTGTGACGAAGTCTGTATGAAGATCTGTTACGCATAAGTCGCCCACCCCAAGAGTAATGGCCAGGTGGACCGTGCAAACGGGATGGTACTGCACGGCATCAAGACTCGTATCTTTGACCGGCTGAAGCCATACGTGGGCAAATGAGCACAAAATCTCACTTTAGTACTGTGGTCTCTACTTACAACTCCAAACAGGGTGACAGGCAAAACTCCTTTCTTCCTATGCTACAGAGCCAAAGCAGTCCTGTTTGCCGAGCTTGCACTCAGATGCCCCAGAGTTCAGGCTTATAACAAAGATGACGTCGAGCAAATGCTACAAGAAGACACGGTTCAACTCGAAGAAGCCTGCGAAACAACTGCAATTGAATTCGCCCGATATCACCAACTACAGCACAAGTATCAAAGCCGCAACATGCGAGACCGTTATTTTTCCATCAGCAACATAGTCCTCTGCCGAGTGAAAACCACCAAATACTGACACAAGCTATCCCCGACATGGGAGGGGCCTTACACGGTCATCGCTGTCACTCGACCAAGTGCCTATCGGCTAGCGACCATGGAGGGCGACCCAATTGACAACTCTTGGAACACCGAACACCTCCGGCAATTCTATGTGTGACTTGTAATCCTGACCATCATGTATTAATAAAAAATGCATTCTCCCAACTCGGACTACATTGCCATCTACACCACATGCCCAGGGGCTCCACCCTTGAACTGTTAACGCGGAATCGGCTACGCCCTACCCGGCCACGTCGTCTACCCCACATGCTCGGGGGATTCGCCCTTGAACGGCTAACACAGACTCGGCTACGCCCTACCCAGCCATACCATCTACACCGCATGCCCAGGGGCTTTGCCCTTGAACGGATAACGTGGACTTGGCTACGCCCAACCCGGCGATGCCGCCTACATCGCATGCCCGGGGGCTACGCCCTTGAACAGCTCGCGCGAACTCGACTATGCCCTACCCGGCCACACCGTCAACACCGTATGCCCTTAGGCTTCGCTCTCGTATAACTCACATGGACCCAACTATGCCCTACTCGGCTACATCGCTTTTGCCACAAGCTCTGAGACTTCATCCCCGCATAGCCGAACACACAAGTTCGCAAAGCAGACAGGCATATATCTATCATCCCACCACAAGCAAAAGATGGCTCTCAAAGTTTACGAAGAGGTTGTTATAAAAAAGCAACGACGTTCAGACTATGATTCCTCCATACATTCCTCATAACTGCAAGTCCTGCACAAGCATTGACGCCGGTCCTTTCACCTCCTCCTCCATCCGCTGTATATCTTCATCAGTACAATCAGCAGCATACCCTTTGCTGACCGCCAACAAATCAACACGGGGATAATGCGACTTAATGACAGCCAGGGCATACCTAGAACTGGAGTTCGCTACTACCTAGGGTAACCTTCAGATAGCAGCAGGACCCTTGGGAAACAACTCGGACACTTGCACCCACATATCTTTATTCTTAGATCTACCCAGTAATAAAAGTTGGATAGTAGGCTTCAACCCAGTTAGTAGGCTGTCTCACTAGGACCGAGCTGCTTCAAGTTCATGTTTGAAATGTTGCCATTGGACGTGATTGCATTCTTTTCGCTCTTCAATTTCATCACGGGAAGCATTCAAAGCAGTCTCCGTGGCCGCCAGATCTTCGTTGAGCTTTTTCTTCTCAGTGATAGCTGCAGTTGTTGCGGCTACTTCTAGGCAAGGAACATGATGGTCAACTTCACAAACAACATAAGTAGATATTCCAAATAAAACAAGTTTGCAAAGTACCTTCAAGATCCTCATGAAGTGAGTTCACGCCTCTGTCTCCTTTAGTCGAGACTCCACCTGTGCCACTCGCGCCTTTGTCCCAGTTGCCTCGGCCTCCTTCACCTTCTTCGCCCACTCAGAATCAGCAAGCTCATGTTGCAACTACTCTTGGGCGGCTAATACAATACAAGGCCAATATACCGAGTAAGACACTACATATGATGCACTCAAGACCTTTTATTCTCCAAACAGTAATTTACCTTCAGCTTGCAGCTGGTCTATTTGCTAACTAAGTGCTTTTTCGCGCTGTTGTGCAGCAATGCACTCTCGCAGTCATTGATCTTCCACTTTTTCTGTGGCCTTGTGCACCTGGTGAATTTCTCACACTCGGCAAAACACAAGCTTCAATTCTTGGCTCTTCGTTTGGGATCGATCAGCGATTGCCTGCGGATGGGAAATTTATCTCGGTCACTACTTGACATCATGATTCAGACAAATCAAGCTGCGCAGTCAGGGGCTACTGTGTCATACTCGTACCTGTCTCTTGTGCACTACAATAATTGTGACTTCATACATGGCTTTGCTGTCATAAAAGCCATTCAATTCTTCCTTCTCTGTCTCGCTTTCATTAAACCAAGCATCACGGAGCAGAGGTTCATAGTCAATGGAGAGAAGGCAAAGTTGTGGGTTATCTCCTCTACATCATCATCATCTGCTCTAGCCTTCTCGCTTTGAGGCGGCGGTGGTGCATCTCTGGAAGCAAACGACTGAGCGCCTTCAGCATCATCTTTCCTATCAGAATCATGGTCGGGTCACTTGCTGGATTCTGGTTTGGCATGATCGATGGTTCCCCGAGTGGTGCCCTCCTGAGTTGGTTTGCCTGAGTAATCAAATGAGATCTTTTTCGACCCTGCTGGGGGCTGAGTGTTGGCACCAAGGTCGCCTTTGTCGTTGCCTTTCCCAGGGTCAATTTGGGAATAAACCTTGACATGGAAAAATTAAATTTGAGATGCAAGACTTCAAGGGGAATGGAATTGAATTATAATCGATTCTCACAGCGTACCGAGTAGACCGATGAGGCCAGATCTTCGGAAAACTAGTCAGCGTGGGCTTGATTGGCTCGCCTGGGCCAGCATCTTTCGATGGTGGCGATATGGTGGCTGGATCCGAGCTTTTCTTGTTTTTGGCACTCGGGGAAGCATCGGGGTCTCTCATGACCTGTTTTCCTTTACCCGGGACCTCTGATTCGGAGGCGGCTGTCGGCTTCGAAGGATTTTCTCCACTGACTTTAGGCCCGCCTATCGAACTTCGGGGCTCGAAGTCGCCAATGGCGAGGCGTTTGGCAACAGGTTCTTCACATTAAGGGCTAGATCCCGGCCATTTTGAATGCGTCAACTCCCTACAATCACAACGTCATCATGAGAGATTGTTTAATGGCAAAAATCAAAATAAATATGGGAATGTGCACTCATAGCAGGGCGCTTAACTTTGTGATGGAGCGCTTTCAGGCATCCTGCTGTAGTAACCTCGGTTCCCAGCTTTAAGAAGTCGGAGAGCCTTTTGGACGCTTTTTCCTTATCGATGGCCCACAGGATTTCCTGAGTGGGGTCACTACCTCCAAGCTAGTATTCCCAGGCCAGATGAGCGTGTTTATCCAAGGGCTGCACCTTCCTGACAATAAAGTTGAATGTTGCAGCAACAGTGGTTACCCTTTCTTTGCAAAGGTGCTTAATTCCTTTTATGATTTCCATGATCTGCTTGGCTTCGTCCCCAGTTGGCAGAGAAGACCAGGAATCTCTAATTGTGGGAGCTTGGTCTATGTACGGAGGAAGTCCTGGAAGATGATTTGAGGAATAGAACCACTCGGCTCTCCAGCCTTTGTTCGAGGAACGGAGTGGAAGCTTGAAGAAGTCTTTCTTCCTTTGTAAGCGATGTTCGATTTCAGCTCCCCCGACAACATGAGGATTCTTTTTGGATGGCTGAGGTTTCATATGGTAAAGATGGCAAAATAGAGCAAAGTGGGGATGAACTCCGAAGAATGCTTCGCACAGTTGTATGAATATGAACATCTAGAGGATGGAATTGGGATTTAGATGGTGGATATTGATATCGTAAAAATGAAGAACGCCGTGAAAGAAATCACTAGTAGGCAATCCTAGCCTGCAGTAGAAGGATGGCAAGAACACCATGATCTCATTGGTGTTGGGTGTTGGGAACTATTCGTCGGTGGCAACTTGCCATCCGAGGAACTCTTGAGCAGAAAGAACACCATCTTCCACGGCATGCGTCTGTTTGGCTAGGGTTACAGTCGATGGATCCCAGGCGAGGTTGCGGAAGCTGATTCTTCGGATGATTCTAACATTATGTGGAGGAAAATCCTCAAGACCTAAGCCGAGGAGGTTGGGCAACTCTGGATCTCGAGCGGGAGATTTTTTTTTTGATTCAGATCTAAACAACCCTAAGAATGACAGAGTGGAGAAGGGCACAGCAAGAAAGACAAAGAGGCATGACACTATTTTGGTTTGGAACTTGGGGCAATGGTTGCCTTGCTCTAGTCTATTTATAATGCCAGAATAAGATTCTTGTGCCAGCCCGGAAGTTACTTAATTGACAAAATTCATAATACATCCCTCAGGAGTTGATGAATCGGTTGAACAAAATTACTCGGTCAAGCGGGGAATGAGTACTCAGCTAGCCTTGTCCTTTTGAATGGCTTCACCAAGTTTCAAAAATCTTCATCAAGCTTAGTGCTCGGGGGCTACCATGAGGTACATGGTACACGAGTATTGATGATCAAGTCTTTGGCTGGATAAAGCAGGGTGGGCCGACTAGGGCTAAGCCCATGTTACGCATGGATAGCTGGATGAGGAAATTAATCTTATCCCATGTAAATTGGTGGAAGGTACCCGGATTATGAGGGATACCTTACATACTTTAGCCGGATACCTCCGTGTCTATATAAGGAGGACCGGGAAACCCTAATTCGGGAGATTACACGTGCTACGAGCTACACCTATGTCGTGCTAAGCATACATCGATATAGATCCAAACTACATACTACTGGACTAGAGTATTACCTCTCCACAAGGGCCTGAACCAGTATAAACATCTATGTCATCATCTTTCCTTAATCTTGTGCACCCTATAAGTATTATTGCCAATACAGAGAACCAATAAGATCATTTGTCGCGTATGCAAATCACTAACATGCAGGAGCTACCGATAAATGACTTTCTAAGAGAAGACATGTTACTAAAGGTAACAGAGTCAAACCCCTGGTACGCAAATATCATCAACTTTATGGCTGCAGGATATGTGCCACGTGGAGAGAATCAATGGATCATTGAAAAGTATGTTCTTGGATCCTCTGTTTGACTTTACAATATATCTGATGCAAATATGTCATTTCTTACACCCCACCCTGAGCTCCACATAAGTCTTAGTAGAATGGTAGAATAAGAAAAGGCAACATCAATGCCTTGGTGAGAAATAAGCACTTTGAGTGATTTGAGAGGATCGATCCAGGAGTATAGTAAAAGTTATGTTTTTATACAAAAGGAAAAACCCCAAGGTAATTCATTAGAAGGAGTTAAGGTGATTTGATTCGAGGTCGTTCCATTCTTCAATCACCAAAGATGACATGGTGTTGACGCAAAATTTGTCCTGTCAAGCTTGCCAACAGATGTGATGACGTAGATCTTGCATGTGGCATACGAAGGCATTGGAGATCTACTTAGCTCCAATGCAGGTCCTAAAATTGATGAGATGCGGTCGTGGCAGTCAGTTTGATCTTGCTACTGACAAGATATATAAATAGCAGATCAAAGAGCCGATCGGCTGACAAGCCGATGGAGTAATTCTAGCCAATGTTGATATCAGCCGATGTCAATAGGGTTTTGAACAATCGGCTGTAGATTCTGACACGTGATGTAAATAACGATATAAAGACAATCGGCTGATGATAATGCAATAAAAACAATAATATAAAACAATAAAAACCAATCGGCTAATAGTGATATAATAAAATAAGCACTGATCCGAAGGTTAAAGCATACATCGGCTGCAAGTCCGCTGTCAATGAAACCTTTGTTGTCATTGGCTAAAACCAACTTGTATGTAATCCTTATAAGCCAATGCAATATCCAGATAACTCATCGGCTGAAATCTCGATGAAACCCTTATCGGCAATCAAAAAGCAGGCTGGACATTATGGTTCTAAACATGACTAGGGCTGATGCAGTGCAAAGTATGAAAAGAAACATAATATCTAAACAATTAAGCCTTCGCCTGATTTTAAGAGTGGTGGATACCTTAGCTAATCTGATTTGGCAAAGCAATTTAGCCGATACAGGCAAAAACCCTAAAGCTGATCCCAGCCGATACAAGTAAATTGAGCTATCAAACTAGATTAACTAAGATATATGATAAATAAGTAGGGCCGACGGAACATAGGACCTACCCCTTCACTGGAGATCAAAAGCCGATGTAGCCCCACGTCAGGTGCCAAGTTCCGCTGGTTGATAAGTAAAAACCTCGGGAAAGAGGGTAGTGATGCGCCAAAAGTTGTATATTGATCAAGAGATATCTTACATAGACCCTGGGTATATATATTTATACCCATGAGTACATACTAGTCCTTATTGAACAAGACATAAACTTTCCTGAAGATAAAGTAAAAGATACAAGTTCTATTCGAACTCTAAACAATCTTTCCTAAAAGTAAAAGGAAACTAATTGACTCTGCCGAATTAATAGATAACTTGTCATGCTGCATCCTCCTCGAACTCGGTCTTTTCTGGATAAGCTTTCTTTAATTGATTAATTTCCTTAACCGAATCCATCAAGAATAGAACTGCTGGCAACTTGATATGTCTATCGGCTCATCACAGGACTCCGAAGCCGATACGATTCCTAAGCCGATGATGACTTCAGGGCTTACCAAATTTTGGCATTAACATATGGTAGACACATCAAGGTTCACTAACACAGGTATGTCTTGGAATAACTTGTATGTTATATCATTGAACAAGAAGTCATTACTCTAGTGGATTCATGAGCTTTACTCAGGAATGAGTAAAGGATAAGTGTGGAGGTGTTGTTGAAGGTCGTTAAATGTAAGCTTTAATCGTCAACTCCTACATAAAAGTATACATAATATAATATCGAACTTAGTGGTAGGGGTTTATGACTGACCATTTCCACTAGTGTTGGTAAATATTAGTATGTAGGTGATTTGTGGGAGAAAACACACATGCCAAGTGACAAAATGCACAAGGATTGGAGGGCCCACATGACAGTCGCAACTGAACTAAAGCGGGACCAAACCATCCTCAACCGCCTTAGGGGCCCACTTGCCAGTCTCTGATGAAAGGCGATGGAGGAATGTGGGACCCAGGGGATGACCAGACTAGTGGTTTAGCCGAAACACCAGGGCCACCACCCATCCCCACCTTCCACGTGGAGGTCAAGGATTGCTCCTCAATGACGGTTGTAGGTGAACCGACCTCCACAACCGTCATAACTGCCCTATAAAAGGAAGAGTTCAACATACTTCTAAAACACACAACAAAATAGAGTACAACTCACTTTCATATCTTAGGCTTTACTTTAGTATGTTGGATCAATGAGAGACTGAGGGAAAGCTCCAGAAGGAGTGCCTCAAATTATCGAAGTTCTCTCCGAGAATTTCCAGAGGAGTACCAGGTTTGTCAGCATTCTTCCATCGGAGTTTCGGAGAAGTGCCAGAGTTGTCAGCCTTCTTCTCTCGCTTGTACCATGGTGGATGTTTCTTTTATAAAGTAAGTATTCGAGATTTCTATATGTTATTTAATTAGTTTACTTAAATGAGATATATCCTCATCGGTGCAGGTTTGTCATTTAGTTTATAATTAAGTACTTTAGTGCTAGGACTATGAATAAATAAAAAAGTTCCTGCACAAAGCTAGAGTAGTAATCAATAAATTAGGCATGTTGTCTAGGTTAGCGGTTGCCTTCGTTTGTTGTGTGCTCCATAGAAAATGAGATAGGCGCTAAGTGGTGACAGTCCTGTCCGTCCATTGTATCCCTTCACGTTTGGGTACATCATAGAGCTTAAGGCCGGACACATCCTGGCAGTCTAGGGGAGGCCTGGTGCCCAAAGCATTCGATAGAGTTTTACCTTTCACTTAAGTTAGCTAATTAAATCCGTAGGAGTCCACTCTAGCCAATCCTATCATCGGTTGTTATCCTTGGACTTAATCTCGTTCTTACATATACACACACATTACCTGTGATTCGATACCCTTGGAATATTATGAGGTGAAGTGCTACAGTAATATCCGTGCACTTGCGAATTTATCTATGTGCATAATAAATACCAACAGCGCCGTCTTGGAGTCTCCCCACTGTAACCGCCTTGTGGGAGACAGGAAGCATCGGCTTGGCACTACCTTGTGCTCCCCTCCCCCTCCTGACAAATCTCGAAGCTGCTTGACGTTCGCCGCCGCTTGCGTGTACTATTTTGTTGGACCACCAAGGCCACCTAAGCACGGCTTGGCACCACTCTCGAGCACGGCCCCTAGCCAGCAAAGTTGAAAGCTGCTTAGCGCTCCCTGCCACGTGCACACTCATCCTCACCGAACAATCATCGCCGCCATCACCATCGTCCACTCACTCGCGTCGCCAAGAGAGTGGATTGGAAGAGAGAAGGGGAGAGAGAGTGAGGTAGGCTTAGGGTTTACCCCTAATCCGTCGGCATCTTCAACGACGCATGACAAATCTGAGACGTCCATTAGATCGGAAGGCTTAGATTGGCCTGTCGTCGGGCCATCATCGCCGATGAGCCACTGAAGATGACTGGGCCGCGCCGCTCGCCGCACTCAAGCTTACATGCTCGCGCGTAGATGGGCTGGCCCGACCAGCGTTGCAATAAGTGGGTCAAATTGTTTTTTTAATTTAAAGCCGCCAATTTTAATGTTTAGTATTTTCCAGAATTTTGTTCATACCTTTTCTTAGCTAAATTGAATTGCTGAAAATTATTTTTATTAGTAAGTAAATTATTTGTTTTTAATTAAAACCAACAAGAATTTTAGCTAGAAAGAAATAATGATATGAAATTATTTTTTACCAACGCTATGATAATTTCATGTCAATTATTTTGTTATTTTATTTCCTAGTTATTTTCTGCCCAATGGTGATATAATTAAGGAATTAATTTTAAGATTATTTCATGATTATTTCTGCCCAATGGTGTTTTGACTATGAAAATTCTAAGTTTATTTTGCATGTAATTGATTAAGCCAACGTGAATTGGTTATATGCATTATGAATGTTTTAAATGCTTATTCTCAGCTATGGGACAACTTAAGACTATTATTTCCCTCGATGGATCTAATTACACTGAATGGAAAAACATCATGCTTCTGAATTTAGCCATGTTGGATTTTGACTTGTGCCTAAGAGAGAATCCTCCTAAGAAACTTCAACCTCCTAAGGAACTCAATATAGCTAAGGAAGAACATGAACATCTCAAGTGGATGTACGATGAAATGTTAGCTACTAGGGAGAAGTCTAACAGGATATCTTTCATGTACATTAAGAGCCACATCACTCAAGATATTATGGAGGAATCATTGATTCTGACAACATAAAGACAAACTTAGCCAATATTGAAGAGAATTTCAAATCCTCCTCTAAGACATGCTGGTACAATCACTAAAAAGGTGATTACTAGCAACTATAATGGCAAAGGAAGCATCAGAAAGCACATCCTTGAGATGATTCATATGCACATCAACTTAAGTCCATGGATATGGATCTATCTAAAGATTTCTTAGAGCACCTCATCATGAGCTCTCTTGGTTCTGATTTTGGTCCATTTAAAATCAATTACAACACTCAACAAAATGGACTATACAGGAGCTTATTTCACACTCAGTGGAAGAGGAAGAGCATCAGAGAGCTGAAAAACAAAAGCTTAAAGACCAACTCAACCTCACTAATGCCAACCACAAAGGCAAAAGAAAGATGTATCAAGAGGAATCCTCTAACAGCAAAAGAACAAGCAGGACCACTCTCACAAGCAAGGAGGGAGTAATGTTGTTGCTTCTAAGCCTCTAACCCAAGCTGGTCCTCCTAAGAGTCCATATTGTCCTTTTTGTGAGGCTGATGGACAGCATGGTTAGCTATAAAAGGTAAAATAATTTTTGAAGAAATATCTAATGTTAATGAATCCCTTTACGCTAAATTTTCCCTTAATACTTGGTGGGTTGACTCAGGTGCCACTGTGCATGTTTATAACTCATTACTCATTACAGGGATTGAGTACCTTCCAGAAGGTAGCAAAGCCTAAGATTAGCTGATAGAGTGGGGATTGAAGTAAGGGTTGTTGGAGACTTCATAGCAGCTGCAATTTAGTTTTAAAGAATGTTTTATTTGCTCTCTCTATTAAGAGAAATCTTATTTCAGTTTGAGTCTTAGCAGAGACAGGCTATGACTATCATTTTACAAAGAGAACATGTTATATTAAGTTTGATAATAAAGTTATGGGTCTTGCCTTCGTGCGAGACAAACTCTATTTACTCTCTTTGGATGACTTTGTGATGAATGTTATAAATGCTTGTAAAGGTAAAACTGAGACGTCATCGAAATTATGGCACTATCGCTTAGGCCACATTTCCAGGGGGAGAATTGAAAGTCTCATTAAAGAAGAAATACTCCTCCCCTTAGATTTTCTCTTACATAGATCATTGCGTGGATTGCGGTAACGGAAAATGCGTTAAGTCAATTAATAAATGGGCCACTTGGAGCACAAGTCCACTAGAAATAATTCACACTAATATTTTTGGACTATTTCCAGTGACATCTGTGGATGACTTTGACTCATTCATTACATTCAGAGATGATTATTCCCGTTATGGTTATATTTACCCCATTAATCATTGTTCTGAACCTAGAAATTTAAGATATTTAAGGCTGAAGTCAAAAATTAGCATAATGCTAAAATTAAAGTCATGAGATCAGATTGTGGTGGTGAATACTACGAAAAACATGCTCCATTTGGGCAAATCCCTGGTCCGTTTGCCTTATATCTCTAGCAGCATTGTCACCCCCTAAAAATTGCCTAATTATGAATTGCTGCGAAAAAGGAATTTCTAGAATTTACTTAATAATTAGAGGAAGTGTTGCATAAAAACCTATGAAAATTTGAACATCAAATTGAGCTAGATAAATTTTTTTTCAATACTTTGAGTGTCCAAGTATTTTCATGAATTTTCTTGGAAAATTTGAGCATTGGAAGTATGTTCGATAAATGAAACATCATTTCAGCATTTACTTAAATTAAAAATCAATTAAAATCTGTCTCAAAGTCCGGGGCCAAATCCAGCCCAACCCTTCTCCTTTCAGGCCAAAGTCTAGTTTACATTCCTCCTTCTTGGCCAATTCTAGAAAAGTCTGTTCTAGCTCCCTCTCTCTCTCTCACCAGCACGCTTGCCTCCTCTCCGCCAGAGTCCATTCTGCTTCCCTCTCCTGAGTTGGCCCAACAAATCAAGCAGCCCAAAAAGTCTATCTCTCATGCTGCGCATTTCTTTTCTTTTAACCCAGCCAGAAGGATACTTTACCTCCTCTTGCTACAGTGTCATCTCCATCCTCCGTTCTTCCTCTCGGCCATGCCCGCACCACCCGACCAAGCGCCACGCCCCTTCACAAATCCAGCCGCATCCCATTGCTCATTTCTAAAATTGGTTGAGGGGATTTGTTTCCCTCAATATCCTCTATCAAGCTCGAATTTGGAGCGCTCTCTCTCCCAAACCCTAGAAAATTCGACGTCAAATCCTCTCGTGCTGAGCTCGATCTCTCCCTCCCAAGGCTATAAATAGAACCCCCTTGGTTCCCATTTCCGATTCCAAACCTTGCCCGAGTTTTTCCCTTGCTTAGAACTCTCCTCGCAGCTGCCTTCTCTCTCGGTCGCCGGCCGCCCTCCATCCACCCTCAATCGACTTAATTATCGACCTATAACCGTTATTGGGCAAATATAAAAGGGGATGCTCATTCCATTTGCAAGACATAACACAACACTGAATTTCTCTCATTTTCGTACTTATGCTACTCTCTAGCAGATAGTTACAATATAGGGAGAGAGTAAGGAGAAGCTCCGAAGGAGTGCCAGAGATGTCGGCATTCTCTCCAAGGATGCTCTGGAGGAGTGCCGAAAATGTCGGCACTCCATACAGGGTAGTTCCGGAGATGTCGGTACTCGCTTCGATCTTGTACCTTGATGGATGCTTGTTTTATATAATTAAGTATTCTTGATTTCTTTTGGGTATTTAGTTTTCTTATTGTAGGTTCATTGCTTAATACTTGTATCGAGTGCTCTAGTACTAAGACTGTGAATAAAGAAGAAAGTTCTTCGCCGATGTTAAACTAGTAATTGGTAACATAGACGTGGTGTTTAGGTTATAGATTACCTTCTTTTGCTCTGTGCTTCATGCGTTATAGAGGTAGCCGGCAGGTGATGACAACTCTGTCCGTCTTTTGTAAGCCTCGATGTTCGGGTATATCATAGAGCTATAGGCCAAATTCAACTAGTAGACTAGGGAAGAGCCGATGCCTGAAGTAACTGATAAAGTTTTATCTTAACTTAAGTTAGGAATCTTAACCCATAAAAGCATCTCTATCCTATAGAGTCCACAATATAATATCCACGACTACAAATATGATAGTTCATCTGAATAGGGAAGTACTTTACAACTTAGGAAACTAGAACTCACGCAACATTGAACATTCAACAATTGCAAAAACCACGGTTCATTCGTGGTAACCACGGTAGGAGCCATGGTTACCGTGCGGTAATCGGCGGTAATCGCTCAAGTAAACAACGACAAGAGGAACAACGGAACGGCGGTAATCACCCAAAACCGTGAGGTTTTCTTCACATATCGTGCGATTATCGCGGGAAGACTAAGGGTTACCTCGATGCTACTCTCCTGAGTGATAACCATCATCAACAGTATGGTTTTCGCCCCCGCCGGTGCATAGGCGGTGGATCTGGCACCGGCGCCGTCTCCCACCAGTGACTCTGCCTCCCTCACCGCGCCCTCACCCTATGCCGATAGAGAGAGAAGGATAGAAGAGACCTAGGAGATATTTTTTCCTCTATTTGGCCTTAATGGACCGGTTGAATAGTGCAACTTAATGCCCATTACTTTATTTCTTTTTTTCATTTTCTAAACTACTTTCGGTTTTATCCTCAAATGTGATTTTATCTTACTCTTTTTCAAAAAATTCGGCATGTCATATATGTCATGCATGTAGAAAAAAATGTGTTCAACAACACCATTGGAATATCGTTGGACATACCAAATAAGACAAATGATGGTCTGCAAATACATAGAGGCCTAGTAGAAATAGGAATTAGGGATGAGCTACACCCTCAAGAAGGAGAGAAAAATGCCAAAGTTTATCTCTCACCAGTGTGTTTCACACTAACACCTAAGGAGAAAAATGCATGTTGCAAATCCCTTTGCGATGTGAAAGTGCCCATAGGTTTCTCATCAAACATCAGGTGACTAGTCTCCATGAAAGATTTGTTGGTATCAAGTTATAATTCACATGACTATCATGTCTTGCTCACCATGTTTCTCGCTATTTCTATAAGGGTCATTAAACCGGAACATTTAAAGGTTGCTATCACATTGACGTGTTACTTTTTCAATGCAGTCTCACCGAAAGTCATCAATCCTGAAGAGTTAACACATCTTCGTACATTCTCACATGAGTCCCAATGGCAACTTGAGATGTGTTTTCCTCCATATTATTTTAATATGATGGAGCACCTCATGGTTGACATAGTGCCCCAGATAATTGCAATTGGCCCATTGTTTCTACATCAAATGTGGTCCTACAAGCGTTACATTGCTGTTTTGAAGGGCTACGTATGGAATCGTGCCCATTCGAAGGGATCAATGATTGAGGGATATAGTACAGAAGAGGTCGTCGAGTGCTGTATCAATTACCTCAAAGATGAAAAGACAATTGGAGTATGAGGGGAGATTGACTGGTAGGGGGACAAAGGAAAGGAAGAGATTTGTCGACGTTGATTACAAATCAGTTCGAGAAGCTCACTTCATCGTTCTTCATCAGCTTGCTATTGTTGAGCCTTACATCAAGCAACACCCCAAACTACTAAGAGCTAACAATAAAGGATGCACAAATGAGTGGATCATGGCAGAACACAAACGTCTCTTCATAGATTGGTTGCGAGAACTAAGCTTACCGGATGAAGAAACTACCGATGAAATAACTATGAAGTGGTTGTCATGTGGTACATCAAGTACAGTCAATTCTTGGTAGGGATATGACATTAATGGATACACATTTAGTACAAAAGCACATGATAGTAAGACTGTTACTCAAAATAGCGGCGTTCGAGTAGAGGCAATGGATTCCTCGGGGAAAAAACAATCATACTTTAGGTTTATTGAAGAAATCTAGGAAGTCGACTATGGACTCACAATGCAATTCTCCCTATTTAAGTGCCAATGTTGACAAGTATGGACTTACCGTTGTTGACCTTGGTAATGTGTGTCACAGGATGACCCTTGGGTACTCGTCGATCGCGCGGCACAGGAGTTCTATGTTAGAGACCCTGCGAGTGTGAAAAAAGAAATAGTTCTACCAGAAAAACAAAAGATCTTGGGAGTCGACGAGGTCGTAGGCGGACGGTCCGCCTACAAAGATGTATTTCAACAATTTTTGCAGGCGGTCCGCCTGCCTGCGAAAATTTACGCCCTATCTAAGGGTGACTACCCCGGCGCCAAAATCTCTCAGTCCAGGCGGGAACCCCAGAAATTTTGGCGTTGCGAGGCTGTTGGATTTTTCCAAGACGCCGTTGCCCCTGCTGCCGCCCGCCTACAACATCATTCCAGCCATATCCTCCTCGACCGCTTCGGATGTCGCCGCTCTCGACAAGATCCACCACCACCTCGTCCCCGGTCGCCGCCGTGTCGTCTTTCCTCGGTGTCATCTTACCCTGCTGGCCGCCGCTTCGTCTTCCTCCCTCCTGCATCGCCGCCTAGCTCCTCCTCCCGCGCTGCCCTCCTTCTGTGCCGCCGCCACCCTAGCTCCTCCTCCCACGCCGCCACCTCCTCCCACGAGGCCTCCGCGACCTCCTCCTCCGTCACCGCCGGCCGCCTACCTCATGCTCGGCCGAACGCCTGGTTCGGCCGATCGTTGTCCTCGTCGTCCTCGACCGAACGTTCTCCTCGGCCGAATGTCGTCCTCGGCCGCACTTCATCCTCGTCGTCATCAATCGAACGTGAAGTTTGTATGTGGGTGATATGTGGGTGCATGTGTATTTACATGTGTGTGGTTTGGATGACATGTGGGTCCTTTGGTATATGTTTGGTTTGGATGACATGTGGGTCCTTTGGGTGCTATGTGGGTGACATGTGGGGACAAATGTGATATGTGGGTGATATGTGTTGAAATATGATATGTGGGTGATATTTGTGGGGTCATATTTGATATGTAGGTGATATATGTGATATGTGGGGACAAATTTGATATGTGATATGTGGGTGATATATGTTGAAATATTTTTTAGAATTTGATATGTACTTGTTTTTTGGTGGTACTTTTTGATGAAATGTGAGTTTAGCAGGGCACATCTCCGATAAATTAAATTTTGTAATATTATTTCAATATATATATATATTTTATAATAGGGAGTGAGTAATTTGGGAAATGTTACATATATTAGTTGGGCATATATAATAGGGCACTTGTCCGATAATATTCATATGTACATATATTAGTTGGGACATATATGTTGAATCATTTTTTGCAATTTCATATGTATTTGAAATATATTAGCGATATTAATTTTTGTACTAAATGGAATGAAGGAAGCTCGGTATCCCAAGCCGAACAGAAGACTCCGATGGCCCTTGTGGAGGCCTCAGCCCACCACGGAGGCCTCACAGGCCATCGTGGTTGCCATGCAACCTACCGTGGACGCATCCCACGGTTCCAACAATGACGAACCCGAGGAGGGCGACGCGTATATGTCACCAAACGACCCTTGTCCAAGCTTGAAAAAAAAGGAAAAAAGACGATGAAGGTGAACAATGGGACGAAGACTACGTCCCCCATGAGAAAGCGGTAGGGTTTGAAAATGACGTTCTAATGGCAACTCTATAAGTGCTAACTAGTACTTCGTACTAATTCGACCATTTTTTAATTAATATCATAGAAAATGTGCCCACAGAGATCTAGACGGCAGCCAAAAAAAGCCAACCAACTCGACGATGTCCCAGCTACGACATCCGGCTCCACGAAGAAGGTTAAGTCAACAGAGCCCAAAAAAAGAAGAGGAGAGAGGAGCAGTCCCAGTGGTACAAATTTGTGAAGCTCAAGACCTCATTGGAAGATCACGGAGCAAGGGAAAGTTTTATTTGAAGACCCCGAGCTGCAGGGAGTTGCTGATAGAATATAATATTTATCTGGCGCACAAAAGAAGGGAGAATTTCCCCCATAGAGGGAGAAGGATGCGCTTAGCAAGGCACTGGGAAATCGTGAGCACGGGGGTTGGGTTTGAGGGGTGTCCTCTAAGCTAAGTTGGAAATAAGGGTTCAAAAATGACGCCCCTTCGTACAAGAAACGTGACGCCTACAAAGAAATCTTGAGAGAAGAAGGGAGCGAGAGATTGAAAAGAGAAATGATGGAATTTTGCATCGACCAAGGTCTGTTGCCTAAGCCAGGAGGTTCGTCCCAAATACCAAAGCCAGACTATCCCTTCGATGACTTGAAGAAGAATACATCGTTCACGTTACATGTCCCACTTGGTAGATCTGGAAGAACCCTTTGAGGCCATGGTCAGAATTGCTATCCCTGGCAGAACTTATCACGAACGAGCTATTCCAGATGATTATGCAAAAGTGTAGCAGCTGGTATTGGACAAAGGGTTTGAATCATATGATCTGGACATCCCAACTCCTGATGGTATATTCGTACTTGGAGATGGAGCCGACCTTTTAGTTTTGTGGCACAAAAAAATGCTCTTTGGGACTGGCACCGATGCTCCGCCAAAACCACTGAGACCTCAGAAAATTTGTTGAATGATAAGGTGGAAGAACATGAGCAACCTAGGAGCACTGAAGGGGCATCTACATTGGCAATTGTGTCGGCAATAGAACCAAAGGTGAAAATTGTGTCTTTCGTCAGCGTCAAAATTGAAGTTGCAGCATGTTTGGAATGGGTCAAAATAAAACTAGATGCGTTTGAGGACCCATCTCCTGCAAAAAAGGACGTGGACACCCCCCCGGTCGATGATAATGGCACCGACAAGTCCGAAGTGCCTAAAGTGGTCAGAAGCCACAACTCCAAGTCTAAGGATAATCAAAAGGACAAGTGGATGGTAACCGATTTGTTGTGGCTCAATTTCGCTGATCTTTGCACCATTTATCATCGGGAAAAGATGGACATAAACTTTGTTGGTGCATGGTGCCTGTGAGTATATGAGTGCGTATTTTTTACACAAATAAATAAATAAACTACATAAGCCTATGATTACTATTAACAAGCTTCTTTTATAGGATGCAATACATGGATGTTGAGAAGACCAAGGTTCCTGTCGGTAATCTGGATCCAACAAGGATCTGTCAAAACCAGCATATCGTGATGCTGTTGTCAAACTCCGAGCAGCTCAAGAACAAGACACCTGAAGAGATAGCGGAATACAAGAATGACCTGCATAAGACCAAATTGCTTAATGTGGCACAACACATTGGACGAGCCTTCTTGAAATTTCAACAGAAAAGAGTCATAACGGTCGCATACAACTTTAAGTAAGTCCCGTAGATTTCTCTGTACAAATCTGTGTTATTTCATCCATGACTAACTGCACCATCATTACTATGTAGCGATCATTACATTAGTTTCTTGATCTACCCAAAGTACGGGACCGTTGCAGTTTTAGACCCCCTTGATTATAATCACAGGATGTACAGACAATTTCTAATAATCTTACAATAGTAAGTGATTCTGATGGCTGCATATATACTTGTTATGAATTATAATTAAATCTTCGCCTTAATACGAATTGCTAATATCCTTACAATACGTGCAACTACTACAAGGTAAAGGGTGGAAAGCAACTGCAAACAAGGGAGAAGCTGCTAGTGCATACATACTAACCGATAATACTCCACATACTTAATGTATTTAAATTCTTTTACTTGCAATGTTTAACTAATTCCTTCTATGTGTATGTCATGAAGCGTCACAAGCAACCTAAAGGCAGTGTCCTCTATAGTTATTACACATGCGGATTCCTCAGGGTTAATGGGAGGTACAGGATTAATGCAAAGGATGTAAGTCTCTCAACTCAACGTATAAGTCCAATGGAGAACTGCACATCTAAATGATATACTAGTATGTTCTCGTTCTTTCGTGCATGCAGTTCCCTAGAATCGAACATCGAACTAGCTTTGACGATGTAGGCATTAAAAATGTGCAACGGGATCTCTGCCACTTCATCCACCGCGAGTGTTGTTATAAGAATGGACGATTCTTCGACCCAGAAGACAGTCTAGCGACAAATGATGAATACAAGTCTTTTCGGGAGTGGAACAACGTCATGTCATAATGTATTAATTAGACAGTGCATTCGAAATGACAATTGTAAAAATTATTGTAACATATTAATGGTATTTTTCACTAATGCAATATATGTATTATTGTCATTATTAAATGTTTGTTAGCGCCTAATAGTATTTATGTATTAATTATTTAATTAATTGCAATATTTTTGATTAAAAATTATTATTAAAAAATTTGGTGGGAAATTTTAAATTTTGGCGCGCATATTTTCCTAGGCGATAGGCTCCCCTCCAATTAGGAAGATTGATCTTCCCAAGCGGATCGGGCGTCTACCTGCGAAAATCACAGGCCTTTGCTTACAGATGGCCCGGCCGTCCGCCTAGGAAGACCGTTTTCGGCCGCCTGCAAAAATGATTTTTCAGTGTATGTGATTTTCGCAGGCCTTTGCCTATAGATGGCTCGGCTGTCCGTCTGGAAAGACCGTTTTCGGCCGCTTACAAAAATGAATTTTCAGTGTATGTTTTAAAACGTTTGTACGAGTGTCATGTGAGGATGTAACAGTGTTTTTAACAAGTTAAAGATTTTTTAGTATATAATAAGAGATACATGGTTAAAATTTAATAACACACGGATTTACTGTAATTACATTTAAAAGTTATTTTTTAAAAAACTGTCGAACCCTATTTACTGTCCCTATTATAATACTTCATATTTGTTCTTTATCGGCGGTAATTTCTAGTTGCGGAACATGTGAGCCCCTCAGCTTATATATATCGTCCTCTCGGTCCATCAGCTTATTCCAAATTAAAACGAAGATAGAGGCAGTGACATGGCGACCACTCAGAGCAATGAGCACGGTGCTTGCTTGCTCGATGCACAGCTCGAGCTCTACGCGAACAGCCTCGCCGTCATCAAGTCCATAGCCCTCAAGACCGCCATGGACCTCGGCATCGCCGACGCCATCCACCACCACGGCGGCGGCGCCACCCTGTCCCAGATAATCACCAGGATTACGCTCCACCCGTCCAAGATTCCGTGCCTGCGTCGCCTGATGCGCGTGCTCACCCTCTCCGGCGTCTTCGCCGTCGAGAAGCCAGCGCCGGGACCCACCGCCAATGAGCCGCCCGTCTACGCGCTCACACCGGCGTCCCAACTCCTTGTCAGTTCCGGGAACCTCCAGCAGGCGTTCGTCATGTCCATGATGCTCCACCCGAGCTGCATCACCCCCTTCCTCCGGGTCAGCGAGTGGCTCCAGCGCGAGCTGCCTGGTCCTTGCATCTTCGTGCACACGAATGGCCGGAGCGTGTGGGAGATGGCCAACGACGACGCGGCCTTCAACAAGGTCCTCAACGACGGGATGGTCTCCGACAGCCTCATGACGATGGACATCGTCGTCAGGGAGCACGGCGAGGTGTTCCGAGGGATCACCTCACTGGTGGACGTCGGTGGCGGTCACGGCGCGGCGGCGCAGGCCATTGCCAAGGCGTTCCCGGAGGTGAAATGCAGCGTGATGGACCTCGCCCACGTCGTCGCCAAGGCTCCCAGTGGCAGCAATGTCGAGTACATCGCAGGCGACATGTTCGAGAGCATTCCACCGGCAAACGCTGTCTTCCTCAAGGTATGTGTATTGTGGTGTCGTAATTCTATTGCTCAACTGTTACTTTTTGTTCTGACTTTGTTGTAACATATGCATACGTACGTGCTTTGCTGTGCATGGAATTGTCCTTACAAGCATGCATTATGCATATGTCAGATGGCAAATGAAAGTAATCACATGTGCATCCCCTATCACCAAGTAACTAATTAATCATAGATACGAGTATCTCATGTCAAAGTATATAACTTGAACCCGGTTGGCTGAACTCACAGCTTTAACATCGATAAGCTACAGGTCAATATAATAAATAGTATTACTGCATAGATATAAAGATGAAATTAAGTGTCCTGCACTTCTCGGGCCGTACATAGTTATAATTCAAAATAATAATTATTAAGTACCGCGTTACTTGTCGTGGAGTTTCAAATTTAGTATTTTTCTC
Source organism: Oryza officinalis (assembly GCA_008326285.1). Lineage (NCBI taxonomy): Eukaryota > Viridiplantae > Streptophyta > Magnoliopsida > Poales > Poaceae > Oryza > Oryza officinalis. The sequence continues at coordinate 23,572,353 of BDMV01000012.1, read as the reverse complement.
AAGAATAACCAAATCAGTTTGACCCACCTTTTATTACCGACGAATCGGTTTTAACCACTGTTTATAAATACTTTTTCACTTTGGACTCGATAATTTTATCTTTCATTACACTTTAGACTACCCGACACTCTTTTTAAACACACCAATGGCTTCAAGCGCACGCTAATGAACTCTCGTAACTGTATGAATACCACAACTTTAACAACTTTAACATAGCACGAGGGAGATGTGAATGTATAAGAGAGTTTTGATGGTCCTAAGTGCTACAAAGTTAAAATTACTAGTCGAAATTCAGTGTAAAACTTAGATAAATGATGGACCAAACCGAAATTAGGGTAAACAAAGGTGGCCCAAGCTGCAATTCAATCTTTAAAGTATAATAGTTAGAAAGTCATAGTATTAACGACTTATTATTAAGGAGAAATATGAAATCGTGATTAACATGGGCCCAATATGTAATTTTATTTATTATGTATAAATAATTTAAAAAACGAAATTAGCAAAATACAAAGCTGTACTTGACTTGAAGGGTTACTTTTTTTCAATTAATTATATTTTCTTAAATTCCAAATTACTTGAACGTGAAGTTATTCTGGTCTTATATTCTGAATTTAATTATTTCACTAATGTAATAATGCCAAAATTTCTAAATAAGTAATTAATAATTTATAATCTAAGCATGCGTTATAACTTCTAACTGGAACGGTGTGTTATTTATTTAATTACCTTGTGGCTCTCTCAATATGTTTGCGATATTTTCAGTGGATTATGCATGACTGGGGTGATGACGAATGTGTCATGATACTAAAGAACTGCAAGAAAGCCATCCCATCTAAGGATGCTGGTGGAAAGGTGATAATTATAGATGTAGTGGCCGGAGCAGGGCCGCTTGATCAAAAGCATATAGAGCTACAAGCCCTGTTTGATGTGTACATGATGCTTATCAATGGTGTCGAGCGAGATGAGCAAGAGTGGAAGAAGGTTTTTCTCGAAGCTGGGTTCAGTGGCTACAAGATCATGTCAGTTCTAGGCTTCAGGTCAATCATTGAGGTTTATCCTTGAAGACCACCATGGTTATTGTTCCACAAGCGGTCATCCATTAGCTAGTGTGGAGCATTCGTGTTACTTTGTTGTTGTGAGACTGGCAATAAGTGTGTGTATACTTGGATGTGTTGTGAAATCGCGAGCAGACAAAATAATTAAGTGTATGTGGAACTACCTTTTATATATTTTGCCAGTTTCTTATTTGATGCTAGTAATTTCTTATTTACTCATGATGTCTCGCAAACATCTGGCTCTATACATTTTCAGGGACAAGTAAGAATTTATCCTAGGTGCTATATTTGGATGTAAGTAAGGAGAACTGCGTATTATATATATCAATCGCCATTCCGTGCGCATTTGATACTTGGGTTGAAGTGTAAATATGAGTTTGCATCTGATTTGCATTTCATTGTTGTCTTAGTGATCTTCTAATTATTAGGAAATATAACTTAAATAAGGAACGCATTAGAAACACCGTAAATTTGTTTTTTTCAAACATAGTTACCAACTAAACATAGTACTATACAACGAAAATCTTTGTAGGAAACATTTTTACGTCTGAAGCGTAATATTATAAACAAACTTTTAGTCGAGCGATGAAAAATTTATTAATCAATGCCATAGTTCAGGGAGCAAATGTGGAACTTCTCCTATCTCTAAAGTGTCAAGTTTATAGTGGCAAGCCTCTAATTCTTCCTTTCTACTACCATTTAAAAATAAGTTGCGCTGCCTGATATAAAGAGCCTGCCTAATATCGTGCACACATGATAGTGGCAGTGGGACAAACATGACACCATATGCAGACAGAAAATTTGCGAAGATTATGAGTACCATATACCCACACGGCTAGCTTATCCGACTGATTATAGGGAATAGGTTATGAGGGATAATCATGTAATAGGCTTAGAACTTAAGTATTACGTTGCCTTGTGTATTAAGGGACGGCTTATAGTCCTAAGTTGAGAGTGTTATGGGTAATATTAGGAGTCCTATATCGTCTGTGGTTTGATCTTCGACTTGTGAGCCTGCCCTCTGAGCCTATATAAGGAGGGCAGGACATCTCTTGAAGGATATAGAGGCAATAGCGATTAGCTAGGCTTTTCTTCATACAAAACTTGATCACGAGATCAATATACAACTCGGCGGATACAATCCCCGAAACAGGAGTAGGGTATTACATCTTTGTAGAAGGCCTAAACCTGTCTAAATCCCTTTGTCTACTAACCTATCGTGTTTAGCACTTGTGCGCTACTCCCATTTCTTATTACTGAAATCAAGTTTCGACAGTTGGCGCGTCAAGTAGGGGCTGCGTCAAGTTTTCTTCTCACCGACAAGCGCGATGGGTTTTACATCAGGCATCGATGGCTTCGCCTTCCCACCAGGACAGGCGTACCGCTTCGGCAGCCTCGACTTCATCACCGACAGCTTCGGCAAGATTTCTCTCTTTGACTTGGATTCGAACTAGTCAGGAGGAGAAAACCACTCGCCGCCGTTTGGGTTACCGAACGCCGCTGAGATCTACTGCAATTTTCCCTCTTCCGAGTTGGATCCAAACCACTCGGGAGAACTTTTCGCACCGGCGCCACGTTGCAGTCCAAGCTCTAGGGAGATCACCATCGTGATTCAATCTCTCGGATCGTGCTCATCCACCGAGATCGTCGACTACATCAGCTCTTCTGACTTCGATGATCTTTACGACATCTCCACGGAGAACATCGACAACTCCGATTTCGATGACAACTATACTCCGCTATTTTTCGACGTTCTCATGGCCGACATAGGAGAGACCGACTTGGTCGTGGCCCGTAGGGCTACGGATGAGGAGCGAGCCAAGTTCGAAGAGGAGCACAAGCGCAAGGAGGAGGAACTGAGGGCGGCCAGGCGTTCCGCCCACGACGCCATACTTCAGACCCGAGTCGACAACACCAACGTTTTCCTAACGCCCCAACAGAACGCGGTCGCCGCACTCACCCTCATCAACATCGTCATGGACGTAGCACCTCCCAACATCACTCCAATCCTAGACAAAGTCAAGACCATAGTCACTGCAACAGCCCCACTCGGTGCTACCACGGGCACCGCTCGGGGAGTCACCGAGTCAATTGCTGAAACACCCGATGGTAGTCGTTTACCACCGCTACGATCCAAGAATTACTGAAGACCCAAGCACAACAAGACCCCTGGCAAGTCTAACGATGTCCGTCATCATGCAACCTGGAAGTGTCGAGACCAGTCGGTCGACTCTCGCGAGAGGTGTCACGGCCGACCACCTATCCATGACCGAATCTGCTATTACAATAGCTCCAGCTACCAGAGCGGCTCTCGAAGGCCCGCGCCGACTGATTTTAGGGGGGTACTCGACCGGCGCTATTGCGAGCGCAACAAGCCTTATTACGAAGATCGAACGAATTCCCCCGACAACTGCGACGAAGGAGTGCCCGCATTCACTCGGGACCTGCATTGAGTGAATTGGCCGAGTGATTTCAAGCACACTTGGATCAAGAAATATGACGGCAAAACCAACCCTGAGTCATGGTTGACCATCTACACTCTCGCAATTCGCGCAACAGGAGGAGATAGCAAGGCCATGTCAAATTACCTGCCCGTCTCTCACGCCGACTCAGCCAGAAATTGGCTCGCAAGTTTACCAAGGGGTTCAATCGATTCTTGGAGCGAGCTTCGGGATTACTTCATCGCTAATTTTCAAGGTACCTTTAAAAGGCCTGAGACTCACTTCAACCTCTACAACGTAGTCCAGAAGCCTGAAGAGGACTTGAAAGACTACATTCGGCGTTTTTTGGAGAAGCGAAACAAGATTCCTGACATCACCGACGACGTCATCATAGCCGCTTTTCAGAAGGGTGTCCACAACGAGTTGTTAATCGGCAAATTTGGGCGCAAACCTCCGAGGATAGTTAAGAAAATGTTCGAGACGACCAATTCCTACACCAAGTCGGATGACGCAATCAAAGCATCACGTCAAGACAAGCAATCAGGGAGTAGCTGACGCCCCAAGAAGGACAACGGCAACGGCAACGGCAACGGTGGCCAGAAAGATCGCAAGTGTAAGCCCGATGATCTGGTCGCCGCAACATCGAACTACCAACAACAGCGTCCACGAGTCAGCGCCTACGACAAGATCATGAATGCTCAATGCACTCATCACCCGAACCACAAGCATGCGGCCAAGGACTTCTTCATCTACAAACAGTTCGCCGAGCATTACGCTGCCCAACTTCAGAAAGCAACAGATGGAGCTGGTACCTCAGGAACCAAGAAGGACGACGCAAACGGTGGCTCAGAACCCTTCCAAGACCATAGGACCGAGTTAAACCACATTTTTGGAGAGTCACTCGCATATGAATCAAAACAGAAGCAGAAATTGACTGACAGAGAAATCAATACAGTTCAGCCTGAAATCCCACGTTATCTACAATGGTCAGAGGTGGCTATTACGTTTAACCGCTCGGATCACCCTGACCGAGTGATTCACTCGGGGCGGTATCCCCTGGTACTAGACCTGGTAGTCCGAAATGTCAAGCACAAGCGTGTCGTCATCGATGGCGGCAGCCGCCTCAATATCCTCTTCGCCAAGACACTGGACGAGATGCAAATCCCAAGATCCGAATTAAAGCCAACTTCAGCCCCTTTTCATGGAGTCATCCCAAGGCTGTCATCTACACCACTCGGGCAAATCACTCTTCCAGTCACCTTCGGCACTCGGGAGAATTTTCATACAGAGAAAGTCAGCTTTGAAGTCGCCGACTTTGAAGCAGCTTACCACACAATTCTTGGAAGACCTGCGTTTGCCAATTCATGGCAGTCCCGCATTACACCTATCTAATGATGAAGATGCCCGGACCTAATAGAGTCATCTCCCTGCGTAGTGACGTCAAGCAAGCCTTCACCTGTGACAAGGAGAGCTGCGACATGGCCCAATCTCACAAGAGATTACTTGGCCAACACGAGGTCCGACTAGTCGCATCAACATCGAAAGAAGGCGAAATCCCAGCAAAGAAGTTGGCCAAGACGGGAGAAGGTGATGCCAAGACGAAAAAGATTCCACTCGATCCTTCTGACCCCTCCAAGACAGCTGTAATAGGCGCTGAGCTAGATTATAAATAGAAAAGCACGCTCATCACTTTTCTACAAAATAATAAAGATATATTTGCTTGGAAACCATCAGATATGCCTATTATTCCTAGAGAGGTGATTGAGCACTCACTAAATGTCAAAGAGGATGCAAAACCTATCAAGAATGACTTCGCCGCTTGATCGAAGAGATGCTATTAAGGAGGAACTCGCCAAGCTTTTGGCGACTGAATTCATCAAGGAAGTTTACCACCCCGACTGGTTGGCCAACCCAGTTTTAGTTCGGAAGAAGACAGGACAATGGCGCATGTGTGTCAATTACATCGACCTCAACAAGTCTTACCCCAAGGATCCCTTTGGTTTGCCCCATATTGATCAAGTTGTTGACTCGACCGCTGGCTGTGAGCTTCTGAGTTTCCTTGATTGTTACTCGGGATACCATCAAATCAGCTTGAAGACATCATTTATCACCCCGTTTGGAGCCTATTGTTACATTACGATGCCGTTTGGCCTTAAGAACGCCGGAGCTACATATCAGCGTATGATCCAGAGATGCCTTCAGACTCAACTTGGGAGGAACGTGGAAGCTTACATTGATGATGTTATCATCAAAACCAAGCAAAGACAGGATTTGATCGCCGACTTAGAAGAAACTTTCTCAAATATTCAAACCTTCAAGATGAAGTTGAACCCAGAGAAGTGTACTTTCGAAGTACCGTCAAGGAAGCTACTCGGTTTTATGGTGTCTCATCGTGGTATTGAAGCCAACCCAGAGAAGATGAACGCCATTCAGAACATGAAGCCACTGAGTACACAGAAGGATGTCCAGAAACTTACTGGATGCATGGCAGCCCTAAGCCGGTTTGTTTCTAAACTCGGGGAATGAGGCATGCCCTTTTTTAAGCTACTCAAGAAAACTGACGAGTTTCAGTGGACCCCGGAAGCCCAGAAAGCTTTTGAAGACTTCAAGAATTTCCTCACAACACCACCAGTGTTAGCCTCACCATATCCTCAAGAGCTGTTGCTACCAAATTATTATATGGAGTTTTAATTACCATCAAGAAGTTATCTCATTATCTCCAAAGTCATTCGGTTACTATGGTTACATCCTTTCCACTCGATGATGTCATTCATAATCAGGAGGCTATTGGGCGTATTGCGAAGTGGGCTTTGGAATTGATGCCGTTAGATATTACTTTCAAAGCAAGGACATCTATAAAGTCCTAGATCCTGGCCGACTTCGTGGCCGAGTGAACCGCAATACTGGACTATGTATGTTGGTGGGTCTAAGCGAGTTACCGGTACAGGAGTTGTTTTAATCTCCCTGATTATTGAAAGACTGCGATATGTTCTTCGGCTATATTTTGTGGCTTCACACAATGTAGCTGAGTATGAAGCTTTATTTCACGGACTGTGACTCGCTGTATCTCTCGGTATACGGCGTATGATTGTGCGAGGAGATTCTTAGTTGGTTGTGAACCAAGTGATGAAGGATTGGTCTTGCTTAAATGATAATATGGCTGCCTATTATCAAGAAGTTCGTAAGCTAGAAGACAAGTTTGATGGCTTGGAGTTATCACATGTCTAAAGGCATAACAACGATGCGACAGATCAACTAGCACAGTTTGGCTCTAGACGAGAGGCCGCTCTGACCGATGTTTTTGTAGAGCATCTTCATGAGCCGACTGTTTCTAAAAAGTGAGCCATCGAAGAAGAGGTTACAAACCAGGTTTCTATGCTTGATACTGACTGGAGGACACCTTTTATCAATTTTCTGACTCGGCAGGAGTTACCCGAAGATCGAGAGGACGTAGAGTGAGTCCGACGTTGTAGTCGAAATTATGTCATGGTTCCTTCGGAGTTGTACAGAAAAAGCCCGTCGGGAGTCTTGTTAAGATGTGTTACACCTGAGGAAGGACAACAATTGTTGCAGGATATTCACTCGGGAATTTGTGGCAGTCATGCTGTAGCTCGTACTTTGGTGGGCAAGGCTTATTGGCAAGGTTTTTTCTAGCTCACGACGCTTTTTGATGCAGATAAAGTGGTTCAAACCTATGAACGTTGTCAATTTTTTGTTCGACAAAGTCATGTTCCAGCCCTAGATCTGCAAACGATTCCGCTTTCATGGCCCTTTGCAGTTTGGGGTCTGGATATGGTTGGTCCTTTGAAAAAGGCTCCAGGAGGTTTTACGCATCTGTTTGTTGCAATTGACAAGTTTTCTAAGTGGATTGAAGCTAGGCCGGTTGCTACGATTACTGTAGATAAGGCACATGATTTTGTCGTTAATATTGTGCATCAGTTTGGTATCCCGAACAGGATTATTACTGATAATGGGACTCAGTTTACGGGAGGCGTTTTTAAAGAATTTTGTGAAGATTTTGGAATCAAGATTTGTTATGCGTCATTGGCACATCCTAGAAGCAATGGACAGGTTGAACGTGCTAATGTTATGGTTCTTCAGGGTATTAAGGCCCAAGTCTTTGACAGATTGCGCCCTTATGCTGGTAGATGCGTTCAAGAGTTGTCTTCAATTTTGTGGTCATTACGGACTACTCCTAGTCGGGCTACGGGTCAGTCACCTTTCTTTTTAGTTTATGAGGCAGAAGCCATGTTACCGAGTGAGATGGAGTTTGAATCTCGTCGAGTTCGCAATTTCAATGATGAGCGTTATGATCAAGACCGTGTTGATGACTTGACCCGACTGGAAGAAGCTCGTGAAGCTGCACTTGTTCAGTCGACGAGGTATCTCCAAGGACTTCGGCGTTATCATAGTCGTAAGGTTCGATCACGAGCATTTATTGTTGGTGATATGGTTTTGAGAAGGATTCAGACGACGAAGGATAAACACAAATTATCTCCGTTATGGAAAGGTTCTTTCATAATTGCTGAAGTCACTCGGCCAGGAGCGTATCATTTGAAGCGCGAAGATGGATCAACCGTGGAGAATTCATGGAATATTGAACACCTTCGTCGATATTATACTTAACTTCAATTTTCTGTATTATGTTCTTCTCGACTGCTGACTTCAAGTAAGTTGCTTTCTTGAGTTGCCAGTCAGGGGCTATCCGTATTAATAAAGTATGAGGTTTGTTTTGAATATAACTTGTTTGTATTTGGTTTATCATTGTTTTTGTTTTGATTTGAGTCAAGTGAATAAAGACTGAAAATTTTTTGATGACTTAATCAAGTTTAAGCTTGGTGACAGTCAAACGAAAATTTTTAAGAAATTAAACGCAAGATTCAAATCAGGGCATAAACATAAATAAACTGATAAATTACAAGTTGGATCACAAGAGTTTTTTACATTGAGAATCTATCCATGGAAGCTTCATTTATCAGTTCTAAGGCTTGCTCATCAGAAGTGCCGTCGGCAAAGCCATCTCCTATAGAATTTACGTCTACACGGGAAAAGGGTGACTTCGTCATTGCTAGAGTTTGACTCGCACTCATGGTAGCAGCATCGGTGATATTATCTAGATACTTCTTAGGAGTTGTCCTGAGTTTGCCAAAGATCTCAAGTGCATCTTCAGCACTTGTTCCAAGGCCGTTCTGATAAATTGTTGACAGGATTGGCGTGGCTGCATTAGCATTATCATCTCTGATTCTCTCGACTCTCTGGACTTTTTGAGCAAAGACTTCAAATTGAGCATATGATTTTATCTTATTGGCTGCAAGATTGATAATATTCTGATTACATTGATGACCAAGACAAAATGTATCAAGAATATGTGTTCTGTGAGGATTACCTTCAAGTTCAGCTATAGCTTTAGCCTTGTCTGTTTCAAGCTTGGCATTATCATTTTCTGCCTTCTTCAATTGAGCCTTGAGGGATTCAATCTTGGATAAGTTGGCTAGAACATGAAGACATAGAGTTAATAGAGTTGAATGGACTAATCAAGAGCAGATGAGTTAATGTTTTTTACCTCCAATTGAACCATGAAGTTCTAAGTTCATGTCCCAAAGCTTGCTGATTTCTTCCCTCAAGGCAGTCTCTCTAGGTATAGTATCCTCCTTGGCTTCTTTAAGCTCTTGTTGCATAATTTCTAAGGAGTTGACTTGAGGAACAAGCTTTTCTAAGGTATCAGATTTGGCTTGGGAACGATGGTATATTCTCTATATTACAAAAAAGTAAATCAATTGGTTGTATAAGAATCAGCAGTTGAGGTATGAGGGGTTTCTTCTCATGTTCATCAGTCGAGTGGCTTCATTAAGGCTGGCAATAAGTAGATCTCGTTCTTCCGTTTCCTTTTGTTTGTTTAGTATGATGCCCTGTTTTTTGTCTTCAATACCACGCCACTCAATCTTGATTGGAGGCAATGAGTCTTTTGTGGATTTCAGTCGAAGGATTGCTTCATCTTCTCCAGTTGTTTGTTCTAAGAAAGATATGAAAGATAGAGCTTAGGAAGCATGTTCAAGGCAAAGATTTAATGATTGGCTGATTTACCTGTTGACGCTTCTGGATGATCTTCTTGAGTGGCAGCATCCCTAGTTGCTTGGCCCTTGTTGATTTCTTCAGTAGTTGATATCGGATCTTCAATTGGTGTTCCTTGGCTGATTGGAATTTGCTTTTCCTTGTCCGACTGGTTTCCAGTCGAGGGTCCTTGAGTTGTCGTTTGTTTAGAAGAACCCGACTAGTTTCCAGTAGGGGGATCCTAACTGACAGTCGGGGGCTCCTAGCTCGGAGTTGTCTTACTCGGGAGCGGGGTCTGGGACCTAGGCTATGTGGATTCTTGGTTTCTTAACTCTGTAACTGGTGTTGGTTGTTCGGTTTGGCCTATTGGATCAATATCTTGAGGTTTTCTGCAGAAGATGATACATGGTGATTAGAATGAAATCAATTAAAGTTTTCAAAAAAAAGGCATCACCAATCATGCGATGGGTACTTGTTTGATTTTCTGATCTTTGGAGCGGATCTAGTGGATGGCTTGGACAAGCTGATATTTGCTTTGGGCCTTTGGACCTCTTCAAATTCCTCATCAGAGTCATTAATGGCTAGCTTCCTCTGTTTGCTTGCGCGTTTGTTGGTTTCTTCAACTGCAGCTGCGGTTCTCTTGTTTTTTGTTTGGGGCTTGATCTTTGGACCGCTAGTTGACTTCCTGGCAGTCGGCTGGGCCGACGCATCATCGTGATGTACCTTGTATGGTCGAGAGATGATCAGAGCATTTGTCTGCAAACAATATTTTCTTTAAGAGACATTGATGAGTGTGGCGAGATAAAAATCATCAAGGTTGTAGAGTTTATATACCGGAGGAGGTGGTCGGTGAATGTTGTAGGGAAGAACTGGTAATTTGTTGTTGTAGTCAACTACAATCCCAGTGAAAAAGATCTTGTACATGCGGGAGCACAGACTTGAAAATCTAATGACTCTCGATCTTCCCGGTTGGGGTCACTCTGTCCTTCATATTCGAAGGCTGAATTGGATCTTTCTTTGATGGGAGCCAATTGGCATTTGAGGAAGTGTCGAGTGATTTGTTCTCCTTGGAGTCCCTTATTCTTCATTTCGAAAATTTTTGCCAAAAGATTATTTGCTTCTATCCAGTCTTGACCCTCAGGTAAGGTATTCCAGTTGGCCCGTTGGATTGGCGGAAGACCGATGAAGTTGGGCAGGCTAGAGGCTGGGTTGGAAATGTAGAACCATTTTGTGTGCCAACCTTTGTTGGAGGTTTTCAAGGAAAGGGGAAAGTAGTCTTTGCGGAGAGTACCGCGAAGTTGGAATCCCGCACCGCCGATACACAGGGGTTATCTTTTGTTGGACGGGCTTTGAGAGAAAACATGCAGCGAAAAAGATTGAAGTGTGGATAGATTTCGAGAAAGGCTTCGCAAACATGGATAAAGATGGCAATGTGTAGTACAGAGTTCGGATTCAGATGGTAAATTTTAATGCCATAATAGTCCCGGATGCCACGGAAGAATTCAGAGGTCGGCAGTCTAAATCCACAATAAAACAAGTGAGTGAATACGACGATCTCACCAGTATTCGGAGTTGGGAACTCCTCACCGTATGCTAGACGCCAGCCAATGATTTCTTTCGATGGGAGGACTCCATCCTTCACCATGTCCTTTAATGTTGATTCCTTCACATCAGAGGCTGCCCATTGGTCGAAGGGGATTTCTCTCTCTTCTGCCATGAGTGAGATTTGTGGGGGATTGAGTTTGGTGTTGGAAGCTAGGGTTTTTGGAGAGGATGGAAGAAACAGGATGAGTGCAACGGATATTGATGAGATTTAGAATGGTTGGATGAATGGAATCGGTGGATTTCGTGTTCTAGGTTTCTGCAGAGGAGCTTGTGAACAGGAGTGCGAAAGGGAAAATTTTTCACAAGTTGAAACGGCGGGAAAGACGATGGCGCTTCGGTGATTATTTTATTAGGGTATCAGTAGGTTTTCCTTTGTTTGGGCCGAAGCCCATGGAAAGCTTACAGCCCATGATTCAGGTGTAGCTTGTCACATGTCTTAGGGACTTAAACAAATTTGTCTTGGCAATATGCACGTGCTCTATTGCCCAATATCTTAAAATCCTTTCATACAGTAGTTACACAACTTTTTAGGAGTTGATGTGATGTAATTTGGAAGGTAACAAACAGTAAAGTTTTTTATAACTATCTTGGCAACTTTTCTATAAGTTGTTGGAGCTGTTTGGTTTTTTGCCACCTTGATGTGCTTTTCCTGGATTAAGATCAATATTATGGCTTAGGCTAATTATATTTTTGTTATATTATTCAGGCGGTTGGTAATCTATTTATGGGTTTTATTAACTCAAATTTAATACCACAAATGCCATATATTTCTGAGAATGATGAAGTTGTGTGTTTCGAGAGGACTCGGGCATGACAGTTTAGGCAGCATGAGGTTAATATGATGTTAGTACTCGGGGTCATTATGCACCGTGTTTTGTTTGTAAGGTTATGTGCTATGATTTTTATGACTGCTTTTGGCTTTGGCTAAGCATTTATTTATATAACATCACTCGGATGAGTATGATTATTATAGTTCTTGATTATATGCTTAGTTTGTTCAACTAAACACATAGTCAGGAGCTACACCTAATTAGGTACATCTAGTCGATGCACCTAGGTATATTTTTTATGATCTTTTAGCCCTTCACAGCCTTCTTATTAGGTTGGTTAAAGCACTCGGGAGACCTAGCCAGAGATGATGGAAGCACTCGGCAATGGAAACACTTGGCTATGGAGACACTTGACTATGGATTAGTTTGGTTCGAGGTGCAGTTATCTCGTCGACTATGAAGGTCTCAGGGGCTACTGTGAAGATTATGGGTACCATATATCCACACGGCTAGCTTATCCGACTGATTATAGGGGATAGGTTATGAGAGATAATCATGTAATAGACTTAGTACTTAAGTATTACGTTGTCTTGTGTATTAAAGGACGGCTTATAGTCCTATATAAGGAGGGCATGACGTCTCTTGAAGGATATAGAGGCAATAGCGATTAGCTAGACTTTTCTTCATACACAACTTGATCACGAGATCAATATATAACTCGACGGATACAATCTCTGAAACAGGAGTAGGGTATTACTTATTTATAGAAGGCCTGAACCTGTCTAAATCCCTTTGTCTACTAACCCATCGTGTTTAGCACTTGTGCGCTACCCCCATTTCTTATTGCCGAAATCAAGTTTCGACAAAATTGCAATAAATCAACTATATAAGTCCAAAGTTCTAACCGTAAAAAAAAAGTAAAAAGTTCTACACATTTTGCAGTATATACATGTGCCATCCTTGAACAGGATGGAAAAAAGTGAAGCTTGCAGCTTTGCTTGTATCTGCACATCAAATTTGTTTCTCACTGTTCATTTTCTCCTAGAGCAAAGGCCGAGATTTGTGTTCTTAGTATCCCCTTTGGCATGGAAGGCATGGCGACACAAAGCATTTCCAAACCTGAGAAGAGGATGATTCTGCTTTTCAATATCAGTGGATCTATCAAACGCATCAACAACAAAACCTGCTTCTTGTGGTGGTAGAGGTATAACATGGACTCAGGCGCTTGGCTCCATGCGCAGGACACTCGCGCTCCAGCATCATCGTTTAAAATTTGATGAACTGTACCCAACCCCAATAGTCTTACAAGTTGCGATGAATGGTAGTCAAATATGGTGTGTAATTGCTGTTTGAAACTGAGAGGTGAAATCCAACAAGAGCCTTACAATGAACCTCTGTCAGACGCAAACTAAACCCCTCCAGTTGTTTGTGCTGCCCGTACTTGCTCACCGCTGTTTTCTGAAAAATACCTTCCACCTCTATGGCTAGTTACCACTACCATGAGAGCCAAATTGGCAAAGTAGAAAAATCGAAGGATGATATAGAGACATATAGCAACTTGTGGTTCTTGCTAGCAGAATTCCCCATGGCAAATGTGGAATCAGCCATTGCTGTTTGCTGACTTATGATGAGTATAAGAGACGTTCTAGTCAAGTACCTGCCATAAAAATTAAAAGAATTAGCATCGTCGATTTGTTTAAAAGTATCAGCCATTGCTGTTTGTTGACTTATGATTCCCCATAGCAACAGGAATGTAATCTCCATTGTGCATCGGAGATAAAACAATCACATCAAGTGTAATCTCCCTTTTGTATGAAAGCTATCAAGGGGGACCTCTATGATATGATGGACGAACCTTAATTGACTCAGCTAGGCTAAGTCTGAGTTCATAAAGTAAAAGCTAAATTTGAGCATTGACATGAGAACGCAAACTAGCTAGTGCAGTGCAGTATTTCAAATAATAGAATTTAGACAGTTTGTAACTTACCAGCTAGCACATGAGATAGAACTGACTCATGTTGAAATCATTAATTCTGACTATGAAATCATTAATTCATTTAAAACACACGTCTAATTAACAGGCAGAATGTAAGTGGCTCACGTTAACTCTTCCATTATTTAAATAAAATGTACACTTGAGAGGTTCGGAACTCTCTATCCATGCATATGCATGGTTCCAAGCTCATGCTAGCTAGCTAGCAGTAAGACGAGATTCTGGAATGTCAGGAAGGCTAGCAGTCAAGCTCTGAACTGACTACTCATTGTGACTTCTGCTCCCAATAGAATTTGACATGTGGGATGCTCATTGTTGATGCTCAGCCCACGTACTGTACTCTTGAAATCCACAGGAACATATCCGACCGTTGTTTTGTTATGTGCATCTTTCACATCACCAATGAAAGTTGGACGAACAGGCGCTCTTGCGATAGCTACAAGGGAAAACATGAAACTAGGGTTAAATGTAAGAACCTAATTAGATAGCAGAATATAACGAACATATGTTAGACATGGCATCGAACTGCACGCATTATTCATGCAGTAAAATGAGCATCCATCCTTGCAGAACATAACGAACATATGTTAGAGATGGCATGCATCCTAGTATGCATGATGAGAACTTACTTTGATTCATGTAAATCCAGTCATCCTTATTCCCGATGACTCCGAAGTCTAAATCAGGAATTGGTTTCTGCAATGTCGATGTTGCAATGTGACAAACTAGAGGAAAGAAATATATAGCTCAGAGATTGGCCTTCTGGGTGTACTATTTATAGTTTCCTAAAAGAAATGACAACATATATATATCTATACCCCTCCTCTCAGTTAGAGTAGGTTGTGATATACATGCCTGTCTTGGAGAGGAGGATATGGTATTCTAGGTAGGATCGAACACAAGAAACTAAGCCTACCTGAGAAGAAGGAAGGGGGGGCTAGAATTGTAGGAACACAAAAAACCAAAGCTTTTAGTGAAAAGAAAAGTTACCCTCAAATTCAACAAAGTTGCGCCAGTCAGACCGTAAGATGAATGCTAGTCAAACCGCCAAGAAGCCTCCAGTCAGACTGGACACTTGCTGCCGGTAAGACTACCTTGCTCCTGCTTGCATGTCGCCTGCTCGCCACCGACGGTCTGACTGTTTGCTCACCACTGGTTAGACCACTCGTCTGTTGCTGGTCTAACCATTGGAAACAAGAAAAACACAAATTGACAAAAATCTTGAAATTAGATCAACTTTATTGCATCATTTGTATTTACAAAGTGCATCTAAAGCACTACTCTCTCAACTCATTAATTAGAATTGAAGCCTTGAAGCAAACCATAATTTTTTTTCTCCCCCAAAAATCGATATATATACTTCTAGCCTCAATCCCTTTTCTATTTATACCCAAAACATGGATGCCCCCATTGGGGGAGCGGCTTCGCCCTCGGAGCCAAGGTGCTGATGTCTCTCCCCCCCCNACTCTCAAGGCCGCCCTTGAGTCTCCCAAGCTCCGCACTAGGGAAGGGCCTCTGGAGCGGAAAGTCTCTAAAGGGTTCGGTAGGCCTCTGGAGGCTCTCAGCAGAGGCTCCCTCAAGGGACCTCCGAAGGGCTCCAGATAAGGACATCCAGGGGCACAATCAGCAAAACCATCCAGGCTCTAGGCAGGTTGATGATATCGAAAAAGTTAAATCAAAAGATGCATAAAAAAGAGGAGGATTTTTAAGATCACCAGGTATAAAAGTATACCAAAAAAAACCTCATATTCCAAACGGGTGAAAGGTACACTAGGATACCTAGCAAAGAATTCATCATCAAATTTAACGGCCTAGTAATAGATTTCTCCAGCCCCTTGGATCATTTTTTCATTGATCCATTATCTGGTCTTGATACGGGTAACTTTTATTTATCATTCACAAATGAACTGAGACAGGACTTCAAATCCTGAAGTGGATTTGAACACAGGGCCTTTGGCGAGCTCGGAGAACAATGAGTTAAATAAAAAAAGAAAGGGAAGATGATACTGATATAAGAGAGTAGAGTCTGTGCTTTGCTTTGGGGTCCTGATCGAGCAAGACTACGTCGTCCGCTCCGTCCTTGATGGCGCATTCAAAGCGCCCAACTACCTTTGACATTCGCGGCAGTGCCAGGCGGCGGAGTGAGGGCTGAGGCACCTCGGTATCATGCCTTATCCTCGAGCTGCGCACTCCGAGAATCATGGGATCACCGGAGATGTTGGTATAATGGGAGCAGTCCTATCCCTTGTCTCCTAGAGAATTACCTAGCTGCCCTCGGGTGGGGCCCACCTGTCAGTCCCTAGTCGAGGATTTAGAACCATTAGGGGCATATAAATGTAATATCCCATACCATTATGGGGTATATAAATGTAATCTCGCCCCTTCATGGTGGGCACGGTGGATACAAAAAGCATACTACCTTAGATTCTTGTTCGATTCATGTTGGACTTGGTTACAACGCCCCTAGCCATGAACCCAACTAGAACTAGGACTCCTACTCAGATAGCAAACCTACAAAACTCGAAAACAACATCCCCATACAACTCCACACTCCAAATTTCCCAAACTTGGATTCCAATCCAAATTTGACTCCTCTTTTCAAACACACACAACACCATGTGTATGCCATATGAAAACCTTCACTTCCACGTGCATCGTTCTCTACCCTGAATATCCCGTGTGATATCCTTGACCATATGGACCTCAATTTCTCCCAAGCCTACTCCTGATCCATGTCCTCAAGCAACACCTGCACATAAACTACAAAGAAATTCCATATCCGAATATAAGTACGCACCAACTTGATATAAAATCAAAGTGTATTTTGATTATTATTTCATGATGAACAATTGGTATTGAAGATAATTGGTTTTCATATTTGGTGATAATTGGCAAAGTGGTTTTGGTGGTATGTAATTTTCAAACGGTGAACAACATTGGGTTTGTCAGTTTGGACCGGTTAGACTGGGCTTGGGCCGTTGATCAGACTGGCGTGTGTTGCACGGTCAGACCGGTTGGCACGATGGTCTGACCGGCCGGCTTGGTGTCGGTTTCGGTTTCGGGTTGTTTCTTTGGAAATCTTGATTAAATCATATTTATGACTTCTAGATGGATACTATGCTTATGTAATACTGTTGTGTGCTAAATATTGAGTCAAGTTAGGGAGAACTTGTGCTCAGATATGGTTTCTTGGTTGATTCATGTGTAGGTGTGTCTTCATTCCTTGGGAGAGCATTGCCGGTAATGGATTGGGAGTCAACTTGGGAGAAAATGACGTTCGGACGATTAGGATATCATGCGAGATGCTTAGGCTAAAGATCAATGCACGTGGTTGGTAAAAATTTCATATGACATACGATGAAGATATTATGTGCGTATGGGATGCAAAGTTGAATTTGGAAGAAGTCCAAATTTGGTATGGTTGGAGTTTGCAAAGTTTGTTTCTTGTACGGGAAGGTTTCCTAGGGAATTAGGACATCTTGTACAAGTTGGGCTCATGGCTTTAGGCTGCCTACCTCGGATATAAATAGAGAGGTAGGTTGAGGCCTCCCGATATCGATTTTGGGTGATTTGAGTTTAGAGAAAAGTTAGGGTTTTGAGTTTAGTCAAGATTTTTTTGAGGAGTGTTGTTATTTCATTGTGTAAATATGAATAGAAGCAATAAAATTCAATCTGCTTTTGAGAGATCTTCGATTTGTATTTTCTCGGATGCAGCGGTCCAACCAACGGGACACTGGCAGTTAGACCGATGGTATCGACCCGATCAGACCAGCAGTTTCATGGTTGTCAGACCGGTGGCGGTGATAGGTGATGGCAGTGCATCGGGTGGTCAGACCGGAGCAACTACACCGATCAGACTAGAGGTCTTCGAGCGGTCAGACCAACTCGTCTACTCTGGTCAGACGTATCTTCATTGTTTCAAATGTAACTTTTAATTCCACTAAAAGTTTTGGTTTTTCAGTACTCCGACCATTCACTCCCTCTGGTTGGCTTAGTTCTTATTGTGCAATCCTATATTTGGTGGATTTTTTATAATTTCGTCCTTTACAAACACTTATTTTATAAATAGACCCTTGAAAAAATTATCCCATGAATGGTCCTTTTTGGGGCGCCAGAGTGACTGGCGCCGTGGTTCAATGAGACAGCGCTAGCATCCCTGGCGCCGTCCCCCAGCCACTGTGGCACACCCGGCGCTGACGTGGCTGAAGGCGGGTGCCAACAGCGATGATGGCGTCATGGTGAGGAGGCCGACGCCAGCACTGCTGGCACCCTCTTACTACCAGCCGCCGGATTTGCCATGGTGGCAGGGTGACGGCGCCAGGGATGCTGGCGCCATCCCGTTGGACCACTTGCCAGCCACTCTGACATCCCAAAAAGGACCATTCCTGAGATAAGTTTTTTTAGGTGTCTATTCGTAAAATAAGTTTTTGTAAAGGATCAAATTGTAAAAAATTCTGCCTACATTTGACTCACATCAGGACACAACAATGTCACATACGTATAGAAATCACAAGTCCTACACCAAGCAATCTACAAAATCCAGAAAACAATCTGAAACTGACTGAAGCCCTGAATCACCCGGTTAGACCGTCGGGCCATCCGGTCAGACCAGCCACATTCCTCCGATCTGACCGGCGCCTCCTACCCGGTCTAACTAACCATGTTCAGGATGAAAACCAAAAACACTATTCACTGAATTTTTACAAATACTTACCTTTGAGATGGTAGATGGAAGGACAGTAGACGTGCATGGAAGTGTATGTAAGCGTTAAGTCAGAGGGAACTATATCTAGCCGATGAGAAATATTATGGATCTCGAGAAACACTGAGATATGCCAAAATTTTAAATATAAACTTTGCTACGGGTAAGTACGTGCGAATAATTAACAGTAAAAAGATTCAACCTTTCTACTCTTCGTTGGGCATTCTCAGAAAACGAATTCAACTTTTTCTATTCGTGTTTGGGTGTTACGCTGGAGAACATCATTCGACAGCGGTCACTGTTCGATGAGGAGGCCCTCAAAATGTCTGGGACTCTTCTTTAAATTTCGACAGATTTAAGTTGGGGTTGTTATATACATATCTGGATGAAATTAAATAACTTCATTAAGGAAAGTTTATTACTCTAGACGTTTACTATATTTTTTAGTCCTGCAATTGTCCTGCATTTGCTCTAGGAAGAAAATGTTCATCCTGTTCACCAGCGGCTGAGGTCCTGCATTTGCTCTAGGAAGAAAATATTCAGTCTCAACCCCTGACCCTGAGGCAGCTAGTGCAGGAGTCGATCAACGCACCATCTCCATCTGTCACCTGGCTAGCTCTCCTCTGCAAGCTAGCTAGTCAAAATCAAATGGACCGAGACAATCTTTAGCTTGCTTCAATGCTGTCCCTTGATCGGACCTGAAGATGGATATATCTTTGATTCCTAACTCGTGATCCTTGGCATCACTGGTATCCCAATGCCTCTCACTTCGACAAGCATGCATTTATGCCAATGGCCCAGGCCAGTAGCTCTCTTTTAAAAACAATAAGTCTTTTAATTTGGAGGGCCTGATAAAGAGAACATTATTCAAATCACATATACATATATAGACTCACAAATTCCCAATCGATGCAACTCACTTGTTTTCTAGCACAGTTAATTTAAACACTGACAGGTGTACAAATTGCATTCAAAATGATCTAATAACTTCAGTGACCATTGTTGTTGAGCATAACCGTATCTCTTGGAGCTTAACGAATTATCTATTCACCAGTGGTTGCATGGTATATTGCATATTATTGAATGAGTCAATTGCTGCAAAATGGAGGGCATCATTCAAAACGTTGAGGAGTCAATCATCACTAAATTCCTAATTATGCTAGATCTTCTTACCTACAGCACTAGACCTTCCTAATTCCAAAGAAGAGCCTGACAGCGTTTCTTATGCATTACATCTAGCCTCGTTTAGTTGTGCCAAAATCCTAGCCATCGATGTCTATAGGTCTTTAGTTAATTTCTCGGCCTATAAAAAGCCGTTGGCCAAGATTTGTGGTTCAACTAAACAAGAGGGAAAAAAAGAGAAAAATAACCATATTCTAAACAGAACGTTTGTAGTTTTGCCACTCCACAAAACATGCATCGATTACTTGCCACCCTGTTCTATATGTTGTTGACTCCGACAGGCTCCAGATGTTATTCCTACTTAATTTCATAGACAAAGAAAAATGCTAAATGCCCGCTTTAAGCTTACCGGTGTAGGAGGGTCCACAAAAATCCAGATCAGTTTTCCGTAGATATCAGATTTGATCGGAAAAATATATTTTAGAGATCATTCAATCTAATTTAGTTGGTTAGTTGATTACTAGTTGCACTTATGTAGACAAGTAATATGCCAGTGCTAAACGCTACGAGGCAATTCTATTTGTCTTTACTAAGTTTTAAATTCTTGATTTTTCTATTCGTCACATAAGGCACACGCTAGCCGTTGCCCTTTGAACACATAGCATGAGGGCGTGAATATAAACCCAAATAACAATTTGATATGAAATAGATGTCAAATTAATAGTTTCACCATATATAACAAGATAACAATTGTTGGTCATCCCGTTAACGTCTTCTTTCAAGATCTACATAGCACAAATTTTAAAATTTGCCGATGTCAAAAATACATATTCATCGAGACACACGTGTTAACATATAGTCATGTTATCAGCTCGGTGCAAACTGACGCATGTAGCACGAGATGGTACGGATAACATAATCACACAATATTCCACCTGAATGACGATGGCGCGTGCTCTTCAAAACAAGAAGATGTTGGTGAGTAACATTCCGATCAACAATTTACTATCTTCTTGATTATGTTTTCAAATTAATTTTGATCATCAGAGCCCACCATTACTCACCAGTCAAGAACATCTTTATACAGAATATTTCTAGTGCTCTTCCCTGTAGGGTCTACTTCTTTCTTTGGCCTAGCCAAAATATTTGTTGTTTGTCTTGACACACCCCTTGATAATGTGACATATAGCTGACCATTTGAAAAAATAGGCTCCGAAATATAGATCCTAGCATTTGGGATGGTTTGCGAAACTGCGTATTAGAAATTGCTTCCTCTTGAATTTGAAAGGAAGAGATATAGCGTCGGAGGGAGACAAAGAGATGCGTGGGATAAACACCCTTTTGCTAGCATGTTGTCCACCAACGATCTCAACATCAATTGCATTATCTTGGAATGCTCTTACCATCAGTCTTGTTGTGTTGCACAACCCATATTAGGATCAAGATTGCGAAGAAGAATCACGGGACAATTGATTTTTACTATGAGCTCGTGTGGTGTGAGACCATTCGGAGTGATGGAGTTAAGAAAGTTCAGAGATAGCTATTGTGAGGGTCATCATCAACAGAATCAAAGCTATGATAAACCTTGGTCTGCCCTAGAAATTTATCGATCATATTTGCGTTTAACTTGTCCACATAATTATTTTTAGTGGATAGAATGGCTCGTGTGCTCCTATAAGCTACAGAATTTGCATTCTTTTCATCATGAATCAAGGGAAACACATGATTAATCAATTCGTGCATTGAATCCTCGCTGTCCCCATCAGCAATCACAATTTCATTAGGCAAGCGAACGTAATCATCTATGCTAGTGTTTTCAGTGCCATTTCCAACTCTAAGGAGATAATCTGAAAACCATGGATCACATTGAGCCCTCATGTTATGCGACAATCGTATCTTCCTAATGTCTTCCCATAAATAAGATCTCTGCAATGTTGCATCAGTTATCTGGGCTCTTGTCCCACGTGTCACCATGGGAAGAACCTGTCTGAAATCACCACCAAAGATAATAACCTTTCCTCCAAATGGCAATGAACAACCCATAACATCTTAAAGAGACCTATCAAGTGTCTCAACAGCTTAACGCTTTGTCATTAAAGCTTCATCCCAAATAATTAAGGACGCCATGCGAAGTAATTTCACGGTGCCACTTAGCTTTGTGAAGTTACACATCCTGTTACAAGCAATCTTAGTGGGGATTTTGAATCTCGAGTGCGCGGTACGTCCTCTGGGCAATATCGACGCTGCTATACTAGACGTCGCAGTTGCAATGGCTATTAATCCCTTGGACCGCACTCTAGCAAGAAGTGCCTTGTACAGAAATGTCTTTATAGTGCCACCACGATCGTTGATGAAAAATACCTGACTCTTCTTATTAGTTACATGATTAATGATCTCATCAAATCATGCACATTGCTTATCATTAAGGGATGTGTATATGTCTAAATGGTCTTGGTCCACTGGCACGTTAAATTCCTCTCTGATCTCTGTTAGTACATCGTTGCAACGTTCACCTGATTGGTGAAAAGAAATAAATGCATCATGAAACAATCGGTGGGTGGTGCAAATGTAAATTAATAAGAAATAAGACGTGTCTGTATAACAAACATTACCTATATCATTGATCTCGAGGAGGCCATAATCCGTGATATCCTTCTCCATGGAATAAAGCAAATCACGTATGTCTCGTAGCACCATACCAGTATGCTTGCAAAAAACCGACGCATAGCAGATGGCATTTGGAAAGTGGATGCCTCATTCATGCAATCATCATGTGACTTGTCTGTCTCCACAAGCTCGCTCTTCTTGCATGCTTCTCTAAAAGTATAGTACATGATACCAGACATTGTCTTCAAATCTTCATATGAGATTGCACCCCATACGTGATTGAGAAGCACTCTCAAGTAGTATCTCTCCCTCTCTACAGGGTGAGCATACACAACCCGTTCAACCTGGCCTCTCTTCGTTTTCCTTTTCTGCCATACATTCTGTCCAGCTATCCAGCGATAGTGTTCGGGGAATTCCTTGTGTAGCAATTTTCTTGCTTCCGGATCTACTTGGTTCATTTTTAAATACTCCGTAGAGTTGTCCTAGTAGAAGATGGACGATTGACAATATCCTCGAGATTACCATCCTCATCATACGTGACATACTGCATGTTAGGAAGATGAAGTTGGAGCTACAAAACAGCTGGATAGATATCAAACAATGGAAAACCAAGAATCCTATATATAGCCTCTGGTGGTGTCACATATCTGGTATTCCTGTACTGTCGTATCTCAATTATTTCCCCAAATGGATCAACCGAGAAAGATGCACAATCGTGTCCTTTATACACATACTTATATAGGTGCTTCACAGATTTGATGCTTGCACAAGCTTCAACGTTAATGTGGCAGTTATACCGCGTAATTAGTCCTGAATTATATGGGACCACCCTCCTGTTATCTAACTCCGCACCTCTAATCTTAACACGCCATCCGTCATCTCTTTTCCTATACAAAGAGTACGAGTCCTTCCCTTGTTGTGTTGCTTGGTTGAACTGTCGGGGAAAGTTGAAGCGACACTCTCCATCCACCATACAAGCACAATTCTTGTTCAGTGTGCCGCATGGTCCGTGCAACATATGCTTGATGACAAGACGATGCAAAACAGGGTATTTGGCCTTATTTGGTATCTCTGCGCAAATCACTTTATTGTAATCATCTAGGTTTGTCAATTTACTGCCTGACTTCATGATCAACAGGATATGTTCATGTCATAGTCCCTTCTTATGAAACTCAGTGACGTACACATAAGCCTGAACCTTCCCAAAATATTCTTTCTTCACAAATAGATCCAGGATGTCTCGTAGCTTAGCCCCGAAAACTCTTGCGACAAGGTCTGGTCGATCTTGCGGTAACTAGCCAGGTTCAAGATTTTCTATTATCTCATCCCAGTATGGGTTGAAGGTCATTGTGATGAAGTAATTTAGCTTCCCAAAACGCTGAACAAGAGCCATCTCATTGAGAAACCTTCGCTGCATGTCACGATCACCTCCAGGAAAAGAGCAAGGTAGCACAACCCTCTTACCAACTACTGAACCACTTGTCTCTCCAGAAGAAAGCACGTCAACCACGCCCTGCAACCATTAAATAACAAAATGATCAAATATCTTCTCTGTTGAATCCAAAATGGGCAAGTGTCACGCCCAGAAATTTTCCCAAATTTCTAGACCATTTTGTGTATTAAGTCCCTGTCCAGGCATCGACCAGGGTACACAAAACGACAAATCAATAAACAGACCCAAACGTAAATAAAGCGATAAATACTTACAACAGAGGCACTTAGTCCTCACACCGAAAAGAAAACAGCAGCGGACAGAGACTATCCTAGCGAGGCTTCAGCTCCACTCCACAGGCAAACTCAACTGGGGTCTGAGCCTTGGTCCTCTAACTTCATCTTCAACTCAGAAGTACTAAACTTCTAAAAAGGGGGAAAAATAGTAAGATTGAGTACAACCACCGTACTCAACAAGCCACACCAAGGATGCAAACATGCAAAGGGGAGACAGAGAGAGGCTTGTGGCTATTTGTAGAAAAGCGGTTGCAAATCTTTATATTTTAAAACAGTAAACAGTTGTTTAATTATAACAGGATTAAATCTCCACTGAACAACGCTACAACCACGTTGAACAGGCCCAACCATTCCACCTGAACTACACCAGTTCATTAAGTCAAATTAATTAAGCATGTGAGACTAATCACGGTGAATCTGGTTGATCGCCCAAAACCGCGGGCACGGCTATTCGAATAGTTTTACTCTGATCAGAGGTGCGCAACTGTACCTACAAGACACGATTCGACACATGTTACCATGCCCCGAAGTATCGCCACGATGCTGCAAAAGGAGAAATCGTGACAAGACCTTTCGCATAACTCCTCCTAACCAAGCGCACCACACCGCAGGTTTCGCCCCCGCTCCCTTACCAGCAGCGGGCAGCCCCCCCTCGTGCCACGGTGAATCCGGCAGCCGATCAACCGGTATATCCCTGGCCGACCCAACTCCATCATGCCCACCCTTGCCGGGGAGCGTCGGCTAGGAAAAAGCTATACTACGAGTCCAGCAGTTGCCCATTCTTGCTTGTGGTAAGCACTGTTATTCTTCCAGGGTTTCCCATGAACTGGTCCTTAATTGCCATGGGGAGACCAGCAAAACCATGCACCCACAGGCCACCATTAGGTCATATTTTAGTTGGATAATTACGACCAATAAAACCTGGTCGGGTGTCTCGAGTGAACTGCTCGTTAAAAGCTAACTGTAATAGTGTAATTATCCCATTAAGTGAGCTAGTGGTAATTAAGCATGGCTAAGCATATATAATTCTAGCAAAGTCAACACAAGTGATTTACGCTAGTCAAATTATCACCCACAGTTAACAAAGGATGGTTAACAAGTAAACATGGCACAAGCGAATGGATAGGTAAACCCTATTCCCATGTAATTAGCAAAACATGCACTTTATTTGCAAATGTAAAACATTTCGTAAAATGGGTACAACATGCTCAAGGGGAATGTGTGACTTGCCTTGCTTCTTCAAACAATCTTTTGAACTTCTTTCCTCGCAAGCGCGAACTTCCGAAACGGCGGAATCTACACGCTAGCATGCAAAATGAGGAAAAACTCTAATAAAAACCAAGTAAACAGTACATAAAAAGTAAACAAACATGTAGAGTTCAATTTTAGATGAATTTTGCAAGTTGAATGGCTCAATTTGGAGTTCATACGAATTAGATATGAATTTTAGAAGTTTTGAGCCATTTAAATGAATTTCTGGAAATTAAATACGATTTATTGCGCAATTATTAATTAATTTTACAAAGGAAAGGATTATGTTGACATCATCAAAGGGAATCAGCGCCGGAACGATGGGTCTCACGTGTCAACGGGTCAAGGGGTGGCTGATCCACGGTGGACCAAGTCCACGCACGCACGGGTGCGGACGCACCACATGGCGCTGACGTGACGGCCACGGCGGACGGAAGGGAGGAGGTAGCGCCGACGTGGACGCCAACATGGCGAAGCCGCGGGCGGCCACGTGGTCTGGGTGTGGACCGGATTAAACAAAGGGGCCCACGTGTCAACAACATAAAAGTTGGCGAACCAGGGAGGAAAAGGAGGTGAAATGGACTTGTTACTGGAAAAAGGACCAATGGGCTGAGGGACATAAAGTAGACTTTTGTGTGGAGAAAGGATAATAGGCCGACGGCCCAATAGAGGAGAAAGGGCGAGGAGGGACGTGAAATGGACTTCTCGTGAGGGAGATGGGCCAATCGGCCCAACGGCCGCTGGGCCGGAGGGAGTGGTGGGCCGGCCTGCGGACGGCCTCTACGGCCAGGCGGGCGGCTAGGGTTCGACCAAACCCTAGGCCGAACCGGCAAAGGCATGACGGAGGTGGTGTAGCGGNACGGCGACGCGAGGGCGGCGGAGGCGCGGCCGGGGTGCGGCACCGCACGGTGAAACCGAGGGGCGGCAGATTTTGGCAGCGACAGCTAGGCGGAGGCGCGACCGGGAAGCAGCGGCGCGGCCGCGGCCGGATGTGGTGGCCGGCACGAGCGTCGGGCCGGGAAGCAGCGGTGGCCTGGCAGATGGTGCGCACGGCGGCGCCGAGAGAGGGGAGAGAGAGAGAGGAGGCGGCGGAGCTCACCGGCGAGGAAGGAGGTGACGGCGACGGCGACGATAGGGTTTGGGAGGGGCGGTGGCGCGAGGGAAAACGGGAGAGGAGGTCGCGGGGAGGGGAAAATAAAAGGGGGCCCAGCTAGGGTTTGGCCGGTGTGGGCGGATTTCTTGCTGGAGAAATCGGGTGGCGCGGGCGCGTGGCGGCCGGGAATGGCAGAGAGAGGGGAGGTCGGAGGTAGGAGATGATAGGTGGGGCCTACGGTCCCACCTGTCGGAGAGAGGGTGAGGGAGCCGAACGGGCCAAGGCGGCCTTGGGCCGAGGGAGAGAGGAAGGAGGGAGGGACGTGGCCTGTGGGCCGCACGGGACGGAGAGGGGAGGGGGCCGCGGGAGAGAGAGATGGAATTTTGGGCCAAAAACGGCCCAAAACAAAAGGGGACCTTTTTAATTTGTTTTTCAATTAATTTAATTTGTTAAATAAACTTTGTGAGTTTAAAATTATTTCTTTAGCTCCAAAAATTCACGAAAAATTTTGGAAAGTACTTTAGGGCACGGGGAATATTACAAAAATATTTCCGGCCATGATTTTTAAAGGAAATTTTTGATTTCCTTGCTAATTTCACTTGTTTAAATTGCTTTTAATTTTTATTAAATTTCTGGAAAATGTATTATTAGGCATTTTTTAATCCCGATCGAAAATCGGGGCGTGACAGCAAGAGTGTCAACAGTCGTGGAAATTTGTTATACCATTTACCTAGTATAACTCAGCCCGTATCTTTTTTTGGTTCTAGGGTTTGAGTACCAATCAAGTCTCATGAACTCAATTTTGATGTACATGTCAACGGCCCATTGCTGAAAAAGTCGTCCTCCGAACAAAATGATGTTTAGAAGTCCCCTTCTAACCAGCAACCTGAAGCAATACTACTCCCTCGCTGTGACAAACCTTTCCTTTTTCCCTTTGCCAAACTTGCTATTATCGCCATTATCATCTTCATTGTCTAGATAATTGTCAACAATCTCGTCCTCTGCGTCCAAACTTAAATGTTAATATACATAAACAATGCATAAGGACATAAACTTTAGAAATTATTCAACAAAAGTCACGAGTGTACGTACCTAGAAGATCATCAAAAGTGCTTTCTTCGTTGGTACGTACATTACCAAAAGTAGAAATTGGCACGTGACATGTTTCATCCATTTTCACATCACAAGGATTTTTGTTGGGATCCTCGTATGGCATTTTCAGGTTCCACCCAGTCTCCTGATTAGGGTTAAATAAAGGATAGGCCAAAAGATCATAACAACCATGGTATGCTTTGATATAGCGGAGCTTATCACCTTTGGCATGCACCAATACATGTCTATCAAAAGTTCTCATTGCATCATCCTCCTCTAACCAGATAGCAGCAACCTGCGAGGCGGTGGGGGCATTATATCTTCGTTGGTCAAGTGTTACATTAGTGTTGAGTTCAATAATGTAGTCATCAATATTAGGCATGGTTCCGACTCTATTAAAGGTCTGTACGTACGGGTTTTGCACTAAAATAACTAGAATGACCCAGACAAGGTTGATATCAAGGTCAGGAGACCTCTGAACTCTATGATCCAATACATCAGCATCTTCTGTATCATAAAAGTAAAGCTGCATATGACGAGGCCCTTGAGAACCTGGAACCAAATTGTCCAGACGATGGTACAATGCACCGTGCACACGAAATGTATACACACCAGTACCCGCTGCTGTGCTGACTCTGTGGATCATCGGTACCAATCCTGTTAACACCACTAACATCAACACGATATGACTCGTATCCATCGTCCTCCAGAACTTGATTGGAGTCATCAAAATCATTCTCCGCACCTTCTGCGTCCTCAAGATGACCTATAGAGTGATGGTTGATTATGCATGTGACGATATATTTATTATGGTTGACCGTATTTAATGCTAATGATTTATGATAACTCACCATCGCCGACTACACCTTCATTTATCGGCTCGAACAATGCACTATCGAATTCGACGTATTCGGTATCTGGAATGGCGTCTTCAGCAGTTGGTATTTGTATAGTTTAACATTGCGTAACTCTATCTAGTTACAGGGGACAATTCATTACAATGTGTTTGGGATAAATTTTGGTTAGTAGCCAAAAAGAGAGTAATGCATAGAAGTATATCGAATGTTCTCACCTAGGACTAAATCGTCTCCTGCATGGTGAAGGCTTGATGCTTTTCTTGCATTGATCTGAGGTCTATAGTTATCATTTCTATGTAGCCAATCATCTAGATTAAGATTTTCTTTGTCATTTATGTCCGCATCTTCTAGAACAGTAGAACACGACGTTCCATGTAGTGAATAGTGGAGGAAGCACCTACATAAGGAAATGAGATCAGAAAATATGATTAAGGCAACCAAATTAGCCTAACGAATTAATATTTACCAATAGCAGGGGTGTTTGGTGCAATAGACCCGCCGTCAACATTGCCCAATTTAGCCTTCTTTTGTGCACACCATTCATGCATATATCTGGCCTTCTGCTCTCTCTTTTTTTCAATATTCGATATTTTAGATCACTTATCCTCTTCTTTTTCACTCAATTGTGTTTGGCAAGAGGTCGACATTTCAATAATAGTGTCTGATGGTACACAATCTTTAATTTGAGTTTGTCTCAGCTTTTCTCTTGGCTCGCCATTCATGTAACTTTGTATTCTTTTCTTCTCTCCTCTCTTTCGCTAGTATTTCGGTCCGTGTCAAATTCTGCCTGACAGTGTCAGATGGTACATCTCTAACAGAGACTGACTCGGCCTTGCTCCTTCCACGCCACTCACGTAACTTTCTGTTCTTTTCCTATTTCTTTTCCATAGATAACAATTCAGTTTGTGATAGTGGACTTGGTGTTGTTAACACAAAAGGGCTAATAACTTGGTTGGACTCAGCCGCCTTCTTACGTTGCAGCTGTTGCAGCTGTGATTTTTGTAAAACCAGACAAACAAGGCGTGTAGTTAATATATGCGATGGAAGTATATAGAGATCACCAAGAAACTCCAAAAAATAAACATGTCACAGAACCTGAAGAGATATTAGTTATATCTCGAAAGGGATTGTGTTCTTCGTTGGCCGAACCATTTGCATCCACTCCTATTCGATAAAACATGAATCTACCTTAGTTGACAATAAACATAATAATGTGATTTACAAGCAAAGTATAGAACATTTCATGTAATTGTAAATAGCTAGATGGATGTCATCTATGGCATTGCCACAATTATTTCAGGCAAAGTACATTATTAATATTATATTACCTCACAATAAAAATCATTTGTTTCCAACAAATTTAAAATTACAATATGTGTACTAAAAAACAAATTGTGCAATACAATGGTTTCGTGTAGGGAGTAATATAAAAACAATTATAAATATTTTAAATTTTATGTGCTGCGATGTTATATGGTTGGAGTAACTGAAAAGAGCTATCTACAAATGGATAAGCGCTACATAGTTGAGTGGATCGAACAACCCATGGCATATACTCTCTAAAATCCAAAGTTCGTTAAGGCAATTCACATGAATGACTATTTAGCCAGACTTGCATCTTTGGCTGTTCTCAAAGTACCCGCTACCTTCTCGATCAGTTCGATTTCTTCTAATGGAGAAAGCCTCCTATTTGCTTCAAGTCGTACCTGAGTGTTAAAATGCACGTGTCAAAATATTTAGCAATCAATGCATCCACATAAATAATAGTAGCAATTTATTATGATCCATGAAGGATACAAATTATTAAAAACATAGCAAATTGTATTCCTTGAAATGTGGTCCTCATTCGTTTTATGCTGAGCTTAATGCTTAAGAATATTTAGCTCCGGAAAAAGTCTATACAAAGAACCAAACCATAGAAAAAGTCAGAGACCATTTGATCTGATTATAAAGTTCTTTCACTTCCCAGAATACATGAAGCTCATATGGTATAAATTTGATTGTTCAAGTTGCTCATATGTTTAAGATCTGTATCTAAAGAACAACATGCAATGGCGTGAGACATACTCAGTATGAACACAAAAGAAGGATAATCTAAATTCCTTTCTTCCAAGTTTCATATATTTAGTATATTTTTATCACAAATTACGAACTATATGAATAATTTATTTAAACGTTGTGCTCATAGGATGATGTGCTTCACAACCTGTTTTATTTTTGCTTTCAGTGTAGAATAACTTGGAGACAAAAAGTGCATGAAGTAATGCAAAAGAAAACCAGAGTTTTGATAGCAAACTTTCAGTTGCTGCATAGAGTTTGAAAAATTGCATTTTTCTAGTGAGTCTATACGTAAGCTGCCAACGTATTTGACCAAAAATTTCTTATATGCAGCAGTACACCAACAAAAGTCTGCATTTTTTAATCTTAACATAAGTATGCATTTGATGCAATTAATCTACCATACACTGTCATGTACCGAATAAACTTACCTGATGAAATCATAAGCACTACATCCATCCATATCTACAATCCAACTTTAGGAGCACAAGATCAAAATTAAAATTTCAGACTTTGCCGTTCTTTTCAACCCCTTCAATCCAATCTTCATCAAATCAGTCAAAATTATGAATCCAAACAAATTAAAAAAAGAATTAGTATATAGTGACCAAAAACACAGAATCCATTGTGCATTCAGATATAGGAAGATACACATAGTTGATGCTTCATAGGGATGGGGAAAGAGAAGGGGGAGGGGTGGGGGAGTATGATTTTCGTACCTCTTAGCGAAGGAAGGGATACGGCTTGGCGGTGGTGGCGCTCGAGGCGGAGGATGTGGCTGCGCACCGATGGAGAAGGCAGTGGCGCGTCGGTGGTGCAGATCTGGTGGTGGAAGTTGATTATCAAGTTCTTTCACTGTATGGTTGCAACAGTAGTTCCCCCCTCACTTCCTTGACACAAAAGGATCGGTAGTTCCCCCCTCACTTCCTTGACAGAAAAGGATCGGTCTGCAAAATATAAATAAATTAATGTATCAGTCATCCAATCTGTAGTAATAAATTTAGCATAATATCCACCTAAATGAAATGAAACCAAACCAGCTGAGAGCTTAAAAAAATATAATACTGCTTGCCTAACAATGAGTTTGTGGGTTTCTGCAGTATAGATGAAAGTTCTCAAATATTCACTTGCAGGTGATCTCAAATTTGCTTTTCAGTTGAGGCTAGGCAGAGTAGCTCTAACAAGATTATTCAGTCAAATCCACTATGAATAGAAACTTTAGAAAGTGCAGTGTGACAGTGGAATTCCTCTGTCTGACTTTTTTCAGTGAATAGTTTTAGCATATTTGGTTATTTTTAAATGAACAACAATTCTCAGGAAACCTATTCATCAAGGTTAGAACATTTTATACTCCACAAACCATATTAAATAGTAATGCGCCCGTGCTAACGCTACGGTGATTTAAAAAAATGCAAAAAAAACATATTCATGCAAATAAGACCTTTTTCTCTGCTGTATAAGGATTATGAGTGTGTTTTGAGCCTCATGTATATAAAGTCATAAGCTGTAGATCAATATACTTTTCACAGATTTTGTCAACAATTCGAGTTATTAGACCTATAAATGAATGGCATACGAGCATACTCAAGAAGCCACAAAGATTTCAATCTGATGTACGTCTATTGAAATAATTGAAGAGAAGTTGTTTAAGAAGCCATAGATTAATCTATTATATTTCTATAGAAATAATTAAGAATCAAAATCAACCCTTTGTGTACAACACTTTCTATACTGATAATATAATCACTAAGAGGTCATGATGATCCCTGAATTCCTGTTACTATCAGAAGTAGAACAATCAATGTAAACATCAGTATTTTACTTTGATCCTGATATTCTGCAACGATAGAAAACACAATGGGCAACAAATTGAACTTTGGAACCACCCATATTCCTAAAAAATATAATGTGTATGTGGAAGCACTATCAATTTTTTTGCTTAGTTCATCTGAATCTCGATTTAGAATATCCCGTCTGAATCTCGATTTAGAAAGACAAACCTGAAAGCAGTGCACCATAACCATCTACAACCACCCACTTCTTTACATCAATAGCAAGTGATAGGTACAATTAATGTAAAATGCTAAGGTTTGATAAACATATTTAAAATGCAAAAATTGATGGTAAAGTTTGATAAACATTTTACTGCAATATTTGGGCTAGCGTTGGATATAGATAACAAATGGGTGCAAATTACAAAAGTTGTCGTATTGGTCAGATTTAGATGTTAATTGCATACATTCAATCTTACATAGAGGCTGGAATTATTGAAAAAAAATACATTCCATCTTTTGTAACATATATGCCGCCAAATGCAATTCCTCTTATACCATATCATTCACTATGTCATAAGTGTGTTTGGCAAGCCACACTTCTGCACAAACATGGTAGCATCTGATGCTGATAGCCTGATACCATCTCTCGAGCCCTTCTGAACAAACCAAACCAACTGAAAAGAAAAGGCAACCAAACGTATGCACTATTTTGTTGGAACAACACTGATAACCAAAGATGCTGCATAATTAATTCTGGGATAAAGAGAGAAAAGTAGAAGTTATGTCCATTTAAGCACTACCCGATAGAAACAAGAACCTTACCTCTAAAAAAAAGAAGTCAAATGGAGGGTAACCAGCAAAGTGCTCTATCTGTCTACAAATAGATATATTATAATGCCTGCAATGATAAATTTTCATAAATAAAGGAAATGAGAAATCATGTAATCTGAATGTTTCCAAGTTCCCACAAAGAAATATTTTGTTTAGAGCCCTGACCAATTTCTAGCTATATGGATGTGTTGTATCTTGGAGTTCATTAAGGCTATGCACATGAGAAAGGGATAGCAAGGCTTATCTCTGTGTGGCTTCATCAATGATGGAAAGAATTGTACATGTTAAATTGATTTGCAATGTTGTAGCAAAAGGTTATTAGCATGTTTATGCAAAGAACAAAATAGGAAAAAATAGGAATCCACATCAGACGTATCAAAGCAAGAAGTTAATTTAACTGGGAAACTACCACCTGCAGTTTACATGGACTCCAATATCATCCCTCAAATCCCTACCGGACACACTAGTACAGATTCTCTATCTATGACGGGCCTTCACATAACTGGACTTCGTGGGCCGTCAGAACGAAGTCATCTCAATCGGGGCAAAATTAACACCATTGTAGATGTACTCGTTCGAGGTGCATATACCTATAGCCCGTCACCGATGACACTCATCTGTGACAGGCACAAGGTTTGGCCCGATTGAGATTACCTCCACTATCTCAATCGGGCCCAACTGTAAAACCCATCACAGATGAGTGTCATCGGTGACAGGCTCCAAATAAGGCCCGATTGAGATTCGGTTAACGCCCGTCACCAATGATACATATCGATGGCGAGCTTTTCTTTTACGCCCGTAAGAGATAACTATGCGCCCGTTAGAGATGTCGTTTCTTTGCCCGGTTGAGATATATTTTGCACACTATAAATACTCCACTCGACTATTGTCTGAAGTTATCCCACTGTTCACTATTTTGGTGGGAGGTTGAAGGGGGCGTATTTTTGTATTTTTTTTCAAAAAAAACAGGAATATCTTAAAGTAAGTAGTACCTATTAATTTAGTAGTACTTATCTCATGAAATGTTAACGAATATTTTGTTCATTTTTGCAGTGATGGATCAAAGTTGAATGTATGCGACTACTTTCAAACGTTATTGCAAGGAGTATAGAGATGGCGTATTAAGTTTTATGAATGCTGCTACGGAGGATACGAAAAGAAGAAACAACAAATACATGTGTTGTCCATGTAGAGATTGCAAGAATGAGAATATGTTTGAAAACAGAGTGGACGTACACTCTCACTTGATACAACGGGGATTCATGAAGGGCTACACATGTTGGGTGAAGCATGGAGAGCAAGAATTGGAAAGTGGTGCAGTTGCAGACAGAAGTGGTGCAAACAATCATGCAAAAGGTGATGAAGATGAGCATGACAAGTTTATACCATCTCCATTGGGCAGTGAAATGGTTTATGTGGATCCTGATCTGCTGCAAGACATGTTACGTGATGTTGAGGATCCAACTTATAACGAGGGAGATTCCATGAAGTTTAGCAGGTTGGTCAGTGACTCGGAGACACCTCTATACGCCGGATGCAAGCCAAAACACACCAAATTATTAGCTACCTTGGATCTAATGAAGCAGAAGGCAAGTAGTGGATGGACAGACAAGAGTTTCATAGACAAGAATATTGAAGGTCATACTTCCTGAAGAGAACACATTGCCCGAGACGACATATGAAGCAAAGCAGGTTCTGTGTCATCTGGGGTTAGAGGTCCGTAGAATTCACGCTTGTCCTAATGACTGCATATTGTACCACAAGCAATATGCGGACTTAGATGCTTGTCCTTTCTGCAAGGCTTCTCGATACAAGCGAAAGAAAAGTGCGGGGGAGGAAAAGAAGTCAAAGCGGGGTGGCTCGGCGAAGCTTGTGTGGTATCTATCTATCATTGATCGTTTCAAGAGAATATTTGCCAACCCCAAGGAGATTATAGATCCCGAAGATCTAGATTGGTTGCAGGTCGATATTGTCAATACCCTGTGTCGCTTGGAGATGTATTTTCCACTGTCTTTCTTCGATATCATGGTTCATCTCCCTGTTCATCTAGTGAAGCAAACAAAAATATGTGGCCTCGCTTTTCTAAGGGAGATGTACCCGTTCGAGAGATACATGGGAGTTCTTAAGCCGTATGTTTGAAATAGAGCAAAACCGGAGGGAAACATTATTGAAGGATACACGACGGAGGATGTTCTTGAGTTCTGTGTCGATTACATGGCCGAGACTTATCCTATCAGAGTTCCTACGTCTCGCCACGAAGGAAGGTTGGCAGGGCACAACAAGCAGAAAAAGAATTGTTCTCGATCAAACTTCCTATGCGCAGGGTCATTTCGTTGTGCTGCAACATATGGCTGAAGTAACCCCATACTTTGAGGAGCATTTAGCGAAGGTCCGACAGGGGAACATGGGTCGATCAGATATGTGGATCAACAGAGAACATAGTACTCGCTTCAACGAATGGTTCAAGAATCGTATCGCATGGTCGACCAATGGCCCAAGTGAGACAGTTCGAAGGTTGGCAAGGGGCTGATGATGGGATGTTGACACATGGCAAGGGTACGGTATCAATGGGTACACATTTTACACCATCACACAATATGAGAAAAGCACAGTTCAAAACAGTGGAGTCCGTATAGATGCATATCAGGATCAAGCTGGATCGAACACATACTATGGTCGCATAGAGCAGAACTGGGAGCTGAACTACATGAACTTCAAAGTCCCTTTGTTTCATTGCAGTTGGGTGAATATTCGCACTGGTGTCAAAGTCAACAAGGAAGGATTCACTTTAGTGGACCTGGCCAAGGTTGGATACGCCGACGAACCATTCGTCCTAACGAAGCAGGTCGAGCAGATTTTCTACATAAAAGACCCCGCAAACAACGAGCTGCTCGTCGTTAGGGATGGCAAGCGAAGAATTCTTTAGGTTGACAACGTCGTCGATGAAGAAGAATACAACCAGAATCTTCATGTGACACCTCAGATCACCCTTGAAGATGATCCCGAAGACGATGTGGTATACGCTCGTTTAGACTATTCAGAAGGCATATCCTTGTAAATGAAGTCTTTGTAATTTGCAAATTGTTATAAGTAATGAAGTATTTTGTTTCAAGCCATTCCAGTAACTTAAACCATGTTTAATAGGGCATTTGTTAATTACACGTGATTATTATAATTTAATAACAATTTTATACTATTTTAACAAGGCATATTTTAATTACATCTGATTTTTAAAATTTAATAGCAATTTTACACTATTTAAAAAAGTGATTTGTTAATTATATGTGATAAATCAAATGTAATAGCAATTTTAAATCGGACAGAAGTTAATTATAAATGATTTTATAACTTAAATATCTTTTTAAATACAATTAATAAGGAATATTTTAATTCTATAGTGGGATGAGCTTATCTCTATCGGGCATATAACTAATGCCCATCAGAAATGAGATTATCTCTATCGGGCGTAGTACTTGTGCCCGTCAAGGATGTGTGTCATCGGTATCAGGCATATTACATGTGCCCGTCATGGATGTGTCTCATTCGTATCAGGCATAGTACTTGTGCCCGATAGTGATGAGCTTGGACTAGGGTTACTAAGTCTCCAGATCTAGATCTACCGCCGCCTCCTCCCTCTCACTCTCACTCTCTGTCCCGACCACCGCCGCCTCCTCCTAAACACTGCCGTCTCCTCGCCGCTGCCGCCTCCTCGATGCCGCCGCCTCCTATTATGCCGCCGCCGCCGCCGCCTCCTCCTCGACGCCGCTGCCTCTTCCCTCCAAGATCGGCCTCCTCCTGGTCGACCATGGCCCCGTGCTCCCGCCGGTCGCGCTGCCGCGGCCTCTCCCCATAGACCCTGTTAGGCCGCCTCCACCGAAATTGCAACAGTCACCTCATCGGCAACGACAGGTTCCCTGAAATTCAACATCAACATCTGCGTTTTCCCTTTTCTGCTAAGGTCAGTGAACTTATCCCAAAACCACAGCCTCAGAGAAGATAGGATCATGGGGGACATTTCGAACTATATGTGTACTAATTCTTGATAGTAAATGCTTAAGGGTTAAAGGTATATGAATTAAAAGTTGCATGCAGCATACTGAATAGAACTTGAATAGATCGGTGAATGAAAAATGTGGATAAGATATAATATGGATTATGTGCCATGATTGTTGTTCTTTTGTTTTGTTAGATTTATATAGTGTAATTCTAGAATACAAGTTCATCTATCTAATTAGTACTTTAAAGTTATATACTGATATACTTTAGATTAAACTGAAACTTAGTTTTTAAGCAAGAACTCGTTGCTGATAGAACTTTGGATGATAAGGGCTTGGCAGGAAACTTATCCAATCATCTTTTCAATCACATAACCTTTCCAATCATTTATGGACCATGCACAAATGCATGGCTTCAAAACGGGAGTAGCTCCTTTCTATATTAAATAAAAAATAAAAAATAAGCAAACTCTAGTTTTTTTTCTTTATGTTATAGATAGAAAAATCTTCTACAGCATGTTTTCAGATTAGAATAACCGAGATTCTTTGTATTCCTCTAGGGAACCAACAGCTACATTTTTTGTAGGTGTTGGTGATCTAGATTTTCTTTTTTATTAAACTGACTGCATCCCGACCGCCGCCGCCTCCTCCTAGACACCGCAGCATCCTCGCCGCATCAAATTGAGGGATTAAATGTAAATATAAAATTATGCCAAAATTAAGTTAGAGCTACCTAGTGCATTTTCCCGCGTGTTTGATTTCTTAGCCTCTTGTTAATGTCACGTCGACATTGTATACTACAATGATGGAGAATTCTCGAGGGAGATGTAATATACGTTTTATTTGTCATATTAGTCAAGATATACATGTGTAGTACACGTTTTTTTAACTTTCTTGCCGTACAACAGTTATATAGAAAATGTCACAGTAGGGCGAACCCATGTCAGCGACTACTAGTGGGACAACATCGAGTCGGACACCTAGGACCCAGAATAAAATTCATAAGGAACTATACACCATAATAGAGGTGGATGATCTAGGATTTTCGACGGCTCCTGCGAAAGCTGTCAAAAAGTTCTCAACGATATGTGGAGTGCTAGGGAGGCGGAACTTCACTATTTTGAAGGACCACATCGATCTGGTCCCACAGGCAGAAAAAGATGAGGCCTGGAAGCAGTTCAAGGAATGCTTTGAATACCCCCTAGAGGCCGAGGCAAGACTCAAGCGGCAGGCTATCCGCAAGATGGGCAACTTGTGAAAAAATTTCAAGGCCACACTGGTCACCGACTAAGTCCTCAACCCCGCCCAGCCAGAACCATTTGGGAGGTACCCGTTCATCACCCGGGTCGTGTGGGAAGAGTTCCATGCCGCCAAATCAACCTCTCAGTCTCGAGCAAAAAGCGAGGCCTATAGAGAGTTGCAGGCAAAAAACCTTCACCCGCACCAGCTTGGCACCGGAGGCTACGCCGGGAAGCTGCAGGAATGGGTGAAGGATGATGAAGCTGCTACAGAATCTAATACGCCGCCAGTTCTTGGTGATATCCCGACCACTCGAGCAAGGAACTGGGCAAGGGCAAGGGTGAAGAAGAATAGTGATGGAACACTTACGTTCCCAAATCCTGAAGATCAAGCGGTGTACAAGAAAATCGTAAGTTCAACACATAGAGTATGTTTCGTTAGGTTGTACCGTACTCTTGATTTAATTCGTCCTAACTGTACCGCAGGTCGACCTGACTGCTGAGAAACAGTCCTCCCAAGAGGCCTACTCACAAAGACGCCAGGATGACATCCTCACAAAAGCGTTGGGAACCGAAGAACATTGTGGACGGACAAGGGGCATTGGCTCCAATGTTCCATGGAAGCTTGGGTTTCCCCAATACGCATGGCAGTACAGGAAGCACAAGCTTTCAAAGGCGTAGAAAAATGCACGCCTTAAGGAACAACTTCGGGAGGAGATTAGAAACGAGCTCCGAGAAGAGTTCGATGATAAGTTGTTACAAGTGGAGGCTCGGGTGGAGGCACGCTTCAGGGAAAGCGAGCCCGTTGCCGCTCCCATAGTAGAAACGAGTCCCACGCAAAGGCGTAACAGTTGCACATCAACTGAGGCGGCGACACAAGAACCACCAGCCCCCACTGCGGTGGACCACATAACGGTAAAACCAACAAAAAATGTATATGTTGTCTTAGCACCATAGTACATTATAACATATTCTAACGACACGTATGAATCTATCGCAATGACCCACATCGTGCACCCTAGTCGTTAGGGTGACACATACATTTGCAATTCCTGCTGCAGAGAGTCTTGCGTTCAAGCCTACACCGGAAACCCGAGTGCATGTGGGGCAGCTGCTAGCCGGCCATGCCAAAATTCAAGTGGACATGGTGAAGCCTGATTGGGTTGGCTTCACTCTCCCGCACCCACCAAATGACGAGATTCTATCCCTTGGAGCTGCACGTGGGACCTTTATCCAATGGCCCAAGCACAACATTCAGATCAATATAACTCCTAGGCCAACACCAAGTGCTCATCCGCCGCCGCCACGTCCCCCTCCAACTCTTGTATCTGCCCCTCCTGCTGTTGAAGACGGAGATCAAGATCTCCAATTGTAGTATGATACAGATTTTGGGGATGACGGTATGGAGGTCAACAGCCGAGCGCACCTCCCCCCAATCTCCAAAAAAAGAAAGAGGACGACCTCTTCTCCACCCCAGCTTGAAACACGCAGAAGAGCTGCTGGAAGGGGGAAAGGAAGAGGAAAGGTGGAAGGGCCGCTTCTGGCTCCGAAGAAGCTAGATCTTGGCAAGGCGCCATCAGCTCCTCCTAAGTCTCCGGCCGAATTCACATTAGGCATGCCATTGGTCGGAGACGACGCCTTATCAAAGATGGGCCCTGCATGCAAGGAGTTGCACGGGTACTACATGGAGAGGTCCAACGCAAGGAGGAAGTATAGAGAGACCTCCATGACGGGCCACCACGATAGACAGCCGTTCCTCGGCCCTGAAGTCTTTATCGCCGTAGACTTTAAAGTTCTATGGGACCTGTATAGGATTCTCACCGCTGTTCACTTTTCTTGGCTGATTAGGGTATTCTACATCACTTTCTAGTTGTGCGCATTCAGTAGGATCTTCTACTGAGACTGATCTTCTATTTTGTCTAATTCTGAAACTTTCATCACGACGAGCTATCAACGCTTGTCTTTCTCCATCCGTTATATATTTTCTTTGTGATCTTGCAAGGGCAGGAGGTGACATATTTGATGCGACATATCCAGGGTTCTCCATTGCAATGGAGTATTGGCTAGGAGTGTTGCGTCGCAATGCATGGTTATCATTAACCTTTTCTAACTTAGATTGCTTTTCTTTCGATTCCATACTCCTATATTTCATCCATTCACTTTCTCGCTTTGCTTGGAGTTTAGTTGAATTCTCATTTGTATTCATGCGTTGTAAAGCGTTAAGTGCATTTTGACATTCACGTGTTTTTTTCCTTTGATTGGGTGTCAAATTTGCATAACAGGTCCTATAATTTGATCTTTTTCTTCAATTGTCCTTGTACCCTCTGGTTGAGGAGTATCACGAATAGGTTTTGGTTGCATCTGCTGTTCAAACTCGCCTAGTGGAGGTGTGAATCATCTGTACCATTTTCAAGTTTATTTGAAATTAAATCGTAGTAAAAAATATTTGTAAGCATATAATGTTTAACTTCAGTACATATTGTGGAGACATAAAACCATGATATACCAGTTAATTGAACACGGTTGGTTTGTCCGGATTGTGTAGCGCACAATGACCTTGATTGATCCTGTTTCTTCATATTTGCAAGGGCACTTGAAGTTTTTTTGCGTTTATAGGCTTCACGGCGTTTTTTAAGTTTTTCTTCTTTCTTCTCACCAGTCATCTGCGCATACCGCTCCCTATCTTTTTGCCTTCTTCGTGCATTACAATCCAAGAGTGGGGACGTCAATCCAGATGGTGTCACACCAACATCTAGCTCAGAAGATGAATCTGTCAATAACCATTCCAATATAGTTAGCCTAAATTAAAATATGTTAAATGTCATACTCTTCCAATCAGTATAACATGGTTGTTTAAAAATATTTGCAGATTATATCACTTCGGTATTTTCATTAGTGGAGGAAAAATTGGTAAGATTTTTGCCACCAAAGATCAATGCTTTTTTACATAAACTACTGGATTAGGGAAAATTAATGTATGAAGTTATATGCACTGCCAGTAAGCAGCTAATCCTATTGTTATTTCCAGCGTTTATTTTGAGGTCCCATTATCAAAGAATCTTATCTAAATAATACTCCTACTTCCATGCAAGAAATCTAGGGTTAAGGTCCAACTTGTCCTCCTAAATTTAGTAGAAATTGATGTTGCATTCTTTTCACCCTTTGCAGATTCAACCTGACTTGAGGCAAGCTCTCAATTTATAAAGACTTGTTGACAACAAAACCAGAAGAGGTAGGGTATTTAACATCCAAGCATTTTCAGACTGGAAAATGAATTTGCGGTGAATTTTCATTCCATACTGTTAGTATAATCGTCAAATATATTGGTTTGGGGGAAATGTCCGGTGAATTTTCATTACATACTATTATAGTATAATCATCAAATATATTGGTTTGGGGGAAATGTCTGTAGTTATCAACGGGGAATGCATGAAAGTTGATATTAACAAAGGGTATCTTAGTTATTTCTGCACTTCACAATATAAAAAAAAATCCCGTGGCAATGCAAGGCCATTTAGCTAGCACCTTGAAATTCACTAACAGAAATTTGGTTTATCACAGGACTGTATGTAGATTACAATCTGAATATGGTTGATTTATTTCACCTTTTCGGCTTTAAAAGTTCATCATGCGATTTTCTTAAAAAAATTCCATTGCAACGCAAGGGCATTTAGCTAGTACCCTAAAATACATTTGCAGAAAATTGGTTTATCAAAGAATTGTGCCTAGATTACAATCCGAATGTAGAATGCAGGTGATTGGCAAGTAGTTACCAGTGCCTGAGAAGGTGTAATTGTAATATGAAGTTCTATTAAGAAAGAACTCCCAGATCAGGGTGCATGTTTGATTTTCTTTGCAACTGATATGCATGACATATAAGTTGAAAAATAATGATAATAACGCCATATAGATTCCACTAACAGTGATGTTATCGTGTAATAAAAATGTACTGCATATATGGAAAGAGAGTGATAAGTGAACACAGTAATAGAGCACCCTCTTGCCTTCTTCGGGACAAAGGAACACTATAAGATTTTCGTAGGAAATAATCTAATTCCAATGGAGTTTAGTGAACTCTTTGTTGCTTTAAACTTTTTTGAATTATTTCTTTATCATATCATGTCTGGTACTGCTTCTCCACTACCGGCGGCTGCCCCCTGCTTCTCAACCACCGGCGGCGGCCCCAGACACTATAGAGGTAAAGATATATCGTTCTTTCAGTTTGCATGATGCTTAAATTGGTCTTTAACCAGCACTGTTTGGTGTCATTGGGGCCTGATGGATGTGGAATCCAATGCAATATGCACAAAAAGGTTTTGTTTTTGTTTTTGTTTTTGTTTTTTCAACATCAACCTTATATTGTCAACTATATTATCACGGCACTACCAAATTTTGTCACACTGTAGTAAATTCTAAAATCAGAGAGGTTCTCTTTTGGTAGATGCATCACATGCACAATGAATAAGTAATCTTGCGTTATTTTCTTTAATGCTATTTTTTGTTTTATTTTCTGGGATTTATCAGAAGTATCCATAGTCACTTCAGAATTGTAGGCAAGCATGCATGCTTCATGACGAGCGTTATTATTCTCATGTGACCTTATTATTGATGCATATATAGCGCAACCGTTCAGCTTACATGTTGTAACATATTAGTTATTCCATAACCCTTTCCATAATGTTTTTAACTACTCGTGCTGATACTGATTTGTGCAAACATTGAGTACTCCTAGCTTGTGCAGAAAATAAGCAATAATAAATATAGTATAATTTCTTGAGTTACATAAATCTAATGAAATTATAACTGTATTCAAGGTTGAGTTCAATGATAACCTGGAAATTCTTGAGTTACATAAATCTAATGAAATTATAACTGCATTCAGGTTTGAGTTCAATGATAACCTGAAAACGACAGTTGGTTTGACGTCCTAGAAGAGGAGCATTGAAAGAGCTTGCGATCTGTATTGTGTTTTGTTGTGATCTGTATTTTTTTGTGCGCTTCTATTTCTATTTCTAATGTATGTCTTGCTTGTGATTGTATTTCTAATGTATTTTTACCTACGAGACAAATATGTAAAATCATGAAAGTCACGCTAGTGGGAGCGCTAAAAATAGAGGAAGGAAAAGGAATAGGACAGAACCTGGAGGCGGTGTGGGCAAAGTGGAGCAGGAGGCGGTGTGCTAGAATCCTAGGCAGACCTGTACTCCTGGAAGCGGTGCTGGAATCCTGCCTCGAAACGGTCTGGGCTTGTGGGCTTTTAGATGGACCTGGAATCCTAGAACGAAGGTATAAAGAAAACTGGATGTGTAAAAACAAATAGCGCGTACATCGTACGGTCCAAAAAAATAGCATGGAATTAGCGCGGACGGACGGACGAAAAATCGCACTACGCACAACGGATGAAACGGACAAGTGAGCGAGTACATCGTACGATCAAAAAAATAACACGGAATTAGCGCGGACGGACGGACGAAGAATCGCACGACGGACAAACGGACAAGCGACGATCAGAAAATTACCAATTTTTTTAAGTAGTTAAGATTGGATAACATGTTTCTCATTTGAAACTACATCGACCAGGACCCACCTACACAATCATTTGACCCTGTAAATTTTACGTCCTGAGACGCTAATCCACAGATCAACAAATTCGATAGCACCTGAGAAGACCCGTCCATGATTGTTGCATCTACGCAATCTAGAAAGGTATTTTGAACTTGCATGTTTCTTGATATCCAATTTTTATTGAAATCATGACTAATATGTTGTTGACCTTTTGCCTATCAAATGAGCTGCTTCATCAACATGTGTTTAGTAGTCAGGTTGGTTGACAGCAAACATCTCATAGTTCACCAAACATTGAGCTATTTCGTGATAATTTTCTGGCAACGAACATATATACTGATCTATAATTTTCCTGACCACAAGGAAGCAACTACTAATTATTTTTTCCGGCCCCCTTTCTATAGATTGTCTAAGAAAAAACAATATAATAAATTAGAGAGCAGATCCTATAGGAGAAGAAAAATTGAAACATTCATGTGTGGTTTCCATGATGCAAACATAAGATGTATAATTTGAAATAATACTATCATTACTTACAACCATGAATACACAATAGTCCAGTAATGCTATTATATATATTAAGAATTAGAAAATGGTAAGTGATACTTTCTTTGCTTTACAATTCTTGACTTTTTGGACAAGGTTAAGGTCAAACTTTTATAACATTGTCTATTAATAACGTTAAAAATATTTAGTTTAATAGCAAATTTGTTATACATAGTATTATAATAAAAGTAAAAAAATATTTATTTTTCGTATATATTATAATAGAAATATAGTCAAAGATATATTATAAAATTGTGTCATTGTCCAAAACGTCAAAATTATGGAATCATGGAGTCTAACATTTTGATATTAAAGTTCAATTAATTATTTTATCATTAATCAACCATGTGTATTATATTAGAAATTTAATTTCAGTCCCTTTAGATAACCACAAAATTAATGACAACGGTCCGTGCTACATACGGGTTGGCGAGTAGTTATCTTTGATTTCTAAAGTGTTGTAGCAACAGATGCATGTGGATTAACGGTCGCTTGTGGCACCTTGCTATGGTAAAGGACGAGTGGACGCCAAGCAATGGGTTATGAGACCGAGCAAGGGAAGA
Source organism: Oryza officinalis (assembly GCA_008326285.1). Classification (NCBI taxonomy): domain Eukaryota; kingdom Viridiplantae; phylum Streptophyta; class Magnoliopsida; order Poales; family Poaceae; genus Oryza; species Oryza officinalis. The sequence goes on along the minus strand of BDMV01000012.1, from coordinate 23,527,415 downwards.
CACGTAGCGTTGTTCTGCTCTGTCGTACAAACTTACAGGACTCGTCCCCAAGCAAATACCATATAAATATAATTTCAGCCCTTTTAAATTTGTATTGTTGGACTGTTGATGGTGCAAAATAAAAAGAGGACAGCCATGCAATGCGCATGCATGGGTTGTCACTACGCACGGACGATATAGACGGAGCTCTTAAAAAACTAACAGTGCTGATGATGTTGATCAAATGTTGTACGATGCTAAAAAAAACTGCAAAAGTAAAAAGAAGATCAATAAATTGGAGCATATGTTAGCGGACCACAAAACGTCCTTATATTCAGATTGCGAACAGGGATAAAAAACTTGGGTACCACGCTGAAATTCTTACAATGAAACACAAAAAATGGTGTGACTGACAAAACATTTGGTGAGTCATTGAAACTCGTAAAAAATATTCTTCCGAAGCGAAACGAATTGTCCGAAACAATATACGAAGCTAAAAAAGTAGTCTACACTTTAGGATTGGAAGTCTAGAAGATACACGCATGTCTGAACGATTATATTCTCTATCGTCGTGAGGAGTACGAGAACCTAGAAGCATGCCCAGTTTGTAAGGCATTACAATACAAAATTAAGCGAGATAACCCAGGTGATGTTGATGGACAGCGTTTGAAGAAGAGAATTCTTACTAAGGTGATGTGGTATTTCTCCATACTATCACATCTGAGGCGTTTGTTTAGGAACAAAGCGCATGCTAGAATGATGCGCTGGTACGCACAAGAACGTAAACAAGACGGGATGTTGAGACACCCCGTTGATGGGTCGCAATAGCGAAACATTGACAAAATATTTAAAGACTTCGGAAAAGATGTAAGGAACATAAGGTTTGGTTTAAGCATGGATTGCGTGAATTAATTTGGAGAGATGAGCAATAGTTCTACCACTTGGCCTATGATCCTATGTATGTACAACCTTCCCCCTTAGTTATGCGTGAAGTAAAAGTATATCATGATGTCAATTATTATTCAAGGCCCAAAGCAACTTGATAACGACATTGATATGTACCTAAGACAATTGGTTGAAAATCTACAACTGATATGGAAGAAAGAAGGTGTCCCTATGTGGGATGATAACAAACAGGAGCAATTTAACCTAGAGCGTTGTTCTTCATAACCATTAATGATTTGTCTGCACTTAGCAACCTATCGGGACAATCAAACAAGGGGTATAGGGTTTGTACCTATTGTATTGATGAAATTGATAGTACGTATTTGAAACATTGTAGGAAGGTTGTGCACATAAGCCATCATCGATTTCTTGTTGCAAGCCACCCTATACGAAAGAAAGACAAATATTTTGAAAAGAAGGCAGACCATCATACTAAGCCTAAACATCGTAACGGAAAAACTATGTTTGCTATGGTAAAAGATCTAAAAGTAGTATTTGAAAAAGGATTTGGCAGCCAACCTATAGCAAGTAAAGATGGTCACGCGGCGATGTGAAAGAAGAAGTCTATTTTTTTGGAGATACCTTATTTGGAAGTCTTAGAGATCTGCAATGTAATTGACGTGATGCACCTCACTAAGAACATTTGCGTCAACCTGCTATTCTTACTAGGTGTATATGGGAAGTCAAAAGATACACTTGAAGTACGTCATGATGTGAAACATATGAAATAACGTGACGGCCTTTATCCGGAACGAAAACCATTACTTTAGTCCAGACAGCTACACTATGAGCAAGGCAGAGAAGGAACGTATAATTGAATACTTGGACAACATGAACGTACCGTCTGGATAATCGTCAAATATAAAGGGGAATAATAAGCATGAAAGAGAAGAAGTTTACAAACCTAAAGTTTCATGACTGCCACGTGTTGATGACACAGTTACTTCCTGTTATAATTCGGTGTATCCTTCTTGATAATGTCCGGACAACAATAACAAAGCTATGTGCTTTCCTGAACGCAATTTCGCATAAGGTCATCGATCCAGACAGATTAATGGCCCCAAAAATGATGTGGTGCACTGTTTTGTCAGCTTTGAGATGATCTTTCCACCATCCTTCTTCAATATAATGACGCATCTTCTATGTCACCTTGTCAAAGAGATCGGAATTCTCGGTCCTGTGTACCTACACAACATTTTCCCTTTCGAAAGGTGCATGGGCGTTCTAAAAAAGTACGTTCGTAGCCGTTCTTATTCGGAAGAATGCATCGTCAAGGAATATGGAACAAAGTACGTCATTGAGTTTTGCGTAAAATTTATTGAAGACCTTCGTTCAATTGGGGTCCCCGAATCAAGCGACGAGGGTAGATTACGGGGAAAGGGGACTTTTGGAAGAAAACCAATAATGAGTACATACAACGATTTATTCCATAAAACACATTTCACGGTTTTGCAAAAATCTTCGTTGGTGGCTCCTTACATCGAAGAGCACATGGTGATTGTTCGCACTAAAAACATCAAGAAGTCCGTTGCCTGGATTACACGTCATCACATTGATACTTTTTTCGCTTGGTTATGACAACATCTCATGGGTAACGGGACGATTGACCAACAACTAGCCTTGTTGGCGAGGGGACCATCTTGCTCAATCTCAACATTCCAAGGATATGAGATCAACAAGTATACATTTTACATAAGAGCCCAAGACAAAAAAAACCACGAACCAAAACAGTGTTGTTCGTATCAATGCCATCAGATACGATGGCACAACTAGCACGTATTATGGTGGCATCAAGGAGATATAGGAACTCGAGTATGGACCTTTGAAGGTTCATCTGTTTCTATGCCAATGGGTTAGGTTAACTAATGGAGGCATAATGATTGATGAGTGTGGGAGGACAACAGTTGACCTTAACAAGATTGAGTTCTCACACGAACCATTCGTCCTAGTCAATGATGTAACGCAAGTTTTCTATGTGAAGGACGTGTAGCAAACCAAATAAGGGGAAAGGGCCTGACGAGCCAAAACGCCACGTGGTTCTCTTAGGAAAAAGAAAAATCGTTGGAGTCGAGGATAAGACAAACAAAGATTATATATCTCATTTATTTTACAATAGAAATATATATTTCATAAGTTCGTTTTTATTTTAGTGTTTACAATAGAAACAGAGGAACAACTTTTGTGGCTACTATGTTTGGAACTTTATTGACATCCTAACGCACAACATTAACACTAATAAGGATATGAAAGTACGTAAACATCATTCATACGTTATTAATACTCTTCTTACTGATTTAATATATTTATATCTCATTTTTTCAAAATGACAGATTATTTGGATGAAGGACCAACTCTCCTCGATGGATTACATAAAGGTTGTTCAAGAACAACTGATGGGATTTAATATGAACGAGATTGTTAATCCGACGAGAGAATTCCACAACAATGGACAATCTATTCGTTGACCCGAACCTTTCTTTTAGCATTTGTAATATATGATAGAACATTAGAAATTAACAACGATTGTAAATATATCAAAAATGTATTTAATTCCCATTGTACATAAATAATATTTACCAACAATTATATATACGTGATGTTATATACAAATATATATTAATCATACGGGTATATATTTACTTATATATATATATGTGTATATATTTATATATATATATATGCATATATGTATAAAAGAGTAGGAAGAAAAAGACAAAAATTAATCTTTACTATCGGTTGGTGGCTAATGTTATCATCTTTACCAACCGATATTAAAAATAATTTTTAGTCTCAGTTGAAATAATCGGGACTAAAAATGGGTTTTTAGTTCTAGATTAGACGTTCCGGTTATACAACCAGTACTAAAATAGATCGGGACTAGTCACTACACTAGATAAGGTCACCTGTGACGGGCCCAAACCCGCACCTTTGACGGATTTGGGCTTGGTCAGTGATCAGTGGTCACTGGTGAGTCCTGTCACCTTTGACGGCTGGCCGGCCACTGGTCGGGATGGAAAGCAGTTGGCAGTTAGATGGTATTTATAGAGATCCAACTCACCTCAAACGGGTTAAATAAATATAGCCCGTCAAAGATGTCGGCCAATTACCTTTGACGGGTTTTAACTCTCTGGCCGTCACAGGTGAGGTGATACCTGTGACGGCCAGGTAGTTAGAAGCCGTCACTGGTATTTCAGTGACGGCTTACCGTTCCAAGCCGTCACAGGTGAGGTCATACCTGTGACGGGCCGCAGCCGGATGTCTCACCGATGACGGCAAACATAAGGACCCGTCAAAGGTGACGGTCATCTGTGACCAATCCGTAGGCCCGTCATTGGTATGCCGTTACAGATGTAGGGTTCTGGTATAGTGAGACTTACACAACCATGTGAAGGAGAGCATGTGGCTCACACATGTGGCTCAATCTGACAAAAGAACGATGTATGGGATCTCGTAGATGTTGAAGATGAGGCACAAATGTTTCATCATGGAGAAGGAAGAAGGGTCCGATGTCTCATCGGGACGAGGAAGAAGTGGAATTGTAGGTTTGCTGGGGCCTTCACGGTGTTGTGCGGTCAAGGCAAGGTATGGACGAAAAAAGAAAACCAAAGCGTCAAGGATATATTGTTCGAAAAAGAGTTTTGCGAATAAGGTGTTCGCCAGATTCTCATGATAGCGAATGTTCACTAGTTAGGTTTTCTAGGATTTTAAATATTCGCGTAACGCGATTGAGCAAGCGATTTTAAGCTGGTTTGATCCATAGTGAAAAAAGAAATACACAACATCAGAACGGGTGAGCATGCAGTAAAAAGGTAAAAGAATGGGCTATCTAGCCGGGGGGATGAGAGAGAGAGAGAGAGAGAAGGGTAGCATCGGAGAGTGTGTGAGGGTGATGCAAAAAATGCGGTCAAAGGAGGGAGGAGAAATGGCCTGATCTGATCGCGCGCGGTTGTGCTGCTTTTCTTGCTTTTTGCTGCATTCATGCATGGCTGTCTGCACTGCACGGGATAGATGTTGCGCAGGCAGATGTTACACGCTTCTCATCGATTGTTTCGATTCAATTCCTCCAGCTATATGTGTATAGCTACTTTTAATTTGCTGCCACTTGATTAACTATACCTAAATTTAAAAGTAAATTTTATAAAATCACGTATATTTAAATTAATCTATGGCAAAATTAAATTTGTTTTTTTATAAAAAAACAATGTGTATCATAAAACTATATATTTAGCAACTATTTTTTATGAAACTACATATTTCAAAAACTATATTGTAAAATTACATACTTAACATCAATTTTATCATAAGACTACTGTTTTTGTAAATTTAAAAGAACAAATAGTACTTATACATTCTAAACTCTAAAATCCATATTTTTTCTATAACTTTATCATTAGATCTGTAGTTTTATGATACGATATTTTAGGTCCTGTTTGAGAAGTTTAAAATTTTGAGAAACAGCTGATGAGAATCTGGAGAAGCTAGGAAACCTAACTTCTAGTTTTTAGTTTATTTTCTGGATTCTATAACTACATCTTATCAAAATCTGGATGAAAATCTAAACTGTTTGAGGGAACTTCTGACAGTTGGAGATTTTAGGAGAAGTTGTACTGCCAGAAGCTCCTCTAAACAGGCCTTTAAATCTATAGCTTCGTGATAAATTTCGTATAAAATATGTAGTTTGGTGGTATGTATAAATCCTGTATTTTGTAATAGTTTAGTTAACATACATGTACTTTTATAAAATTTACTAAACCGCACGCATACGTACAATACAGACAGAGAGAGAGAGATCAGAAGTGCGTAACTGCTGCAGGTCTCAAATTACTTACTTTTGTCGATGGATCGATCTGCATGCGCGCGGCCGATGCTATCTCAAAGCTAGCTTTAAAAGGCGATCGATCCGACCATGCAAGCACGCGAGACTGACTGCCCTGACTGACTGACACTGCCCAAGCTAATCTAACTCACCTCACCTGCATATATGAATGTGGATACTCCCTCTTCTCTAAAATATAAATATTTCTTACACATTAATGTCAAATGTTTCGGAGTGGAATCTAAACAATTTAAAATTTTAAAAATTAATCATTGAGTTGATTAAAATAAAATCTTTTTTCTTAACCTTACTATATACTATTAGCATTGTTTATATTTTAGAACGAAGGAAACATATCGTATTCTCTACGAGCTTAATTCTATAGCGAGCGAGGTAGATAGAGCTTTCTGTTTGACGCCTTGTGCTTGTACTCCTATGGAGTTTGCATTGTTGCACCCAATGCAACTGCATGCAAAGTACTCCTACAAACATGCCTTTCCAATTTCCACGACTACTACACTACAGTACTGCTACTGTGCTACAGAACACACACACATACACACACAAAGCTATTAGCAGCAGCAGCAGGCGTAGTACGTCCTGTCCAGGTGCCAACATCAACATGAACCAACATGCATTGCATGCCTGTCTACTGTACTGATGGAGTACTCTTCTTTGCCAATGCCTCCCAACATTGCATGCTATAGCTTCCTTCTTTCTTTTGCCTCCCAACATGAATGATCAGCTACAGCCATTAGGTAGCTAGGAGTATATATATGCTTGGTTGCTTCCCCTTGGCTCTAGCTAGCTAGCCACTTCATGCGTTCGATCTTAACTCCCCGTGCATGCATGCATGCATGCAGATGAAGCGCATGCACGCACAGCCTAGCTACAGTTCTAGGAGTTTTTGTACACATGCCTTTTTCAAGCTATTTCATTAAAAAAGTTTTCTTTTAAGTGATGCTCAATGCTATTTACCAGTAGTATTATACTACCAGTAAAAATGATCTGATTCGTTCGTTATTAAGGATAAATTAGTAATGTATGATTAGAGGTAATTTTGTTATTTATTTTTTTCTAGATCGATTTGTGGTGATTCATTGCACTGGCATCACTCATATTCTATTAAAATAAGCCAAAAAAAGAAAAAAAGGTTTAGTCACTACTAAATGACGAATATACCCCTCTGTATCTTTTTTTTTTGACAATAATGTCCCTTCACGTTTCTCCTACTGCTATTTGGGGTGATAGTATAAATAAATCTAAACCCTTCGATTAAATGAGATCAACGGTTTAAATTACTTTCTACTACCAACAGAAAACACCATAGTGGTTCTTTTTCTTCTTACATTTTATGAATCAAATAATGAAATACCCCCTCTGTCTCAAAATAAATTTATCTATGGGTAATCATTGTATCGAAGTTTATAAAAGTAAAAATAAATGCATTGAGAGTAGATAAAAAGAGAAATAGTTGTATTGAAATTTAATAAAACGATAGCATATATCACTACACTGGATAAGGTCACCTGTGACGGGCCCAAACCCGCACCTTTGACGGATTTGGGCTTGGTCAGTGATCAGTGGTCACTGGTGAGTCCTGTCACCTTTGACGGGTGGCCGGCCGTCAGAGGTGACACACATCTCTGACGGGAAAATAAATAGACGTCCGTCAGAGGTGTTGGTCCCCGCTAGCTTAGGACCAGTTAGAACCCGTCACAGGTGTCTCATCTCTGACGAACACATAAACAAAAGGCCGTCAGAGGTATTAGTCTCCGGTAGTTAGAATCCGTCACAGCTGGGCTACCTGTGACGGGCAAGAAAGTAAAGGCCCGTCACAGGAGAGTCAGCTCTGACGGCCGCGGTTTACGAATCCGTCACAGGATGATTACCTGTGACGTCTTTTTTTTATGACCCGTCACTGATGTGTTAAATCCCGAAAAAAATAAATACTAAATATTGGCTAGCCTCAGGATTTGCTAGCCATGCCCTCTGAAAAACAGAAAGATCACAGATACATGCCAGCCAGCGCCAATATCACATGCATTCATCAATTCATCAATTCATTCATCAATTCATCAATTCATTCATCATTTGCATCCCATTTCCCCCAAAATCACCCAAAAAGCATTAGATTTCAGATCCACTATGGCCTCAGTTCTGTTCTGTTCAAGCATTCTGCATCAATTAGTATCATTTGCATCAAGGACAAAAAAACAGAGGGAATCAGCTAAGACAGAAGGAGAAGCAAGTGTCCCAAAAAAACAAGTGCACATAATATGTTCTTATGCATAAGACCAAGTGTAGATAGTCTGTTCTTAAGCATCGACAAAAAGGTTAAGTGTAGATAGTTTGTTCTTATGCATAAGACAACCAACAATAAAACCTAAAAATGGACAAGTGTAGATAATATGTTCTTATTCATCACTGGCCATTTAAGTCCATCCAAATGAACGACACAACAGGGCAACGCAAAATACGCATGTCATAAAAAACGACAAATAATTTGAAAATGGAGGGAGTAGTAAAGAGGTAATGTTCCAAATCAGTTTTAAATCTCTTTTCTAAGAAAATATACACAGGTGACCATATCCATCCAGTGAAAGTAAATTACATAGCATACCGTACCACAGAACCATAGAAACAACTATTTTTATATCACAGAAAATTGGATAACTGTTTTGTTCACGACATCACAAGTAGCCCAGTTCAATCGTCTATTACACGTGAAAACGTCCTTTCTTGTTCATTATTTGGGCGAGAATGAAGGCGCACAGTTCGCCTCTGATAGCAGGAGGGTTGATGGGTGAAACCTTCCAGCCAGCTCTACCTTTCTGTTCAATAATACATAAGTTAGCACGTTTATAAGATTAATATTTGGTATTGAAATGTTTGAATTTGCCATTAGCAACAACCTCAGGGTCGAAATTTTTGACCTCTCTCAGAAGTGTCGACATATTGTGGCACACGTGGAAACCGCACTGGTCCCCGATCTGTTGTGCGCATGCGAATTTGGTGTCATGATAAAGTTGGTCCTTGCCCTCCTTGTACCTACCACCCTTTTCCACATATGGTCCCCAAGCCATATTTAAGGCCTTGATGATTTCAGTGAAATTATAATCCTTTGCCTTACTTGAGTTAAGGTAGTAGACCCTACTCCATTTAGGTACGATGACTAGGAGAACCCAATGTCGCCTACGCGGTGGTTATGTAGCATTAGTAATAAGAAACTTAGCTTCAACAACAATATACACGAAATGATTATTGTCTTCTTACTCTTGATTGTGCGCGCACATGATGTACTCCTTGTCTTGGTGGGCCCATAAGCACCGGTTCACGTAGTCAACCAATTCATTGAAGTTATTTTGCAGATTGACCTCATTGACCATCGATGGATCAAGGAACCCAACTTGATTACCAAGGCGACGACCCTCGATCCAACACAACCTTAAAACAATTACGTATTAGCACTAATTTAGACGATAGTCCATTAATATCACAAGGAGGAAGGTTTGCACTTACAAGGAGTAGCATTTCAGAAGTCCTGTGTCTAACTTCCGAATCCTGAATAGGTCGAAGAGGTCATCAAAGCCTATAGTTACATAGGCAGGCGACGATAGGAAGGGCTGGTGGTCGTGATGTCCAACTATGCATGACTCCCTCATTTTCCGCTTGGCATTGCTTAGCTCCATGTACTGTTTGTGTAGCTCTCGGCAAGCAATACCCATCACGGCCAACACATTGTCCTCCACCAACGGCATGCCTAGTTCAAATTGTGCCGGGGCCTTCACGACCTTCCCCGTTTTGGTCAACGGCGCCGACGCTGCAGCCTTCCCCCTTTTTTTCACCGGCGCCGACTCCTCGACCTTCCCTTTTCCTGTAGCACCCCCGCGTTCACGTTTTTGTCCCTTGACAATGGGTGGCGAGCTATCAGCCTTCCTTGTGGTCTTTATTGGAGGCAGGTTCTGAGCTATGTGTGTCAAATCCATATCGGCTGCGGCAGGTGAATGGGGTTCTGACAACGCCGGTCCACGAGGAGCCTCAATTGATAGCTTAGACGTTGAAGGTGTTCGCTCCGTCGGTCGGCTTGGGCGAGGAGTCATCTTCACAATTATGTCTTCTTTGGGCCATTGTATGTACGTCTTGCACGCATCGCCCAAAGTAGTGATTTCATCATTAGGGGGCACAGGCAGCGGAAAGGCTGACCAGTTGTCCTTGACTGAATCTATGGACACCTTGGCATACCCTTGACGTAGGTTTACGCCGTGCACCTTTTCTGTGTCCGAGGGATTGAAAGCCATGCCCTCAGCGACTTCGGCCGCGAAAGTTGGGTGGACCCTCACCACTAGGACACACTGCTCTACGTCCTGCATTTTTAAAGTATCAATTTAATATTGGAACATGTAAAG